>JACRUU010000022.1:3569838-3802338 GCA_030449085.1 Kryptopterus vitreolus
CATGGTTGAAATGCTGTGTAGTAGGACAGCATGCATATTTTTGACCATGCCAAAAAGAGCGCTGTGTGTAGGGAGGTGTACTGGAGGGATCAGCGGTAAGGGGGCAGGACTTTCTGTGCTTGAGTGTGTGTGTTTGTGTGTATGCGTGAGCGCGCGTGTGCGCGCGTGCGCTTTAAAGGGGAGAACTTTACTGTTGTTCATGTTTGGCTTCAGTTCTCGCGCACTCTCCGTCCCGACTTTGTTTTTCTAAGACCTGGTCTCTCTCTTTCTCTCTCTCTCTCTCTCTCTCTCTCTCTCCCTCTCTCTTCCTCCCTCCTCTTTCCACTTTTGCACCAAGACGATGCGCGTCCACATCTTCGCAGAGAGACTGGTTAAATCTTCCTAGATTTCATCCTCCGAGTTCAGCCTGTTTGTGCGCGTTTCCGTGTGGATGTGAGCCGTGCGCTTTGTAAAGGACGATGACTCCTGCACTTTGCTCTCTACCCGGATGTGTGGCGTCGCTCAGGATTGTTTTGTTGTGCTGCTTGTTGCATCGCGTTGCCGATGCTCTTCCGGACTCGGCTGGTTTCTCGCCACCTGTCAACGGGTCGGGTCTCGCACCTGTCCGGAGCACCGGCGGTTTCGTGCGTGCCATCGATCGGCTGTATCACGCCGGTGGGAGAGTTGGCTACCTCGTCTATTTGGATGATCGGCGATTTCAGCTCGACCTGGAGCGGGATGAAACGGTGCCATCGCCTGACTTTGGCGCTCAGTCCGGAGCGGGCAACGTCCGGCGCGGCTGCTTGTATCGGGGAACGGTGGACGCCAATCCGGAGTCGTTGGCGGTGTTTAACACGTGCAAGGGAGGACTGAACGGGTTTTTCGCCGTGAACCGTGACCGCTACAGGATCAGGTCGGTCGCGCAAGGTGCGGAGCGCGAGAACGACTCAGAGCGCACGCCGCACTATTACGCCCGGGAGAGCTTTAGTTTCGAGGCCGTGACGGAGCACGAAAGCTGCGGAACGCGCGACCGGAGAAGGCGGCACCGCGGTGCGCGCTTGCAGCGAGGGCCAGGCCATGCGTTAGGGCGCGTCGGTGACGAGGCGCACGGCAGGAGGCGTAGGGCGAGCGTGGCGAGGTCGCGCCAGGGAAAGGTGCGCCGCCGAAGATCGGTGTCTCGCGCACGGCACGTGGAACTGCTGCTGGTGGCGGACGCGTCAATGGCTAAGAAATATGGCACCGATTTGCAACACTACCTGCTGACCCTGGCGTCGATCGCCTCGCGGCTGTACGGACATGCCAGCATCGAGAACCCGATCCGACTGTCTGTGGTAAAGGTCACGGTGTTGACGGAGAACGAGAAAGGGCTCGATGTGTCAAAGAACGCTGCCGCAACGCTCAAGAGCTTCTGCAAGTGGCAGAACCAGCAGAACCCACTGGATGATGATGATCATCATCATCACGACGCGGCCATTCTCTTCACCAGGCAGGTAAAAGCAAAATATAGAACCATGCTTTGAGTCAGTAACCCTGCTGGAAAGTGTGTGTGTGTGTGTGTGTGTGTGTGTGTGTGTGTGTGTGTGTGTGTGTGTGTGTTGGAAGGGTCCAGAGTTCCACGTGCAAATGTTTTGATTCAGTCATGTTTGGATGGAGTCGGGAAATGCATAATTTTTCCGAATCTATCATTTTAATACTACTCCGAAATTACTTCTTAATTTTTATTATTCAGATCAAAACATTGATCATCATTTCACAACTCTAATAAATGTATTTTGTTCTTGTTTTTACAAACCTTTATTGATTGCTGTTTGAAACAGCCTTTATAACCTACATAGAAGTCAGCCAATCTCCTCACACACACACACACACACACACACACACACACACACACACACACACACACACACACACACACACACACACACACATATTCACATACCCACTTATACACACAGACATGCCAAACCAGAAGTTCATTTTAATCAAAACCATGCAGTTCACATGGTTCACGTTGTGTACCGTGCGTATGCAGGTATGCGCTTTCAAAATATGTCCGATGTAACAAAATATACACCAGTCAGCATTCAGATAATTCCTTCTTCTTGAAATATTTCTGACCCTCAAATACTGTTAACGCTTTCTGCTTTTCCTTTTGGATTTTGAGCTCTTAGAGACCACCCTCGCCTAAATTCCTTCGTCTTTTGAACCAAACCCACAGCAAAGTACAATATTTTGTGCCTCTATCACGGCGTCTCATGTGGCAAGCTTTCATCCCTGCTTGCAAGTCCTATGTTCTTTGCCTAACCAAACTCTCAGCATATGTGAATCATGTGAGGTCCTGTCCAGTATGGAACCGATCCCACGCCTACTTGTGATTCTTTTGGCGCTAAGATTCTCAATGGAATCTGCTCTGAGGTGCTTTCACTTGGCACCAGGCTGATGCTGCTTCCCCTTGGCAGGGTTCACTAATGCCATTTTCCACTGGCAGCTCGCTTTCCCTTGGCAGTGCCACACAGTGCTGGACTGGCGAAGAGTAAATCGGTGCCAGGGCATTTCTCTGGTTGAGTGGTGCTTACACACCTGGTGGAGCAACGTCTGTGGGTGTGGTTGTCGTGGTTGTCTGTGCCATGTCCACAGGGGATCGCAGACAGAAAACAGCATGCAAAACCCCCTAGAGGAGGAGCTACCAACCCACAGTATTGAGTCTGGGAAATGAACTCATCACCCTTCACATCAGGGTGCACAGAATTCAAGTGCATATGCAGTGACTATATTTTCCGAGGCAAATGAAGCCTTGCTGGTTCACTCGGTAGACAGTGTGACACATGAGTGTTACGCCTGTGGTCTATTGATCAGAAGGTTAAGATGACATTTCCTAAGCCCACCTAACTCTCATCATTGAATTCTTTCTCAACTCCTCAGCTTAGTTGTAGGACATGTTAGACTGAAGCATATGCAAAATTAGTAGATGCCCATTTACAACTAAATCATGCCTCAGTCAAACTGCATCGAGTTGAGATCTGACAATGAAACAGTATGAACAGATTGATATTAGCCTGAAGCATTGGATGGGCATAATTTTTCACATATATATGATGAGCTGATCCATTGATATACACAATGAGCCATAAACAGCTATGAAACATCAACAAATGACAACTAAGATCATGTATGTGAACATGCGACAACCTGACCGTGTCACTGTCACAACCATCATACATCCTAACTAGCATACGAAAGACTGTATTTGGTATAACTTAATATTCAGAAAATGGTATCATTACAATAAAGTCTGATTGTCGCTGAAGTCCATTGACTGTATTTCACTCTGTTTAGAAGAATCCTTTGTGCATATTAAACCATTGGCACAGACCTTACCTAGGTGAAATCAAAAATATTGTGTTTGATATTCGAACGGTCTGCAACTACGTCATACTTTTAAGCAAAGATGAAATTCAGAATGAGTTCAACACTGACTGTTTGAGTCATGTTATGGTCTGCAAAGAGGATGCAGAACAACAAATCAAGCAGTCTCCCCACATCAACACGCAGTTCTCAGAATCCCTTTGCCCCTCTTTCAGCTCCAGTGTGAGTTCAAGCATGCGAGGATGACAGAGGAGGCCCAAACAAGAGGCACATTGATAGCCATTATGAGATGTTATGTCATGCAGGAGACGAATGCATGAGTGTTCTGATACTGCAGGAGAGAGATATAGAGAGAGAGGGAGGACAAAGCTTTGACTGTCAGCCTGTGAAGGGGACTAGACAAGAATAGGATGCATAGAGCAGTTTCAGAGCGAGAGTGTACGCCAGAAAAGATTTGCTATTCACTTGTGTTCTCAACAAAGTAATCTCTGAGTCAACTGAAATGTCTTTTGATTCTGTTTCGGTTTTAAACCTGGTGTCAAGGAGAAACTGAAAATTCACTTTGAAAACTCTATTTCTCATAATATTCTCCGTAATTGCTTATTCCCATACTTTGGACATCTATTATTAAATAATATCCAGTAGAGTTGAGGTCTTGTAGTTGATCACAGGTTTACATACACCTGTGCAAAAGACATGCAAACATCCAAAATCCATACATTTCACAATACAATAGAATAAAGTCCATTGTTTTTGGAAACAATTGACTTTTGTTTCTGAAAAACAAGTCCCAAACAGTATGGAAGATTTCAGGAAATGGTATAGCAACATTAGCATATTCTGATTGGACAGTTGTTATCATCAAATCAACGGACGGTTACTTAGCTGTATTTAAGACTGATATAATGGAAAAACCTAAGAACACAAAAGAAAAGTGGAATTCCACAAGTTCAATTCCATGAAGGCATCATGTTCCAAAGCATGTTCATTGATTACTGGTCCAAAAAGCTTTTTCATTAAGAATATGCCCATATGCCAAGGCAAGTAAATGAGATTTCTGGATCGGAGGAGTGTGTACATTACAATACATTGACATTCTTTCTTCATATATCTCTGGGATAGGTATACTTTGGCATGGGAACAAATAGAGTTATGGGCCATGGTCAAGTCACTACAGTAGAGTTTAAAGCCTGAACCTTTTAATCAAAGCGTCACAGCCTTTAAACACTGAGCCATGAAAAGCCACTGAAAAGCATTGCCAATGACTATTTATCAAGTTTGTATAAATGTTTAATGCATAATAGACCAATTAAATAAAAGCTGATGCAGTATATAATTAAAACTCATACTAAGAAAAACTGAATGACACCGAATTAAATATAGTGGTAAGATAACATAATTACCAACCTGCATTATACTGAGTGTTTCACAAGATGTCAAAAGTTCCTTTGAATATGTGATGTTGTGTCAAACTCATTGTCACCGTGGGCCACATCAGCATTATGGTTTCCCTCCAAGGGCCAAATTTGGAATTCCCTCCAAATTCCTCAAATCAGTCGCTTTGATGAGCGACGCTCATAACACAAACGACATACTGGTTTTCTCATTGAAGCACAAACATGTATTCACATTCCCATCTTTTTGGAAGTGCCTTCAATCTGCATCATTTTTCACTTCCTGGACATTTTGTGAGAATTTGTAGAAATTTCTCAATTCCGCTTGTTGGAAAAATTCACCCTCTCTAAATGCTGATGAAATCAACAATGATTGAACTGTAATACACAGTCTTTTGGTGCCTCCCAGATGAGAATGGGCTCCCATTTGACTCCATTTCATTTCAGGAAGTTTCTTTTCCTTTCCACACTCACCACTCTGTATAGTATAGTTGTAGGGATGCAACAAATAAAATGCTAAAAAAAAGCTCCAGTTCTTTCAGCTTTGACCAAAAATACAATAATACAATAATATAATAGACACAATAATATACTGGTAAAAAAAATAAAATATCAGTGGAGATTTGACAACCTTTTTCAAAAATGTAATGAATCTTGCACATTACTTTATTTAAAATACACCATCCAGCCCCATTTATGTAATTGCCACTGCTGGTAAGCGTTTTCTAAGTGCAAAATTGATATTATTAATCACTCCCACACCTTTTCTACACCTGAAATGGTGCAAATGCCCATATCTGTTCTGCATTATCAAGCAGGCTATTGCCCAATGTGTTATGAAGAGGAGGGAAAAAATCAATATCTAAAAAGCCTAATGTGCAGTGTGGACCCTGTTACAGTTTGCTATGTGTACCAGAAGCCGACACAGGACCATTAGTTAGGTTTGTGCTATCATCAGCATTGTGTGGTTGCTCTGTAACCATATTTATGTGCTGCAGGCTGAACACAGAGAGTGTGTCATGTGACTGGTCATGTTTATACCCAACAATAATCTAGTATTTAGACAGGAAAAAGATTTCAAAGCAGCAGCAACAACAACAACAACAACAACAACAATAGCAACAACAGAGATTTATTTCGCTTCCTTGTTCTCTCCCCCAAAATAAAAGTCCACATAACCGTATACAAAATAACAACATTCATTACATGTGTTTACACTAACTCTTACACCATCTTTGTTTGCTCTTTGTTTGCTGTCTGTGGAGCATTTTTTAATTTTAACGTCATTTCATTTTCATTTTGAACACAACTGTGCAAACTCGAGCACTGTCCCAAACATGAGATGACTACGACATGAGCACTTTTGGTATCTTGAGTGATTAACAGTCAGAAGACAAGCTTGTCACAAGCATTGTTTGATATTATACTTATAACCATTTTTTTTGTTACTTGGCTAATGTTTGTATTAGGGTCTGGTATTTCACACAGCCTTTATTTCTCTCCCTGTACTGGAAGTTGATAGCATGCTGAAAACCTCACACAAATTTGCGATGGACAATGTTGAACCATAATGCCAGCAGCCTGGCAAAAAAACAGCTGTGGGCTGTGTGCCAGTGTAACAGAGGAAGCAACACTGCTGGATTTTGTTCCGGGAACTTTTGGGAATGGCAAGAACTTTGTCTTTGACCACTGTGGATCTGCTTATATTTTTTTTTTTTTTGCTGACATTATGGGAGTGGGCCTTGTTGTTTATTCATTTGAAAATCTTTATTCATTGCTGAAGTTATTCACAGTAGTCATGTTTAAAAAACTATATTGTACAAAGGCCCTGCTGCTCTGCAGTTTTTAATGATGATAATGAAGATTAGCCTCTACTCATCGCCTTGCAAACTTGGAGATAAAACTTAAAAAGCCAGATGAGAGTAGAACTAAGCAAAGAGGAAGCAGAGCTGTTTTCACCCATCCTTCAGAAGTACAACAAATCAGAAACAGCTGACAGAATCTTGTGGTGTGGTCACACCTAGCATCAAATATCCAAAGTTCTCTCCACCTAAATACCACTCTTCCTGTCTCTTCTCAACATGTTTGCTTTGAATGAATGCCAGGTTTGAGGGCTGACCAAGCTTGCAGTGGTGCTGCAAGTTGTAGGAGTGAAGTTGTGGTAATGAGACTCTTTCTCTCTGTCTTACCAAATCCTTCCAAGCCTAAATGTTAACTTATTTTGACATTACAATTCCTATCCACCATCATGTCTTGATTCTTACCATTTCTGTTATGTTCCAGTATTCACCGCTATCGCGGCTTAATCTTTGATTGGCCCGCCCGCCCGCCGCCCCGCCCTCCTGACTGCTCTAACTTTGAACCACAATCCCCAACTTCTGTTATGATTGTTGCCTCACATACTGTATATTCCTCTCAGTTCTCTCTGCCAATACTGTTTTTCCTGAATATTTCAGAAGCTTTCATTTCCTTTTGGCCCCTTTTTTGCCTTGGTATGCAGCCAAGGGAATTCCTCAAATCAGTGTCTATGTATTTGCCTCTTTCTGCCCATATTTTTTTATCTCCATCTTGTGCCATGTCTCTCTCCCTGTCTCCATCTCTGTTTATGTCTGTCTGTGGCCTTCTTTCACAAGTCTGTGAAAGATCCATGTTCAAAATCAACAAAGCAGCAGTAAAGAGGTCAGATGCAGGGGATAGGGGGAAAAGGCGAGGTGAAAAACAGAAAGAAAATAAAAGGGATATGTGATATCGGGTGTGTCAGGAAAAGGGTAAAAGAACAAAACAAAAAAGGTTACTGTAGATACAGTAGATACTGGATGAGGAGGCCCATGAGAAGGGAGGAAAAGTTGTGGAGTAGCATAAATATTGGTCAAAATGTCAGGAATAACAAAATTAAGATCGTTTTCGCTATATGTGTACCAACATATTATATTGTGGACCAGGGACATTCTACACTGTCCTCAATATCCACTCACAAAGACTGCTGATATAATCACTAAAACTTTGTCCATCAGGATTTTTAAACTCGCGTGGTCTCGTAAAACATGCTCGGCCTTTAGAGAACTTGGCATTTCGAAGCCCCTTTCTTTAATGCGGTGTGGGTGTGGGAGGAAGTGACTTGTTTGTGTGTGTATGTGTTGACATAAACTTGTGTGAAAAGCTGAAACAGAGTGTGGTTTGTCTCCTTTCAGCATGAGGAAACGGATAAATATGCGAGCAGAAAAACTCTGCGAGTTTCTGGAGCATAATTATTCTGTTATAAGAAAACTGGGAGTTTGTTCCATTTTAAACCAATAATAGATTTTCATCATCTTATAAATGTTGTTCATTTGTTTGCAAGAGAAAAAAAAACAGGGGGTGGGTGAGGTTTTCATTGGATGAATGATTGTCCAGGGGAGCCATGGAGCAGTGAGCCAGATCACCTAAAGCAGTGTTAATTCCAGGCAGTACCAACAGTCATACAATAAATGATCTCATGTTGAAAAATAATTACATTTCTTTATAGATTTGGAGTTCCTTAGCACCTCGTAAATGTTTGTTTTTCATTAGTAATAGATAGAAAGCACTGAATGCTGTTAAAAGCTCACTATCTGAAATGTAAGGAACATTTGCACATCTTAGCAGTAATCAATGCATCAGCACAGCAATTTCTCCTACATGCTCGGCGATCAACTACACACCAGACAAACCAAAACAAATTTCTACTATAAGAATGAATGATTCTAGTGGCAGAGTAGAAATAGGGTGAACTGGCTTTACTTATTGCAGCAATAATACAGTACAGTAATAAATGTAAAACCAGGAAAAACACCACTTATTACAGCTAGTAACAGCTATGTCAGATTTTTTTTAACAATTCTTTTCGAACTATACTGAATTTTCCACACTTCAATATTATGAAACATACGCGTACATATGCATTTATAATGCACACATGCATTACACATGCATTTTGTCGTAATATCTAATATGTCACAAAGCATAAAGTGTCGATCTTCTAATTGCTGAGCATTAATCAGCCCTGAATCCATAACTCTATTTGAGAAATAAAAGAAAATAGATCAATGCCTTAATCAACTACTGCAACATTGCAAAAGGAATAAAGAGCGAGACACAAAATGATCACTGGGAGTTGGAGCAATTGACAGTAATATGCTTTGCAATTATTGCAACCCAGGGCTCTTTCATTAACCCCTCTTACCTGAATTTAATTACAATCGTGTGTTTTTGTTTTCAAGCAGATATTATGATTGCACAATTAGTGCCTCCAATATGATCGATGGTACATGTCAAATATGCATCAACTGGAATTATATTAACATACATCAACATACATTAAATTGTCTGTTTTGGGACTGGAAGCAGTTTGATGCAATTTGAAGTTGAAAGATTTAACATTGTGTACAGTTGCAACATCGTGTGCATGTGTGTGTGTGTGTTAGAATGCATTGGACTGTAAACTGTGCAGCGAGTCCCTTAGTTGAACGTGAATCATGCACACATATGCTCTTTTTAGGACCTGTGCGGACATCACTCGTGCGACACCCTGGGCATGGCTGACGTGGGCACAGTGTGTTCTCCAGAGAGGAGCTGTGCTGTGATAGAAGATGATGGCCTGCATGCTGCGTTCACTGTTGCACATGAAATTGGTATGAACCAAACAGCCATGCACAGGCTCAAGAACCGCAATTCAAATTCTAAAGTCATGAATCGACCAACACTGGTTACATAATAATACATAAAATTGCAAAAAAAGGAGAAAATATTAATTAGTTGCACTACAGAACCGTGTTGTAGCTGAGATTCAAGATGGAAATCAGTCATGAACACACCGCTGTTTGGTTTTGATTTTATCTTCAAACTCACAAAGTCACTTACAATTTCATATTTCTCTTTCCAGGGCATCTTTTAGGCCTGTCACATGATGACTCAAAGTTCTGTGAGGAGAAATTTGGCGCAACAGAGGACAAGAGACTCATGTCTTCTATCCTTACTTCCATCGACGCCTCCAAACCCTGGAGCCGCTGCACCTCAGCCACCATCACAGACTTCTTTGATGATGGAAATGGTGAGACTCTTCATCACAGTTCGCTTAATAGGCATAGCAGAGCTTAAAAAAGAAAAAACAATGGCATGTGCGTTTCTGAAATGTTTACGAGCTCAAAACTGCCCAAGGGCGCGTTTAAACTAAGGAATTGTTAATTCTGCGTCACATATCCCTCCTCTGAGGCGCTTGTAAAACATTTGAAAGAATTTGAGCTGGTAGATTGAAAATAAAAGTGACTTTAAATTAGCGCATCAGTATGCTGACTGCTCAATCCGTGTCTCTTTCCCTGCAGCCGAGTGTTTGCTGGACATGCCACATAATCCTTT
This sequence comes from Kryptopterus vitreolus, assembly GCA_030449085.1. NCBI lineage: Eukaryota > Metazoa > Chordata > Actinopteri > Siluriformes > Siluridae > Kryptopterus > Kryptopterus vitreolus. The sequence goes on from JACRUU010000022.1 coordinate 3,579,951, forward strand.
GCTTGGTCCTGAAGAACTTCCCGGCCAGAGCTACGATGCAATGCGCCAGTGCCAGCTAGCCTTCGGCCCTGAGTACACTGTGTGCCCAGGCATGGACGTATGTGCTCGTCTGTGGTGTGCTGTAATCAGGAAGGGCCAGATGGTGTGTCTCACCAAGAAGCTGCCAGCGGCAGAGGGCACACAGTGCGGCAAGGGAAGGATATGCCTGCATGGAAAATGCGTGGACAAGACCCGCAAGAGGCATTATTCGGTGGGTTTTCTGGAGGGAGAGTATAAATGTGGGAGAAAGCTTTCAATTGTCTATTCACTGTTTCAATTAGCATAATTAATCAAAGCATACAGGTGTTTTAGGAATTCTGTGCTGAAAGCATGATATACTGCGATCACTCAGTAGAAGAGCACTAAAAAAATATCTGGGTAAATGTGTTAAAAGAATGTTCAGCAGCTCTCTAGGAGGCAGTGTGTGTGTGTGTGTGTGTGTGTGTGTGTGTGTGTGTGTGTGTGTGTGTGTGTGTGTGTGTGTGTGTGTGTGTGTGTGTGTGTGTGTGTGTGTGTGGATAAAAAGGCTTCCCCAGCATGAACTTGGGCTGGAATGTGAGAAAGACAGACAGGCAAAGTTTCAGCGGGAAAAGTGAAGCATTTTACTGAAAATGAAGTACGCCCTAAGTGAGATATTGCATGGTCAGAGGCAGAGAGGAATTCGATGTGAGGAAAGACGTGGTGGAACTAGTGACTGGGAGCCGAAGACAGATGAACTCGAGATGTCATTAAGAAAAGTGTAAGCAGGAAAGCAGGTCAAATGAGCCATGAAGGTGTGTGGGCCTTCTCACTGTGAATATATAGGGAACAAATATATCATATGCATGAACATGAGAAGGAGCTGATGCTGCATGTGCCAAATGTTTTGACTTGGCAAGAGAAGTTGTTCTCAGTAATTTGTTGCAATATTGGGAAACAAGAGATAAGAGAAGAATGACATAAAATGCAAGAAACCAAACAAGGCCATAGAAGTTTGTCGAATAAATTAGGAGTAACAAATGAAAAGCCGTACTTTCTTTTGCTCAGTTATTGTGAATAACTCTGAAGTGATGTAGTCATAAGACATTTTTCTTGCTGGCCTAAGGTAGCCGGGATAATATCAAGCAGATTAATCCTGCAGGACATAATGAATTGTATGTACCGTCTGCCCTTCTCCAAGGCTGCTTGGGTATTTTTGTCTGGTAGGTTATTACGTGTCACAGAGACTCATTTTCTTTCAAAGAAGAATGTCCCCTTTGAGAGTGTTTCCTCGTGTCTGTTTGTTTGTACTAAGGAATCAGGAAAATGTGGCTCTGGTGTGTTTCCATTAAACCTCGCACATGCATAATTCCCCGCTGTTCCTCGGTTAAAGTTGCCCTGTGCATTGGAACGTAACAATGTCTAGTGTTTGCAGTGTGCCATCGCTCAATTAAGACAGCTTTTGAGCAATTGTTGGCGTCATGCTTGTTTATTAGTAATGGGAATGGGTGTGTACACATTCTTATATAAGACATTTCAAGTCACTGCCATGGATGAATTCTTTTGACATTAAGCAATCTCAAGAAAAATGTACTTCAGAGTCTCCTGAATGCTACAGACGCAGATTCTGTAGCCATTTATCAGTTGTTTTTTTTTATATATATTCCTTTTAATATCGTAGTGCAACTCACTTTTCTCTATGCATTAGAATCACAGTCATTCCAAAATGGTCCGATGACATCAAAAATAACTATAAATAGCAATCACAGCAAATGTCATCAGTGGTTTAGACTTATCTCATAAAGAGACCGATTTGTGCTGTCCATATTTGTTTTCTACAATCTCATGCTGGGGTTTTAAATGCCATCCTTACGCTCACAAATGAGACCTCTTAAGTCATTTTCCTTCTGTGTTTGTCCTCTCTTAGGTCTCTAACCATGGTAGCTGGAGCTCCTGGGGGCCATGGGGTTCTTGCTCTCGGACATGCGGAGGTGGCGTGCAGTTTACACAGCGTCTGTGCAACAACCCCCCTCCTCGCAACAATGGCCGATACTGTACAGGAAAGAGAGCCATCTACAGGTCCTGTAGCGTTACTCCGTGCCCCACACGAAGTAAGAGCCAACCCCTACTCACACACGCTCTCAAACACACTCGCACATAAATCCTGAAGCGTATTAATCCAAGATGGTTTGTAAATACATGCAACATCATCTAAATGTTTGCCATAGGTATTGTCATATGCAGTACACATACATTTATATAAAGTGGTCAACACACTTGTCATGTTTGTTTTATTAGTGTTGTGAGGAAAATCCATTGACATTAATTAATGACACTAATTACATTTAAAACATTAAAAACTTCAAGCAACTTCAGTAACCAAGAACAAATATTTAGATTTTTAGGTGCAGTTTTGATTGAAAAAAAATACATCATATTACATTACATTACATATATATTATATTATATTGTATTATATTATATTGTATTATATTATATTATAAATTTCTTTATTATTCTAAATTTAAATCCTTGAATCCTTTGTGTTGAATTAGGTAAGAATTTTAGGCAGGAACAGTGTGCAGCGAGGAATGGACCTCAGACAGACCCTAAAGGCGTGAAGACATTTGTTGAGTGGGTACCCAAGTATGCTGGTGTGCTGCCGAAGGACGTGTGCAAGTTAACCTGTAGGGCCAAAGGCACGGGCTACTACGTAGTGTTCTCACAAAGGGTAAGTTCAGCATAATTTAATATGAAATATATTGTGTATTTTATATATATGTGTGTGTGTGTGTGTGTGTATCAGTAGTTCCCCGAAACATCGCAAATCAGATATCGCGAAATGGAATATAACTAAATGTATATCGCGAATGTACCAAAATATAAGGAAATCATAAAGAGATAGAATGTTTGGAAATCTAAAAAATTTCAAAACGTATTATTTTATTAGTTATATTAAGTTATGAATAAAGTGTTGAAGTACAGTACTTTACATATAAACATAATGAAAGAACGATACCACTCAAAGATTTCTGTAAGTAATCTCAGCCAATCAGCAAGCAACAGTATAGTACAGTACAGGAACATGCTGTTGCTCAATAGAAAATTCACTCTCTCTCTCACTCTCTCGCTCTCTCTCTCTGTCTGTGTCGCTGTTTCATAGTGATTTTTTTTTGTTTTCATTCATGTCCATTCACTGAGATTACACCTTGTTTACTCTCTTTGTTGATTATGTGTGCTTTATGTGTGTGTGTGTGTGTGTGTGTGTGTATATGTGTATATGTATGTATATATTTCTATACATATTTTCATATTTATATAATATTGCCATGATTTAACTCGTGATTAATTGCACATTTTTAATGTACCGTAAATTGATTTTCATGTTTCTAATACTCTTAACTCACTGTAACAGATGTTATAATTATCAAAATCTTAGCTTTAATAAAGTTATTGATTATTTAATATTTATTTTACTCTGAAATTAATAATTAACTAATAAATTAATTAATTAATCTCAGGGGTTTTTTCCCCGGGTTCTCCGGTTTCCCCCGGTCCAAAAACATGCACGGTAGGTTGATTGGCACCTTGGAAAATTGTCCCTAGTGTATGAATGTGTGCGTGAATGTGTGTGTGTGCCCTGCGATGGGTTGGCATTCCATCCAGGGTGTATCCTGCCTTAATGCCTATAGACGTCTGAGATAGGCACAGGCTCCCCGTGACCTGAGGAAGATCGGATAAAGCGGTAGAAGATGAATGAATGAATGAATGTTCATCTCTATAATGTTAATGTGGTTGGTGTGATATGGCTTTCCAGTAAGCTCAAAGGAGTTTGGTTATTTGCCATCAGAACCTCAGTTCATTAAATGTATTTTTTCACACTATTCTGTGTCTTTGATGAAGAGAATCACTTCAGAGTTTTGTATTGATTAAAACTTGCTCTTTCTTAGGTGACAGATGGGACGGAGTGTAGGCCTTACAGTAGCTCAGTGTGTGTGAAAGGGAAGTGTGTGCGCACTGGCTGTGACGGAATAATCGGCTCCAAGCTTCATTATGACAAATGTGGCATCTGTGGTGGTGATGGCACAGGGTGCGTAAGAGTCGCCGGTAACTTCACCAAAAAGAGGTACGAAAACACTACATGTTTATTTTTGTGATAAAATCCATTTGACCACTATGGTTAGATTAAGAGGTTAGAAATTTGACTTTTTTGTCAAATTTATATCCCTATAAACCCCCAGAACTCATTTTTGTATCTACATAAACTATTCTGTTAATTAAACTGGAAATACTGAATAATTCTTAGTACTTACTATTGAATATGTTTTAATATAAATAATTCAATAATAAGCAGAGAATGTTATGTCTCAAACTACAGTCTTGCACACATGGCAAATGGAAAAAGATATAAATATCCAACCTCCTACTTGTAATGACATTGCTGTCTATTGTGGAGTTCCAGGCACAGTTAGCAAAAATCAACAATCCTGACCACCGAATGGCTGAATTATGACATCAAATATACACAGCAATGGAACATACAAAAGCACATCGTTAATGGTCAAACATTTTTATTGCAGTTCAGACATTTTTTATTTGCAGTACATTTTAACACAATACAATTGAACAATTTCTGGTCAAATACTGGAAATATTAATAGAAACTTCTATTAAAGCACCATCTGATTTTTTAAAGAGAACATTGGTACAGTCTTTGTGCAGATGCTTGAAATCAAGATTTGAAATTTTGAATAAACAACTAAAGAATGCTTGACTTTTCTGTTTTAAATTGTCTAAAAAACATTATAGAAGATTCATTCGCTGCCACTGCGTGCCTCTCTAACGAGATCTCGAAATGAGCAGTTAGATCTTAATTTTTAAGGTATTAGACTTAATCTGAAGGAGTTAGAAGTAGCAAATTTTATCTTATGCAAATGGGATCTGATGAAAACTGAAGGATATATGTTGATCCTGATGATTTTTTCTAGATTTGTCTTTATCCAGAAGTTCAAGAACACAACTGAGCCTTCTTTTACCTGCTTTATATGCAGTTACACTCTTTTTCCCAATTTTCCCAAAAACATAAAAGCCTGGGTCTGTTTCTTGTGTGTTAGATAATATCTGGCTTTCGTATCATTTATAATCATATATTCTATGTCTCCATTTAGAGTTTTCATTTTGTAGTGCACTTTTCTAAATTCTTATTCCTTTCCTCTCCTCCTATGTGCAGTAAGGGATATACAGATGTCGTGAAGATCCCAGAGGGCTCAACTCACATTAAAGTCCGTCAGTACAAGCCAAAAGGTCAGACTCACTTTACCGCCTACCTTGCCTTACGGCGGCCAAGTGGAGAGTACCTTCTTAATGGCAAGTTCATGATCTCCACCTCAGAAACAATAATACCTTTGAATGGCACCATGCTTAACTACAGCGGCTGGAGCCAACACGACGAGGTTCTTCACACCACAGGACCTGGGGCTCTTCGAGAGAGCCTTGTAGTGCAAGTACTAGCAACTGACCCAAAGAAGCCTCTAGACATACGTTACAGCTTCTTTCTGCCTCGCAAAACGCCGCTTCCACCTCGAACCGCCTTGGTGTTTTCTCCAACACCTGCAGCATTGTCCTCTGACGAGGTCTTAACCATGACCACCAAGGTTATCACCACGACAAAACCTTCAACAACTACCGCATCTGGGCCACGGTGGGTGACGGGCCCATGGATGTCCTGTTCGAGAACTTGTGACACGGGCTGGCAAAGTCGTACAGTCCAGTGCAAGGACCCACACGGAAAGCTAGCTAAGGGATGTCCTCTAGTGGACAGACCTTCAGCATTTAAACACTGTCTGGTTAAAAAGTGCTGAGAACTCCTGATGCAAATCTAATTGGAAAAACTTATTCACACGGAAGCGTGCTTCTCCTTACTGGTGTGCGGTCAAAGGTCTCGAGAGAGAAGAGCCGGACAGACAAACTGGAGCAGAACAGAGCAGAACAGTTTGAAGTTTTAATGCTCTTTTATGCGCCTGAACTTTATCACTGTGGAACTGAATTTTTCCAACAATACAACCCTGGACAAGTAGTGCCTGCCCTGGTCTCTCATGCAGTCTCATCGTCTGCTGCCCGGAATCACTAAAGATTCGACAGTATGTAGCCACTCTCATGTCAACCACAATCTTTTTGTCCATTCATCCTTCTTATGTGGTTCAGTGCATTTCATCTCATTAACTTCATCAAGTTTAAATTGTAACCCAGAGACGTCAGTAGAAATGAATTTTAGTTCATCATAAGAACTGCAAGTGAATGGTGTCTTTTTTTTGTTGCATGATTGGACGGTATTAAAATATTCTCTTGCTGTGGACTGACTGCAAACTTATGGAAACATGCCCAAAGGTTTCTGGGTGTACACCATGTTCCAGTACATTCTCACTTACTTAATGCACGTACCACCAAATTTGAACTATAGTTCAAATACAGTACAGTGTGAGCTCATCTATGTCTGTGTTGCTAGTTCTCTGGTTAAATTCTCTGTTTTTTTTATTTTTTTTAAATGTTGCCTGGATTCCTGCTGAAAAAGGAATGGACTGAGAAAAAAAAGCATACACTTTTCTTGAACGTGTTGATATAACAAATTTTCCTTTAGAACATGCGTAAACATTTACAGCAATAATGATGGACGTGTATGATGTGAAAAAGCATGCATTCATACTAAACAGGCAAAACCATTTAGACGTGTGATTTGTCGTATTACAGACATCACCTCAAAATACACTCGAATGTTAAAAAAAAAAACATAATATGAACATGTAAATTCAGCATAATAAAGGTTTGTTACATTTTTTTAACAGTCAGTTCAAACAATTTGAAAAGATTCAATACAATTTTGTTAGTCAGTCAAATTAAGCAAATTAATGACAACTAAATACACGCTGGAGACAAATCAAGTTGTTGGTCCACCACAAGCCACCTGAACAACTTACATGCACTATGCTATTGATTAAAAAAATAATCACACTTACAATGTTCTTTTTTTAATGATGATTATGGAAAGCCCTATCTAACACATGGGTCCATATCTCCTACGGGCTACCCTGTGGTGGCTTTAAGGGGCATAGCATATGATTTTTGTTATATAACAAAACATTCAGGGAGCTTTCATTCCCTGTGTATGAGGGGAACATGCCCTGGGAAGGGACCAGTCTCAATAGGAAGATATATTTCTATATAGGATTAAATAGATCAGTCAGAAGTACTTTGTATGGATTTGCAATTGATAAAACCTTTGCCAGGAAATATAGCTGCATGACAGAGCCACGATCCATTTTTCATTTCTCACCATTGTCCCCTGTTTGTATTTAGGCAACTCAATGCAACAAAAAAACAACAACTATTGTCTGGTATAATATCTGTTCATTGGGTGTTCATAAAACCAGTCATGGAGACCACTGATTAATACTAACATTCTGTTCTCTGTTCACTTTCTATTGGATGATACAAATACTGCTTTATTCTGAATATTAGACAATTATCTTGAAAGTAGACTACTCACAGCAAGTCATAGTCTTACTTGTTGCAATTAGATATAACCAATGAACAAATTTTAAACAAAGTTCAAATATAACTACTAATAAAACAGTAGAAAATACTTTAAACTCTGCTAACAATTTGCTTGGTCGTTTTTAAGTGAAACCGAAGTGTTAGCAACAGCTTTTACAGTGATAACATGGTTTCCTTTACATTGAGAGCTTAGGGATTAAAAGTGAGGGTGCCTTTGCATTTTTATAGCCTTGAATATTATGTTTATTCAACTGACCTGAACAGGAGATCATGTTTTCAATGTATAATTTAGTAGATTTTTGTCTGACAATAGCACGTTTAAGTTGGGACTGCTTAAGAAAAATCCATGCAAATTGTTAGTGTGTAACATGTACTTCACATTGTTTGTTGTATGATTTCGAATGCATTCATATTAAGTACACAAAGTATAATTGTTTCAAAATTGTTTAAAAGTCATGTCATGCCAGACACTTATCCTCACAAGCTGAAATTTCAGTCGGCTTTAAACTCTCTTTATTTGAGCTCTGTTTTATATATCTGCAGTACTGTCTGATAATCGCCATGGGAAAATGCCTTTGCTGAATGACAAAAACACAGCACTGAAATCATAATTTATTGTGTGTGTAACTGGTATGTAAAGAAAAAAAACTTGATGAATTTATTTATTTGTTATTATGTTGTATTTGACAAGGAATATGAATATTATATGACTAAGCAGAGTATGTCATTTTTAAGAATGTTTTTGTTTGTCATCTCTAGAGTATGTATATAAAATCTGTATATTTAATATGTTCTTTCTTGTCTTTCTGTGATTCCTTTTACATTGCACAATCATATGCTTTATAGAATCACATGTATACATTGTACAACCAATGCGAAATAGAGAGTATATTTTTTTTCTTCGAAAGATGAAATTGGTTATTTTCTTCTATCACAACAATGTGGTGTGACAAGAGTCTCATAACTCAAGTATTTTCTTACTTTGCTGGTCAACATCAGGCAGTTTTATTTCATTCCATTCAACAAAAAAAACACTGCGTTGGATATAGACGCCCCTGTTGAACTCAGCCAGCTGGAATTTATAACTATTTATGTGTCTCTAATTACATCAACATTTCACACAATATAAGCCAGCTGAGACAACATGCAGAGTACAATAAAGAGTAAATTTATTACTATGGTGTTTTATTTTATTGCCACTTTCAGCAAAATCACTGATCATCCGAGACCTTCAAGCATGAAATCTTACCCTTAATATATATGAATGATATTTTGTGACGAACCAGGAAAGAATAACAGCGGCGACTACCAAGGACAGAGACACCTGCAGATGATCCTGGATCGCTCAAAACTTTATTTATATTTTTAATATTCTGCATGTTGACTCTCATGTTCCATTTTGAGAATGAAGAAATTCAGACACTGATTTGGATATTTAGAGTTGGGAATGAAAAATCGATTCCTAAGATTAAGATTAATTAAAAATGAAGATTCCTCTTATTGATTCTTGGGTGCATTTATATTGACCTGACAATATACAGGGACGGTTTATGGGATGGCCTGCAGGAAGCGCTCAAAAGTGCCGCTACACTTTATAAAAACTGAAGACAAAGCTAAGTGTAATTTTTGTAATAAACTAATATTTTGCAGCAAGGTCTCATGACCAGCCTGACTAAGCATATGCAATTGGTTCACCATTTGTAATTGAAACTGGGATTCGATAAGAATCAGAATCGATAAGCGAAGTCAGAATTGCTAAAATTAAAATGATACCAAATCCTATGATTATTCCAAAATGTCTGTCGTATTGTATGTATGTGTAGCTCATTATCTTGTTAAAACCTCTATCTATACTTTGTGGAAGACCACGTGTTAGGTTGAAATATCTTGCCAACTGATCTACCCAGAATCAATGATCCACCTTAACATTTTACTAATTTGTTATATTTTACTGTATTTGTTTTTTTTGTTGTTGTTGCTATTAGTGTGAGCGATATAATTTGGATTTTGCTCTCACCAGATAGTAACACAATGTGCCAATAACATGCATTTTTCATATCCTCCCAGGAACACAGTAAAGCAGATAAAAGCTTTCTGGCATCATGAACAATAAGCCAAAGTATCCACAACACATTTGAAGTGAAATGATTGAAATGATTTCTGACTGAGTAGAAAATTGAAGTTAATGAGAATTGTTAATTTTCTGCAATATTTTTAAAGAATGACAGTACTTCTAAAAGGCGTGATAGAGCTAAAAGACAATTACTTTATTTCAGTAGTATAATGTATAGAAGAATGTAGGTATGGAAATGTATAATGAATGGAAGAATGTCTCTGAAACTTTTCATTTATGTGAATTGTGGGATAAAGAACAGAAAACTGTAGAACTGAAGACCCGCAGGAACCTCTATAGACATAGACCCGCAGGAAAACATGGATAATCTGTACCCAATTTGTATCAAATTAAATCTTTTAGCTCAATAATCATACAGTCTCAAACACCCGCTGTCCACTGTGTATTACAAATTGTACACTGTATCCGGGAATGTGTATTGCTTATTATTGAAAACAGCATCAGGAAACATACAAACCCTTGCTGTTTATGCCTCTTTAAATATATGGGCATAATTTAGGCTGTGTTGTGGATAGGTTCATTTGGCAGAAGAAGGCACTAAAATGGCTTTAAAAGTCTACAGAGTTCATTATAATGTCAAATGACATAAGTATTTACAAGCCCCAGCACCGGGAACTTGGACATTTTTTAAACTCCTAGGGTTTATTCTTGGATTTTATGCTATGCTCATTGTAAGCAGTGTTGGGAAGGTTACTTTGGAAATGTAATAGGTTACAGATTACAAATGACCCTATTCAAAATGTAATCATTAGTGTAACTTTTCAATTACCTTATAAAAGTAAAGTAACTGATTACATGATTTGATAACTTTGATTACTTTTTGATTAAGGTTTCTAATAGATATTTCCAACTAAATGATTTCCAAACATTTATAACTTTACAGTTAATCTTACAGTAGTAACTCAACTCTTGTTTACTGTTATAATTTCTAATTCTTTCATCATTTGAATTAAGTTTATATTAACTTTATTTTTAATACATTTTTCATTTTTGGCTTAGTGGTTAGCTCGTTCGATTCCCGTCTCCGCCATGTGTGTGTGGAGTTTGCATGTTCTCCCCGTGCCTCAGGCTTTTTTTTACGGGTTCTCTGGTTTCCCCCGGTCCAAAAACATGCACGTCAGGTTGATTGGCACCATGAAACTCTCCCTAGTGTGTGAATGTGTGTATGAATGTGTGTGCGATGGGTTGGCACCCCTTACAGGGTGTATCCTACCTTGATGCCCCAAGACGCCTGAGATAGGCACAGACTCGCCGCGACCTGAGTGAAGATCGGATAAATCAATAGATGAATGAATGAATGTTTAAACACAGTCACAACAAAGCCAGACTCATAACAACAACAAAAAAACACTTAATACTGTTTTAGAAATCAAATCTTTGCATAGCTGACAGGACACGCTGGCAACGCGCTAACCACTAAGCCACCGTACTTACTATTTAGTTTGTAATTAAATTACCCAACACCGTTACATATAACTATATACTCCACAACACTGATTGTAAGTAACATACGTACATCAGCAATATGTTACTATGTAACGGCACATGTAAACACTACCTTTAAACTAAGAACCTTTTAGTCATTTTTTTTGGCTAAGCTAATTAAAAGCCGTTGAATTTTAATGATTTTCCACAAGTTTTAAAGCTCCACCTGCTCACACGCTTAGGAATCTCCTATGATGCCAAAACTGCTGCCGGTTTTTGTGTATTTGTTGTTTAACTGCACAGAAATAAACCTTTTCCTGCGTTGCACAGAAAAGGTGTATCCAATGCACGCCAGTATTATTTCTTCCAAAACAAATTGAACCGCACTGGTGTTTCGCCAAACGCAACACGTGAACGTGAACGCGGCAGAATCATTTGTAACGCGGTAGCGCCATCTGGTGGATCTCTCATACTGTGTCGCATTGCATGTGGCCTCATGAATGGAGGTACGAGTACTGATTCATTAAATGTTCATTTAATATATTTTAAATGCAAATTGTAAGCTATAATTTTATTCTAATTGCTCGTTTATTGTAAACATTCTTAGAAACGAAAGGTTACATCACAAACCTTTATGGATTTTTTAATTGCCTTGAAGATAAAATATGTAAAACTAAAATATGTTTTATCCTAAATAATTCTATTTTACTACTTTCCTGATGGACCGTTATCCACCCAGCTGCCATATTTACCCAAAGCAACTCAGACAGCACACAGATCGGTAGATAAGGGTACACAAGCTTTGCTCAGTGGCCCAACAAGGGCAACTTAGTGATCGTGGGACTTAAACTGACAGTAAACAGGAGCCTAATACCATATACCAGAAACTGTTCCACACAAAGCTCATAAATGTCCCTGAAAAGGCTTTGGATTAGGTATAAGGTGGAACTGCTGGTAGTGTAGTAAAATAATGGAGAGTATTTAGGAACAGTCTGACATTTTCAAATTGTTAATATCTAATCTAAATATTTAATCACAAGGGCACATTATTGCATGATCAATGAGTGCCATCTAGTGGACGGTGGTATATGACTACAAACAAACTCAACTGACCTGTTAGATTTAAGGAGGACCAGACATCCTCAGCACTGTTGAGCAATACAGGGGCAGCTGTTAAGGAGGTCGATGTGTTTGCACACACACACACACACACACACACCATATAGTTTATGACTGCATGACTCATTCGTCCACATGACCAAAATCAGTTTTTTTCTTGTTTTTTAAGCAAAGCTTTTAAATAGTCAGTGTGATTGTGTTTATAGAGTTTGTTGTGATGCACGTCTGTAAGAGAACCTTCTTTAGATGGACGAGGAGAGTGAGGTGTGACTCCCTGTGAGGTTTGGGGCACCGTGTTCCTGCACTGAGCACATTTCGACACCTCTGATCACTATCTGAATTTATGTTCTGAATTTATGTTCTTTAAGACATTTTGTTCTTGTCTGCTCCGTTGTTTACAGTCCAAATGCCGTCACTCGAAACCGACCCGATTTCACTCATCTAATTCAATTAGATCTTTTATGACGTCTGAGAAAGCGCTTACACGTAACAGCGAGACTAACTGGGGGGGGGGCACTTTATCTTAATTGTTTGTCAAATCGACAGAAGTTGTTTTGGGGGATGGAAGGGAGCCTGCAGCCCATTTACAGCACTCTGGACGAAGTGAAGGAGAGGAGAAAGATGAGCGATTCCACCTTAACCAGCCGCTTCACTGCGTTCTCCTTCGAGCAGTCTGCACCGTCGACCCTCCTGTTCCACCCGGCGGCCAGTCTGCACGTAGCGCGCAAGAAGAGAACTGGCTGTTCAACTCCCTGCCAATCCCTGTTCCACTTAACCCCTGTTTTCCCCCATATAGACAAAAGGAGCCAAAATGTTTGTAATATCATACCAAAAGCACACCAAAAAAGTTGGATATCATAACATTTTGGAATCAAATGTCGGATCCCAGAAGTTAGATGCGTAAAAAGCGCACGTGTGTGTGTGTGTGTGTGTGTGTGTGTGTGTTTGGGAGAAGTGGGAAGTGAGAGACTGTTCTAGTCCAGCATCGTCCTACTCTACTGTGATTAATTATTGTGGCCGAACGCCAGGCTTCTGCTGCGTTGGGTTGCGCACGAAATTTCGTAGTCGCCAGATCAAAAGGGCTCGAGGAAAAGGGGTGGTCCTCACGGGGGGATAAATACCCAGCCGGGCTCTCCTCAAACCTAAGAGAAGAGCAGAGACAGGGAAAGACACTGTTCAAAACCAGACAGCTGATTACATCCCGGAGAGAGGAGTCTTTACTCTGAAAGGCTTACAAACATTCATAGAAATACGCACCGGGCGCAAAATTTGCAATATTTATTCTTTTTCTTCATTGGTACTTATAGAAAAGTTTTGTATGTTAAAGTTTGCACTGGATTTTTTTTTTCTTAAATAGATCTTAGTTTCTGTGAAATCTGGTTTACGTGAACCCAGCACCTGGACTTGGTCAGATATTTGTGTTGCAGTTCTTGAAGGATTACAATGATGTTTGTGCGCCTTGCTCTCAGTTTCGTTGCGGCTTTGTGCGTTTCGGCGGCGCAGAACGCATGGGAAGAAGCGACTGTCGTACCCGTGCTGCTCGACTCCTTCAAGAGCAACCAGGAGTCTGCCGTAAGCTCAGAGGCGCAGGAGAAAGAATCCCAAAAGATTTTCTACCGGTTAGACGTTTTCGGGAAACAGATGGTGCTGGAGTTGGAGCCGGATCAGACTTTCCTGGCGCCAGGCTTCGTATTCCATGTGGTGGGGAAACCGGAGGGCCAGCAGGGGTTTGACAGCTCGGGGGAGGCGCGCTGCTTTTACACGGGAACTGTGAACGGAGAAAAGAACTCTGCGGTCGCACTAAACGTCTGCCACGGACTGAGGGGGGGTTTTAACTACGGCGGGGAAGAATATTTCATTCAGCCCTCGAATGTCACGGGAGGAGGCAGCGTTCCAAGCGCGGACACGCACATCGTTCGTCGGAGAAACCGGCGGTTCCACGAGGAGGTCGGTGGTTCCAAGTGCGGTGTCAGAGAGGACGAGGAGAAGGTTCCTGGGCACCCTGATACGAAAGCACATAAAGAACACGAGCCAAGTACAAATCAGTACCAAGGTAGATTTTATTACTTATTATTTCTGTAAATAAATATTATTTTAAAAATATTTAGGCTCCTATTAACGTGTTGACACTAAATATATATGCTATGAGAATGAAGCCCACATGCTACAAGTAAACGTAAGAGTTAACTTGAAGAAGAAGGGAAAAGGGGAGGGCCCTTGGGTAGGGCCCAGGGCCCAGTGATTGCGTAGGAGGGAGTGGAAGTAGGCGGGAGGGTGTGAGCGGGTGAAACGTGGAAACACGTCTCCTGATAACGCGCATGTTGCGCAGGTCAGCATCCGCAGACATTTCCCCCGGGACGATTGCGGATGGAGTAAATCTTAGTCAGAGACGTCAGGGGGGAACTTATTGCGTAGGCTCAGTTGGCGCTGAGCCATAATATCAGGCACTATGCAGCCTCGTGTGTAAATTATATAACAACTTTTCATCTTTTCATCAAAGTTTTATCTTTATGAGACTGAAGCCTCTGGGGGAAAAATCTTTTTAGTTACAATTTCCTGTCTCTTTCTATGTTTCAGCACATCACCGGGGTCGTCGTTTTGTTTCCACCCCACGATATCTGGAAATTATGATTGTGGCCGATCAGTCTATGGCAGAGTTCCATGGAGCTGGATTGAAGCCCTACCTGCTAACCATAATGGCTGTAGCTTCTCGACTTTACCGCCACCCGACTATTCATAACTCTATAACGCTTTCTGTGGTCAAACTTATGGTGATATATGACGAAGAACATGGTCCAGAAGTCTCCACCAATGCTGCCCTCACCTTGAGGAACTTCTGCCAGTGGCAAAAACAGCACAACCCTCCCAGCGATCGCCACCCAGAGCATTACGACACCGCCATCCTATTCACCCGACAAGTAAGGATCAAATTAAAAATAGATAAACAAAGCAATAAATAAGTAAGAAAAGAACTTCTAAAAATTAGATGTTGAAATAGCCTGGTTTCATTCTTCTGATCTCCTTTCTTTAGGACCTCTGTGGTGCTCATTCTTGTGACACATTAGGAATGGCTGATGTTGGCACGGCGTGCGATCCGGAACGAAGTTGCTCCATTGTTGAGGACGACGGACTGCAGGCAGCTTTCACTGTTGCACATGAGCTGGGTAAGACGTCTTTTTCGTGATTTCTACTTATGAAACAACATTAACAGAAATATTTAATATTATACTGTAGAGTTTGTCAAAATCTTATATATCTGATTCCAAAATCCTGTAGGTCATGTGTTCAACATGCCCCACGATGATGCAAAACAGTGTGCTAACATCAATGCAGAGAACTGGAGTGCCCACATGATGGCATCTACTCTTTCCAACCTGAACCAGTTGCAGCCCTGGTCTCCATGCAGTGCACTGATGATAACATCTTTCCTGGATAATGGCCATGGTCAGTGTCTGCTCGACAAGCCACAGAAGCCTCAGCAATTACCACAAGCCCTGCCCGGTTTAGTGTATGATGCTGACCATCAGTGCAGTCTCACATTTGGTGAGGAGTCACAGCATTGCCCGGACCAGAGCACCACTTGTGCAGCTCTGTGGTGCACTGTCACTACAGTAAATGGTATTCTGGTGTGCCAAACCAAGAACTTTCCATGGGCTGATGGAACGCCGTGTGGGCATGACAGTTTTTGTATGGCAGGCCAGTGTTTGAGCAGTAGTGAAGCAGCCCATTATCAGGTAAACACCATTTGGTGTATTGTGTGCATTATAAACAAGATGGCATATTGATGAAATCTTACAGTTTCTCTGTCTTTTATTTACAGAATCCTGTTAATGGTGGATGGGGAACCTGGGGTCCTTGGGGTGAGTGCTCACGTACCTGTGGTGGCGGTGTGCAGTACTCTTTTAGGGAATGCGACAGCCCTATGCCCAAGAATGGAGGCAAATACTGCGAGGGTAAAAGAGTTCAGTACCGATCCTGCAATACAGAAGACTGCCCTGAGAGCAATGGTAAGAGGCAAAATTTAAGAACATGATTTATCTATTGATTTATGTATTTGATCTGTAGCTTACCTTCTGATCCTATCTCCAGGTTTAACTTTCCGTGAAGAGCAGTGTCTGGCTCACAACGACGTTTCCTCCCACATGACATTTGGCTCAGGTGAGGGTGTTGAATGGGTACCAAAGTATGCTGGCGTCTCACCCAAAGACCGTTGTAAGCTGGTTTGCAGAGCAAAGGGAACAGGCTACTTCTTCATCCTTAAACCAAAGGTATGTACAAAGGACTAGTAAATAATGGATTTTTAAAAATATGTATATACAACTACTTCAGGTTTGCAAAATAAAACCAGAAACGAGACATAATACTTGATTCTTTACTGCCCCCAGGTGGAGGATGGAACTCCCTGCACTCCCGACTCCACCTCTGTTTGTGTTCAAGGCCAGTGTGTTAAAGCTGGATGTGACCGTGTGATCGGCTCCGATAAACAGTTTGATAAATGCGGTGTTTGTGGAGGTGACGGATCTACATGCAAAAAAGTGTCTGGCTCTTTGGAGTATGCTAGGTGAGTAAACATCAATACATAGGTATATCTATACTTAATTACATCAAGTTCTGAAGATGACCTGTATGTTTTTTTTTCCTTTCAGACCCGGCTATCAGGATGTTGTAACGATCCCTGCAGGTGCCACCCACCTTGATGTTAAACAGCGATCCCCAGGTGGCCGTCGACATGACAATAGCTACCTGGCTGTTCGCCAGCACGATGGCACCTACCTGCTAAATGGTGAATATAAGCTCACAACTTTGGAGACAGACATATTTCTTAAAGGAGCACTTCTGCGCTACAGTGGTTCCTCAGCCTCTCTTGAGCGTCTCCGTAGCTTTGCTCCACTTCCAGAGCCACTTACAGTCCAGGTACTGTCTGTAGGTGACTCTCCCCGGCCCCGGGTCAAGTACAGCTATTTTGCTCCACGCCCTGCTTCTACAAACCGACGTCCCGTCAATGCTATTAGAGAAGTGTTAGGTGCAGAGTGGACATTACGTGAATGGGGACCTTGCTCACAGACCTGTGGTGAAGGTACTCAGAGGAGGGATGTCCTCTGTCTAGATGCACGGGGCCAGCCATCAACAGAATGCCCCGAAGAACTGCGCCCTTCTTCCTCACGTCCTTGTATAACACATGCTTGCCCATCCTGGGTGGTAGGCGAGTGGTCAGCCTGCTCTAAGACCTGCGGCCGAGGCTTCCGGAAACGTCCACTGCACTGCGTGGGTCATGATGGCTATGTTTTGCCAAATGATAGATGTCATGCAAAAGATCGGCCACGACCCTTGCTGGACATATGCGTCCATAGTGCTTGTTAAGACTGGCTAGGACTATATTCAAACTCTGACTGTAAATTCTGCTATTCATCGTCTGAAGCAGAACATTGCAGGTTTGGGATCCAATGGAGCCCACCATGTCGGTGACTGCAAACAACCTTGAACCAGCACAAGAGCTCCCACTCCTCCAACACTGGGTGCAGGACACAAGCTGGCACACTGTGTACCTGTCTGCAAAGCTGGATCAAGGAAGAGTATAAAAAAAAATTAAAGACACCTTGGCTGCTTTAGGTGCTACATGCATATAGGTTATTAAGTATGAGTGTGTGTTTTTTGGATGGATGTATGATAAGCTCAAAAAAAAAAAAAATATATATATATATATATATATATATATATATATATATATATATATATATATATATTTGTACTGTCTGTCTGAGCTGGACTAGGCAGATAGTTGGTATATGAGAGTAAACTATACGAGAGCATCCATAGAAAAATGAAAAGTTAATTAGATGTGAATATATTGGAATCTATTAGTATTTGGCTGAGATAGGGAAAATCAGTGATAAAGTAAGTGCGACCATATCAACCTTTGTTGAACCCCCTTTAACATCTCAGATCACCAAGATACTCAAGCTGCTATATACAAAGGTTTTATGTATATATTTATAACTATAGCTATACCGTTAATATACAGGTTGACATATTTTCAAATGCATACCCCAACATTCACTAACAAAGGTAGAGAGGAGAAATGCCAAAGAACATGGTTTCTGTATCAAAATAATTTTGCGTGAGTGTGTCTGTGTGTGTGTGTTAGAAGGCATATATGGAGGGTGAGGGACTTCTCTCCTGCTACTACTTCATAAGTAAGTCTCTCGTGCCTTCCAAGAAGGTGTCAACTTTTTTGTACAGAATATCCAAACATTATTTATTTTTGTACAGCCTGTTAAATATAATCTTGTGGCTTTTTTTTATTATTATTGAATTTTTATTTGTCAATATTGAAATAAACAGAAGGATGTAGATTATATTGGAGTATTTATACAGTATTATATATGGTCTTAGGTTTATGAATAAAGTATCACATTGATTTGTGAACCGTATTTGTGTGTTAATTTGAGTTTCATTTGAGGTTGGAATCACAAGGACAGACTTTGTTCTAGAGTTCTTCAAAATATTCTGACAGCACAACAAATATATCTTAATTTCATAATTAAACATTTATTAGATATTTATTAAATTTTTGGCAGGTGTTTATTCATGTACTATTCATGTTTATTAATCTATCTAAAATGTTAAGACCCAGTTGGATTTATGAATCAAAATACAAATCCAAGTAATCCAATTAATCCATTCATTCATCTTCTACCACTATATCCGATCTTCCCTTGGGTCACGGAGAGTCTGTGCCTATCTCAGGCGTCTATGGGCATTAAGGCAGGATACACCCTGGATGGAATACCAACCCATCGCAGGGCACACACACACACACACACACACATTCACACACTCAGTCATGCACTAGGGACAATTTTCCAAGGTGCCAATCAACCTACCATGCATATTTTAGGACCGGGGGGAAACCAGAGAACCCGGAGAAAAACTTCCTGAGACACGGGGAGAACATGCAAACTCCACACACACATGGCCGAGACAGGAATCGAAACCGGACCCTGGCGGTGTGAGGCAAACGTGCTAACCACTAAACCACTGTGCCCCCGAAGTAATCCGACTATACCATAAACATCAATATATGTGTGTGTGTGTGTGTGTGTGTGTGTGTGTGTTTGTATGCGTGCACTGTTTCTTCAATCCACTCACAATAAACAACATCGATCAACGAAAACAAAAGCAAGAACTCTCTAATCTAGTGTTTAGACCCTTTATTCACTACTTTGTGGGAGCACCTAATTGAGCAGTAATTACCTCTAACCATAATCATTTGCACACCTGGAATTTGGACATTTCTCTCATTCATCCTGGCAGATCCTCTCAGGCCCA
This sequence comes from Kryptopterus vitreolus, assembly GCA_030449085.1. Lineage (NCBI taxonomy): Eukaryota > Metazoa > Chordata > Actinopteri > Siluriformes > Siluridae > Kryptopterus > Kryptopterus vitreolus. The sequence goes on from JACRUU010000022.1 coordinate 3,599,505, forward strand.
ATAATGCCAAATGGGGAACATGTGTGACCTGTCATCTTCTTGCTGTTCCAGAGTTGTTTTACAGAGTTCAAATCTGAATGGGCCACTCAAGGACATTCAATTTCTGATTATATCAGAATCCCTCAGAATCGTATATGTATGTTACATTCATTTTACTCAGGTTTGCATTTCATCTAATTACTTTACCATAAAGATCTGACTGAGTATTTTTGAGAACCAGCCATTTCTTGTGTCTGAAACGTCTGAAACTCTGTTTGTGAAGTCATTGGATGTTTGCTCACCTCCCTCTCCATAGCATCTACTAACTCAATTACGAGTTTTGGATAAAATACCAGCTCTAGAAACAGTCCTGGTGGTCCCAAACTTCATGTATTATACTGTGCTCCTGAGAACATTCAACTCTTTAGAAATGTTTTTATACTTCTGCTGGAATGTGTGTCTCAACAAAATATGATATTATAATAGATTTTCTTATTTTACCAACTTTCTGGAAAAGTTTTTGATCCAGCATATATTGTAAACAGTGGTAATTAAATCTAAATCATGTCCAGTTAAATGAGCCTGCTATCTAAATTTCTTGAGGCTACTCAAGATAAGTAAAATAAACAGGATATGCCTGAATGCAGTTTGGAGTGTTCTGGTTAAGGGTATGGACACTTAAGTAAATCACTAGATTTCAGGTTTTTTCATGTCAGGTCTGTTCACACACAACATGAGTATACTCTTTACGACCGTGGTGAGCAGAAAAGGACAGACTTGCCAAAAGTAAACTGCTGATGACTGGAAATAGCAGTGATATAATCAAATGAGCCCACATAGTACCAAAACCTGTCTCACATGTTTAAAGATGTCATACTTTTGAAGTGAACAATTCCTAATTCCTGACTTGTGTCTGTACGCATGCTCTCCTCCACTGCAATGCTGGAACATGATTGTCTGATTATCATGAATGTGAAAAAAAAAAAAGAAAAGAGGACAGGTTGTGTTATTGTGAAAAGGTGCTTGAAATTGGCTAGAAATGCAATAAGTAAATAAATAAATAAATTTTATTAGTTAGATTTTAAATCTAAAGTATTTTTCCAACATTAAAGCAGTCTGTGATCCAAATCATCCCAAATGTTTTCAGTAGCAGAAGACTGTCCACTACAAAACATGTGTTTTCTTTGTGTAAAGGAGCATTTCCATGATGGATTTGGGTTTAATAGTTCAAGTGAAGGGAAAATTTCATTCTACTGCATCCAAACACCTCCATATACAATTGTGTGACTCTAGCTTTGTGATTACCGTTTGGGAAAGAATTACATGTCTGGTGTCCCAATACTTTTGTCCAAATTTCGATCCTGGTTAGCTATGACACGTTATTTGGCACATTATACCCACAAGGGGGCGGCATCACGCACATAAGAGTAGAGAATCAGTCTATTCAGTATATTCAGTATAATCCCACTAGAATGATTAAATAAAAAGTGAGACTCGGTGGCTTCACTTCACATTAAGACTGTAATTTTGTAATTATGGATGGCCATGTGGGGGGAAAGAGTGACTCAGGCATAATATGAAAGTAACACAGCAATGGTGACCTGCATCAGTGTTATAGTATTTGGTCACGATGACCTATTTACGCTGACAAACATTGTTGAGCAGTCTGCCAGTAAATATATACAACTTTATTACATTTAAATATATATTTAGCATGCACTACATGGATAAATGTATTGAGACATCAAATTTTCTTTTCTTTTGAACTGGCATACCCAAAGCAGCCTCAGCATGACCATGACCCTGTGCATAAAGACATTGTGTCTATAGATATTTATATATTGTATTTAATGAAATAACCAGTGAAATACTATACTGAAATCTCTATAGATGGCTCATTGTGATAAAAAGAGATAGATAGATAGATAGATAGATAGATAACTAGATAGATAGATAGATAGATAGATAGATAGATAGATAGATAGATAGATAGATAGATAGATAGATAGATACGATAGATAGATAGATAGATAGATAGATAGACTATAGATACAGATAGATAATAGATAGATAGATAGATAGATAGATAGATAGATAGATAGATAGATAGATAGATAGATAGATAGATAGATAGATAGATAGATAGATAGATAGATAGATAGATAGATAGATAGATAGATAGATACATAGATAGATAGATAGATAGATAGATAGATACTAGATACATAGATAGATAGATAGATACATAGATAGATAGATTTTGGATGAATTTATGGAAACAAAAAAAGAGGTTCTGGTCAATGGTTTTTTCAATGTCTTATCCTGTTTCTGTTTATGGGTATTGTGCCACCTCGCACCCAGTATTTTCGGGATTGACTCCAGGTCCAGGATACAGGACTTGTTGAAGATTGACTGTTTTTTTGTAAAACTGAAATGCAATTAAGTGGTGTGATGAACAGGCACAAATACATAACAAATACATAATAAATACAAGACCTTAACTAATAAATATACCATACGTACCCCAAACAATCTCTTAATTTCGATAATATATTTACAATTAATGGCAAAATTATAAAACACTCAGCGTAAAAACATTCAAATTTCTGATTTTATAATAAAATGTGTTTTCTGTGGTCAATTAAGACATCTACATCTGCATTTCCATAGAGAACTATTTCACAATAATGGTTAAAAGACATTTAGTTATACCTTTACAATACAAATGTACATCAACATGAAATTTATACAGAAATACAAGATTAAATATATTTAATACTGTATTAAAAGGTTATTTGCATCATTGTAAAAAAATTTCTTTTTTTTTTGTCTCTGAATCACTGTCTTTAAGAAGCAGAACAAAGAAACCATAATTACATTTAGAACCATTTTAATGGGTTTTGTTTTGTTTTAATGTAAATTATAAAGTATAAAAAGAATTTCCCTTGTGTAACAGGTCTGTACCATGTTATGTCTAGTGGATAAACCACCAGTCTAGTATTTTTGTTGTTGTTGTTGTTGTAACCATCACATGTTCTTGACAGTTCATAATGAAACACACATACCGAAAACAATAAATAACCTTCAGTAATAGTTTTAATGTTTTACACTTGATGGCTTGTAGTTCATACCATTAGAACGTCCTGTTCTGTTTCTGGTGTATATTGTTTTATACACAGATAGTGTCTTACTGGGTACAAATGGTACCTAAAAACAAAAATCTAATGCTGTATATTAACTTCTAGACCTTTGAGATACGATTCTGCGCTGTAAACACGAGAGCATTGTATAATGTTCCCGGAATGATCGTGAGCTCATTCAGTTTTCCTTAATAGGTCTAATTGAGAATTTTTTTGTGCTTTTTTTCTTTATTTCTTTCATGTGGAGCGTCGTGACTTTGGAGGCGCCCACGGGGTTTTGTTGGGAATCTGTAAATTCGCCTTTCTCATTCATTCATACAGGCGCATCCTCTCTCTCTCTCTCTCTCTCTCTCTCTCTCTCTCTCTCTCTCTCCCTTCCTCCTTTTTTCTTCTCGAGTACAGAGTCATTACAGCCACAGGGGGAGGGGATAAAGCTGAGAGCCGGGCAAAAAGGAACGAAGCAAAGAAAAAAACAGAGGAAGAAGTCAAGGGACACTTTTTTGAGGCGCCGGAACACGTGGGTTTGGGCTTTAAAAGTCCTTTTTGAGACGTACCTTCTTTATTCAATGATCATATAGTTTATATCGAGGACGTGTCTGTCCTTTTTTATTATTATTTCTACAACCTGTGAACACAAATATAGATATGTTTAGTTAACACTTACTCGCCTTACTGTCTTATGTACGGTGTTGGGTAGCAGTGTAGCTAAAGTTCCCCATCCGACTGGGGGGAAAAGCTTTTTTTTTTTTTTTTTTTTTTAAAGATGGAAAGCCCCAGGAAGACGAATTCACAGCTGGGATGGAAACTCTTAAGGAAATCACTGCTTCTTTGCCTTTTTGCCGGTAAGACTAATTTCAGAAACAGGGATGGATCCTACAGTGTTCTAGACACACATGAATCATTCATGATTATTCTTAAAGTGCGTGTGCAAATATTTTCTATTCTTCTAAAAACCAATCGCTGTTGATCATTGTTATGCTACAAATTAATACGTCTAGCCATGATATTCTGCAACAATGAACAAAAGAAAAATACTGTCATATAGTCCACTGAAGAGAATAATTCAGCTTCGATCATGTTAAACTTGATTGAGATTGTAAACTCTTGTTAAGATAATAACTCAATGAAGCACCCATTAGTAATTCTGTAATGCCAGCACATTGCTAAAGCCCCATTCACACTGCACAATCACAGGGGTGGGGGTTACTCTGGGTGGTAACATTTAAAAAGGTGCCTGAAGCACTATAGGCTCTTTTGTCCTGATCCTGTTGGCCGACAGGACCCAGAGGAATGAGCAAGGACCTCCTGGGGACCACACATGGTGGTACACACACATTAACTCAGAGGGAGTGGGGGTTATATGTAAACTGGCGCCACCTACACACTGTTTACTGCAGGGATTGCAGTTTTCTTTTTTAAGGGTTTCACCATGTGGCCTCACTTCCAGTTCTTTTATCAACTGGGTTTAGATATGTCAGCAACCACTGACTTTTGTGCATGAAAAAAATGTTCATTTTACGTATAAAAATTTTAGTCCATCTCGAAATGTTAATATTGTTATACTTTATATTTTAGGAAATAGGAGACCGTGTTGGGGATTTTTGGCATCCCCTTTGCTCAGAATCCTAGAGCAAAATGTGTTAAAACTTGCATGGCGAGGAGTCTGAAGTGTACGTGGTTGAAAAAGCCAAGCCAAGCCTAATTGAGCTATCAACTCATTGAAACGAATGAAAACCAGATGGCTGCTCATTGTTAAACTGTGCATCTTGGAAAAGACTGTCCGGAAGTCATTAGCAGGCCTATACCGAAATACATTGTCATAAACAAGTGCAAATGAATGGTGCCGTCATCTGCTTCAAGAAAGGCAGCTACTGTGCCTATGTAGGAAAAAAGGAAAGATTAAAGTAAGGATTGCAGTGCCTGCAGGAGGAATGTAGAAAGTAGAAACGTAGTAGAAAGTAGAAATGTAGAATATAGAAACGCAAACTCAGCAGGACGAACAATGTAAAAGTGATAAGAACATTGCTGTTCCTCTGAGGAATATAAAGATGTAAAGTCTGGTGTCTTTGCAGTTTTCATGACTTTAACTTCTTTGATTACATTACTGTAATCTTTGTTACAGATTGTTCCCTCTCATGAAATCTCAGCCATGGCCTAATCATGGATTATGTTTATTTCATCGGATTAAAGAATCTTCATTTGGTTGCTGAGGTTGTAGTTTATTTGTAGTCATACTGTATTTATCTTTGTGTTAATTACAGGCCACGGAGAGGCTCAGTGCAGTGGTTGTGTTGAGTACTGCTGCGATGGAGTTCCTCCTTTTTGCTGCTCATACTACGCCTATGTGGGGGATGTTCTCTCGTAAGTAGCCAGTTCAGTGCGCATAACTAGAGACGCCCGTCTCCCCATTCCATTTTTACTCCTGCTGATATATCCTGCTGTTAGCGACCTTTAGGCTGCTTTTAATTTCCCCATGCTCATAAAACCGGACTGATTTGGGACAATACAAATTCCCAACTAACCTTTTTTGTCATCAAACTGTCTATAACAGTATTTTTTGTTTTTAATGAAGGGGCAAAATCCAAAATTGACAAAAGGCTGTGGACCAAATATAGTATTACATTATACCGAACATTAAATTAACATTCAATTACCATCATTCCTCAACGTTGCTCTGTATTTTTCTTCTCGGTTTTACAAAATGGCATTTTATTTCTTATATTCTCTTCTTCTTGTCTGTAGCATGGAAAGCCAAATCAAAACTTATCACAGGCCAACTTGGTCTGCAGGCACTAGTTTGTGTATCTCTGGTCTTTAGGGCTTTCAGTTCTGCTGTGTACCCAAAATTGTACTTGGTGCCTCAATGACTTTTAGATTATTATTTCACTTTCTTTTACAGTACTGGGAACTACTAATGGGTTGAGAACCATATGATAGAATATTTTCATTATAGAAAGTATTAGAACTTCAAGGACATAAAAAGTGAAGGGTTTTTGTTTCTCAAATAGTGATTAGAATCAGAAAGGCAAATTGTGCATTTAAAGTTCTTTCACAAAGGACTACACTTAAATGCAGGCGCGTGAGTATATGATGTTTGGGAATTGGCAAAAGTTCATACTTGTTTGATCAGGTGTGTTCAATGTTTTTAAGGTTTTTTTTATGTCTTATCCTTCTTTAACTTGTGTCTTTACCATTTTGTAAGTGCTCCATCTTTTCTGTGACAGAACAGTGTTGACTTAGCCTTTTGCTGACAATAATGGATTTATCTTTTCAAAGCAACCTCTTGGGTGGTTGTGTTTGACATTACAAAAGTGCTGACTTTTTTGGGGGGGGCAGAAAGACTTGTATACTGATGATTCATTATGTTTGTCAGGTTACAAACAAAACTGCCCTTTTGTTTAAAAAAGGGCAATACATACAGTCAGTTTAAGATTTATTAGGACCCTTGATAAAGCTGTTTCACACTGGACATTTTGTTCTCACAGACAGACAGAGACATATGTTCATACAGACAGATATTCTGTAACCATAAAGAGACAGACTGCAAGGCTTGTAGAATACTCCACTTTTTATCTCCTGACCAAAAAACACAAGAAAATGAGTGACAGTTGAGAAGTGTTGTTAGTGTGAAATAATGTGCTTAATGAGATGTGCATTCACAGAGTCAATATTTTAATGGTGCAGTGTAATTAGAGATAACAAATCCTCCTCATTTTGGGCCGCGGATTAATCTCTGATGTCTCAGACTTGGCCCGCTTTAACGTTAACTGTGGTGGTAAACATCTACATCTGGTCTTAATTGTAATTATCTGCCTAGTTGAAAGTAAAAGTATGACTTCTGCTTTACTTCTTTGCTTTTGATTCAGATTTTCTGATTCTACTTAAACATCTTAACTAACATTTTCTACTTTGTTAATTCTCCCTTTTTCGTCATAACATGTCTTTTGCATAATGCTTTTGTATGTTCCAACAATACTCTAATGCTTTATTTTCATATGACCACACAACCAGGCTCCAGTGAAGGGTTTCATTACTGTATTGTACACTCCAGACACTTATATTAGTGGTTACATGAAAGAATATGCTTTCCTCTGATGTGTAATGCAAATATTTTGTTCTGCAAATCCCCAGCCATGATCGAACACAGAATGTGTTCAAGTTCAGACATGTAGCTACATTTCAAAGCGATTTGTCTGATTTCTCAGCAGACTGTTTCATTTCTGTCATGTAGTGTTTAGTATCTACCATAGTGATGAGAATTTGGCCTGTGTTGCATTTTATTTATGTTGAATCAAAACAGGAAGTTATAAATGACCACGATGAGAAAATCAGAAAAGTCAAAATGAGAAAATACTTAATACACTTACTATTGTAATAATATAATATACTTAATATTTATTATATAGCCTTCTTTGATTGTGTTTTTATTAATAAATATTTAGCTTGCTTTGACCAACAACTATATAAAAAGAAATAACCTCAAGTGACAACCAAAAACCGTTTTTTATTGTAAACTAACATTCAGAAACTAATTGGGGGGAAGAAATACACACTATAATTAATTTGCTATCTGTCAAAGTGAAAAGATGTACTGCTCCACACGTTTGTTTATTTTTTAGGGAAAATATGACATCAAGTTGTTGTTACCTTAGGTGATTTGTTTATTTTATAGAACTTGATAATGGCAATGCAGTTGTCATTTCGGCTCCGATATATACGTCCTAATAAACTCCATTATAAACTGTAAATATGTATGTCTCATTTCCTTGATATCATCTACTGTGAATTGTGAATTTGGTTTATTTATGTTTGTTTATTGTGCTGTAACACACTTTTTCTCATTTTGTTAACAAATTCCAGGGGCACAGCTATTTCTGGTATTGTGTTCGGAGTAGTCTTTCTGATGGGCGCTGTGGCAGCCATATTTTTGTGCATATGTATGTGCTTGAAAAATGGCCGTGGGGCGAGAGTGGGGGTCTTCAACACATCATACATCAACACAGTGACTCAGGGATATCCAGGTAACAAATCATCTCTTCATATCACTCTCTATAGAACTGATTTACTTAGTCCATATGTGAACATTTCTGTTAAAGACGAACTGGATGTTTTTTTTTCTATACGCCGAAACCATTACATCTGCGCTTATATTGTTGTGTGTGTATATACATATTTTGCTATTTGTCACACACAGGGCCACCACCTCCATACAGCTTCGACTATGAGATGTATCCCCCGGACCTTCAACCTCCACCATATACCCCAATGCCTACTAGAACAGGGAACTACTCCCCACCCCCACCTTACCCAGGCTACAATCAAAAATAAACTTTCCTCATGCTCATACTTGAGCTGTGGCTTGAAAACTGCCGCTTATTATATACAGAGTGGCACTAGATATAAAGACAGTGTTTGGAAATATAAAAAGTTGCCTTGTGTACCATGTGAGGATGAAAAATGGAACTGGGTGTCGTTGTGTCTGCATACTGTACATTGATATGATTAATATTAATGGGGATGTGGATCATTCCCAGTATTTGTATATGTTAACTTTTTAAAGGTTTGTGTGTACATTTAAATGGATATCTAGTTGGTCTATGAAAACCAGGCTTGTTCTTTGACACAAAATGTAGAAGCAATTTTCTGGATAGAGCCATGCTGTATATTGCGAATGGGGTTTCATGAAGATCCATATTGTTAATTTGCAGGACTTTCATCTGTGAATAGAAAACAGACAATATTGATATTAAAGGAGTGTAAGCCAGTGAAATTCCTTACAGTACAATAAATGTGGGTTACATAGTTTGGAATACTGATCGGAAGAGGGAGATAGACCCTTATTCCTTAAATTCTAAGATTTAAATGGGAGGGTGTAACTCAGTATTTTAAAGCGCTGCTCAGATGGTTGACGGTTTGAGCCCCGGTATCACCAAGCTGCCACTCTTGGGTCCTTGAGCAAGACTTTAACCCTCTGTGCTCCAGGGGGCACTGTATCAGGGCTAACCCTACATATTGACTTCAGCTTCCAAATAAGCTGTGATATGCGAAGAAACAATTTCACTGTGCTGTAATGTATATGTGACAAATAAAGGCTCTTCTTTTCTATTTTTCTTCTATTAAATGTCAGGCCACTTGAAAGAATCAGCCGAATGAACACAATGTGAAAACTAAAAAGTGGCATGGTCATAAAAGAGAGATTCAGGTTTTTTTTGATAACCTGATTTATCCATATAAATACACAGTGACTTGGAATCCATGGAAATACATTGTATGTTCTTTTTATATGCCAATGAACATATGAGAAAAATCAAATGTTTCATGTGCGTTATAATAATTTATAGATAAGAAATAAAAACTTGAAAACTTTGTGAACAGAATATATGTCCTATGTATTCTTATTCATGTTTAAACACATATAATATACTTTAAAGGATGGACTATTACGTTTTGTGGCCATTCTGACACAAACCATTTTAATTATTTTGAGGTCGCATTGTAGAACAAATATTACCTAGACTATGTCCTGCGTGACTCCATGGAAAACGTCTGACGTTCAGTTTGTGAAAAAAAAAATGGCTGATAATTATCCAAGCTCTATCCTTTATTACTCTGTTGCATTGTTACTTATTCAGTAAACGCAATCGCTCATGTTTAAACAGTGTAATCAGCGGAGACGTCTCTTCCTGCAGCTATAATACATTGCAAAAGCATTCTTTCTTCCCAGGGGGCTCTGTTGCCATACCTGCTTTCTGTTTCATTCCTCACTGCATGTGCACAAGACGTTGTGCATAATCAGCAGTATTTCCATACCCTCTTAGGCATCCTTCATTCACTTTGTTCAGGTCCCAAACAGTTTGGGTTCTGACCATGACCCTCAAGGAATAACGCATATGATAAATATATAAGAGGTCACACAAGACAAAGCAAAGTTACCCTGCATTCACTACAGTGACCATGCGTTTTTTAGTAGTAGTAATGTGGACTCACTGTCCACTTTATTAGAAACACCTGTCCATTCATGGAGTCATCTAATCAGGCAGTACAATAAAACCAATATAAAACCTTGAACAAGGGGGGGAGGGCGGGCGGTTGGTAATCTCGAACTGATGAATAGTGCAATTTACATACTAGACAAGATTTTACACAAAAAAACTGTGACACTGAGTGAGAAACAGTTCTGTTTGTATACATGCCTTGCTAATAAGAAAGGCCAGGGGAAAATAAGGGTGTGGTTATGTATTTACACATACATATATATGTATTTTAACTTTTAACTGTGTTGAGTAGCAAACATTTCAGCATGTACAATACAACAACCCTGCCTATTATGCACAAACTAAGTAAAAAAACTTTTTTTTTCGTGTCCATGATATTCCCAGACTCCTGTTCTTGCAGTTGAACGCAGTTCTATTTCCTATGACCTCTCCTATGAGAATGGCATTTCCACTCACACTCACTCTGGGTTTGTGTTTGTTCGCTTTGTTCTGTAAATTGTTGTGTCCCAGGAGATCAGCCGTTTATGAAATACTCAAACATGCCCATCTGCCCATGTTGCAATCAAAGGCATAGAAATGACACAAAAAGTTTGATTTGAACATGAATTTCACGTGTGTAAGTAGTACCTGCTGGGTCACTGAAATAATGTGCAATGTTTTATTATTATTATTATTATTATTATTATTATTATTATTTGTAATATCTTTGTCTTCTTAGAGGTTCTGACAAATTATTTTGTATGAAAATATTTTCCTTGTTTTCCCATCTCATCTAGAATAATGTAGTTTTCTTAGCTGGAAAAAGGAATTACTGGGGCAAATACTGTAATTTATATAAATTATCTGCATATTTATGAACATTATTTTGAAATGCTTTTTAACTAATTGCATTTCTGACTGACTTGCATATTTTCATGTTAAATATAAACTCTTATAAAAATACAACTCATCAAAGGAAAATATAACAAATACCATACAATAAATATAAGTGGATTTTAATGTAATATCTGCTTCTCTCTACAGCAAATTAATTTATGATTTTGAGTTTTTTAAAAAATTAGGTTAAAAGTCGAACCAGTGCAATTTAAGCAAAGTATGTATTTAAATCCAGATCTATGAAAAGCAATTTAAGTGGATTTGCTTCCAGAAAGACCAGGATTTACCAGCCAGGACAATAGAACCTTGTCATAACAATTTTTCAGGGAAAGAAAAAAAAACATCCCCAGAGAAAACATACTTATTATGCTAAGTATATGGTGTAGCAGCTCGCGGATGAACCACCACAAAGGGGCAGCAAATACCAGCAAAGACTGTCTCTACTCCTCTTAACATGCACTTTATGGCATAAAATCGTTCAATCGATTACGTTTCAGAGTTTCGAGCAGCTGAAGGAAGCTTCTGTGCAATAGATGAGAAAGATCTGAGTGAGTTACGGCGCATGAATGATCTCCGCGTAGGCTACTGATTTGGAAAGAGATTGAGGTGAGAGAAGTCAACCTCACCTATGTGAATCGTGGGTACACACAAAGAGAGAGAGAGAGAGAGAGAGAGAGAGAGAGAGAGAGAGAGAGAGAGAGAGAGAGAGAGAGAGAGAGAGAAAGAGAAAGAGAAAGAGAGAGAGAGAGAGAGAGAGAGAGAGAGAGGGTGTTCAATTTCAGGCATTTAAGATTCGACTCCTTTAAGATGGACTTTCGATGCAGAATCAAATGACTCACTAGAACCGGCTCAAAGAGCCGGCTCTGAACAATCCATTTATGAAGCATTTCTGATGAACTGAGCGAATCTAGCCACACGTCTCCACACACATACTTATTTCTAATTCTACTCAACTGAACTGTATAATTGTGGGAGAGACCATCCATCATTATATTTTAAAAAGTAAAATGTAATTAATTTATGGTCACTTCATCATCCCCTATCCTGGGTACCATTCACACATTTATTCAAGCATGAATCACTTATTGAACATGATTGGATTATCTTTCACCCCAACTACCTGCATGTCTTCTCTCACCTCATCCTTAAACTTCCTCCTTGGCCTTCCTCTTTTCCTCAGCATTCTTTTACAAATAGGATTATTAGTGAATATACTGATTTGCAATGCATGATAGAATCCAGTGGTGGGCCATGTGTTCACATCTAAACTGTTATGGTGTCCAAACTGAATTAATCATCATTTTAATATCATCACTATGAAGCCATGGCTATAGAAACCATTAATATTATACAACACGGTATAGTGCATCCCATGCACTAGTGCATCCCAGTGCATCCCATACACAAGAATGAATGTTATTACTTAAACATTACTGTTAACATTAACATTAAATGTTACATTACTAACATTAATAAAATGTATTACTGTTTCCTTTCACTGAAGCCACAGCTGCACCACCATACGCATGATTATTAACCTTATAAAACAACTTTGTGTTCTTCCTGGCATTTTCTGTTCATTTTTTCTGTGCAGTACACTTTTATTCCTGTATATATGGAATTAAAGTAAAGGGGAAAAGAATAAAACAGTTGTTTTGGAGCTGACCTTTACTTTACATTGTCCAGCTATTCTTTTTGTTCTTCTCTGTCAACCATGGTGAAATACCAACCAGTTATTAAATCCAAACAAATATATTTCAGCTTGCAATCTGTCTGGTTAAAGAAACAGCTCCAAGCAATATGAATTTTACTGTATAAAAGCCCACAATGAAATCTGATTGGATAAAACCCTCGGTTGCACAGCTTCTAGGAAAATAAACGTTCTGAAATAAAGAGGTGAGAGTAATGGAAATGATTGAAAACATATAAATGGGCAAAATATATTAAAGTGTAAGTAAATTATTGTGATAGCATTTATCCAGCAGAGATGGCCTTGTTGGCCCTTATGGTCAACACATAATGAAAATCGTATTTCAAAAAAAGAACCCCTACATTGAAAAACATAAAAAAATAAAATAAAAGAGCACCTTAAAAGAGACAAAACTTTTTAGATTCTGATTTGTGATTCTCATTTATGCCCACATTTAAAATAAGAATACTTTCACTGTTCCACAGTTCCTTCACTTTTGTTTTTAACTAATATTTAAAATCACTTGAAATTATTTTCTTTTGTGCGCTTGATAAAGGATGTCAAGTAGAGCCCAAGGGCGTCTCCTCGCTTCATGTTTATTAATTTGTCCTGGCTTTATGTGATCACCTCTCCCGTGTGGGCATTGAACCGAATGAGTGCAAAATCGTCCATGTCTTAATGCTTGAGATCGGAGATTCGACTCTTTCCCGGATCGAGTCGCCCTCCTACGCGTTGTTTAGTCGATCAGGTGACTCGGTGTGGCGTTCAGTCTCACTGTTCTACACACTCGGAACGAGAGCACGGATAAAACCTTTATCGCTTTGTGAAAGGAAAAAGGGAAACACGGTCGCTGAATTTCAGGATCGTCGGGGAGAGATCTGCAGGAGAATGTGCGACCATCGGCTTTTCCTCGTGTTGGTTGCGGTGGTGAGCTCGGCGTTCTCGCTGGAGGTAGGAACGCGAAACCAATACGGCTGTGTGTGTGGATGTGGGCGCGCCGTTTCGTGTTTTTTTTTAACAGTGTATGCAGTTCTAATATTCACAAATTAAATGCGCCTGTTTAGAAACGGTAAAAGGTGGGCAGTTCATTCAGCAACATGGTAGTTTTTATTTCAGCACTGGCGTCTTAAAACTTATAAATAGATGCTCTGTGTTATTGATAAACCCCTGGGATGAACTGAAAACACAGATTCAAATGATATATTTTCAATAACAACACGCGGTTCAGTTAAACATATGTGTAAATTAAAGACTAAATGTTTTTATTTCGTATTTTCATATTGTTTTTCTTATATTTCGGCGGGTTGTGTTCTGGAAAAAAACATTTGTACCACAGTCCCATAAGCTGGCAAGACGTTCCTGGGAATAAAACGGAATATGTTTGTTGGCATTTCTCCCATGTTGATTACATTGTACATTTGAGAAATGAAATCAAACGATTAAGGTTGCATGAATTAACAAGAAAAACGATACATATGAATGCAAAAAAAAATCACCGAAGCGGACATTAAACCGCTTAAACCACATTTCATATGCCCCCCCCCCCTTCCCGAAGATATTTAAAAATTGGGGGCTGTTTTGCACATTGTAAAAAATAATGTGTACGCCAAAAACACGATCTATGTCGGCGTTTCCTTTAGGAAACCCGGGGTTTATTTCTGGGTTGCTGCTCGCCCAGGCTTCTGCATTAACAATTGCGCAGTAGTCGCCCTGGTTTCCTTTATAAATAGCAATGCTGTTATGGGGTGATGTGCGGAATAAATGCAATTTTTATAGTCTGAGGGGATTAAAAATAATTATCAGGACTTCTGATTGTCTTGTGTTTGTATGTTGTAAAAATAAAATAAAATAAAAAGACTGTTTTGTGAGGACTGTGTTTCCTACAGAGCCTGCCGTGCACTGGAATAGTTGAATGTAACATACCGAAGCAAAGATGGCGGCTTTCAGCAAACTGCAGTGAGCTGAGCCTTTAGATTCATTGAGACTCGCAGAAAGAGGACAATAGTATTTACTCTGAAGGTGTCAAGTCTTTTACAAGACCCAATTACCCAACTATAACATACCGTTTATTGTTACATGGTATTGTTAGTACTGTTGATACACTAAACCCCAAGTCAGAAGTGCTGCCATATGTGTCCATGCCTCAAATTAAGCCATATTTATCATTTTATTGTTACTGTATATTTACATGATTGTATTGTTCATTTACCACATCATCATCACATCCAAAACACCATCAGGGTGAATGAAACAATAGGCTTTTCACAAAGTTACATTCAGTGTTCAACAATGCATCCGGTATGCTAAAAATAAACCCTGTGTAAACCATTTGAGTTTGTAAATGTACATTTTCATGACCTACAAATTGAATATATATCAATTTTTCTTCATAGCAATGGTAATTCGGGGTTTCTTAAGCATTTTTCAGGCTTGCTTGATAAGCACTGAATGTACTGTTTTTGTTTGAATTTAATTAACTAAATTGGATGTCAAATCATAATATTAGTACAGAGCGTTGGCGATGTTTAAGTATATGGAGTATTTATGCTAGGATAAATCATCCCTAATGCTGAGCATTCAGGCAGTTAAAAGCACTAAGCCATAGTCAGTATCGATAATGCATAAAGTAAGATTTATGTGGAAGGTCAGCTAACTAGATTGAGGGTCTCCCGCATTTAACTCTGTTCTAAATCCGTTCATCTATAGTTATTAGCTGTGCATTTCTTTGTCTGATATCTTCTAATGTCTCTTCTCTTTTGTAAATATAGCCTGGGGATACTTGTACTTCCCTTTGTTATGCAACGGCTCTTATTGCATAATCACACTGATTTTAAGGTTGCTTCCTATAATTTGAATTAATTTACACTGTTTTTTTGTGTAAAATTCAGTAACATTTTATTTATGATTTATATTTAATTCAGTAATTATAATTTTGTTCCTTCTAAAAGAAAAATTGTACCAACATACTGTTTTGCCAACCATTAGAAAACCTAGTAACATAGTATTTTCATTATATTTGCTTTTGATAACAAATTTCGGTTTTGTTCTGTCTGATCTGCCTCCCCATGTGTTTTCTTTTCAATTACCTTCTTGGTGAACTGCTGTTCATCCGCTTTATTCAATGCCGTATGGTCTGAAAAGGTCACATTACCTACAGTGGAATGGAAAGCATTCAAAGCTGGTCACTGGAAAAGCTCAGTGTTGAATAGTCAGCTTTGTTTGGCTAGAATACGACTTGTCAGCAGGTGAGGGATGTTGTGTCTGGAGGGAAGAACTGAGCCACGGCCTCCTGCGCAACCGCTTTGACCAACTGGCCAGTCTGCAGTAATGCACCAGAAATCATTTACGGTATTGTGTTATTCAACACAAAATAATTATCCCGTACACACTTTTTATGTCCTACATTTGGGAGGAAACTGTTCAGGTAGTTCTTGTGCTGTTTTGACACAATCTCTATTGTTAAAAGCGCTATATAAATAAAGGTGACTTGACATGACATGACTTGACTTTCAAACATACTGGCTTGGGTATGTGAACATGGAAGTACTTGGCTAGCTAACTAATCAAATATATAGTTTAATGTCAACCCCATTTAAATAGGTATATCTATAGTCTTATACGCTCCATCAATGTAGATCTGTAGCTGGCTGCAGGTGTGGCTCTATTTACATGCCCTGGAGAGCAAGCAGGTTGTTTCATTTCGTGGATGATGAGATCCATGGTTAATACCGATTCTCTAGTGGTTCTGCTGCCTAGGCAACGGTGCTGCAACCAAGTGCAATCAACTGTGCAGACATTGTGACAGATGTTTCTTCTGGGGTTCAGTGACCTTTGACCTTTACAGTCAGCTGTGACTAGGAAATGTGATTAGTGCAACCCCCAGGGGGCCTTATTCCACCTGAAAGCCACAGATGCAGTAACCTTGGCACCATGACCTGAATACAGGTTGCAGCGTCAAAGGTTATGTGTTCCCTCCTCATTGGATATCAGAGTTCGTATTTTAATATCTCTTAAGAATTTGTTTTCCCTGCACAGTCTTTATAAATGAAAGGACCTTTTAAGCCTTTATTCCCTTACAAGATCTTCAAAGGAGACTCAAATGGATTGTATGAAAAAAGTGACATTTTCATTCCCTCTGAAGATAAGTATTATATATAAGAGTTTAGAGTGAAGATAAAGGAGTGAAGGATGGCGCTCTCTCCCTCTCTCTCTCACACACACACACACACACACACACATATATATATATATATATATATATTACATTCTTTGTTTTAAATAGTCTTGGTTGTGGTCAGGCTCCTCCCTTCCTTTCTGCATTACATGTTTGTTGTAGCACCCAGCAAACTATAATTAGTGCTCCCTCGGGTAGAAGTGATGGAGATGGTGTGCTTGATGATATTTGTGTGTCTTATCATGTTTCTACTACTGTTTTATTTCTACTCTCTGTCTGATACATTAAATGCCGGTGTATGTTGTTTTTTTTTTTTGTAAATGTAAGTGGATCACCATGAAAATTTAAACCGTTCAGATGTAAAACTCATATACTGTAAGTGGTCCTAATTTAAGAGCACCACTGGAAGGGTGGAGCAGAGGCCACTTGCTAGCTGTGCAAAACCATTCCTTCTTCTATTTCCTGTTTTCTGCCTATGGGAATTTCCTCTGTTTGTTTGACCCCCGGTGGTGCAAAGACAAAAGGTGTTAGTCATGTGTGTATGCATGACTGTTACGAGTTAGATCTACAGGGTTTCTCAAAAATCCCATAGCAAATTTTAAATATTTAAAAATCCGAGTCTACTAACTTTGAGAATGATCATACATTGATGAAATCAAAACTGATGTACTAGCGACCATAGTCACCCTAGACCTCCTGTAATGTTTGTTTTGCTGAACTCAGAATTATACATTTTGGAGTTTTTAAGCTTTATAATGTCACAATTAACTAACTAGGGGAAAACACACATATGCTTCATTTTGCAAAAGTATTGGTTTTGTGTCGGCAGCCTAGCCAGAAAACATTAAAGTTTATGAGCTTGTAATGTATTTACTTCTCCAACCAGGGGTTCAGTGTTACTGATTTCAGAAGATGACATTTCTGTCTTAACAAAGAAAATGCATTTACTGTTTTTGGTGTCTTCCACCCCTCAAAAAAACAGATGTTGGAAAATGTAGTCATATCTGCAAAGACTGTGTGACTTCACTCTAACCAAACAGCAGGCGCGCCTGATGGTCAACAGAAGGACAGGATCAACTAATTACACTGGTGGAATCAGACTCCTTGTTTGGCATGAAAGCAAATTAAGGATGGGTCTTAATCAGCTTTTTAACTTTCTAGGTCATTAATAAGTATACGGTGTACTGGTATAAGGCTTACTACACAGTGGGACCTTGATGACTCAATTTCTGGCACTGTGACTAACAAATTTCTCATAGCCTCATCAGTCATTATCAAACAGATAAAATATTGTGTATATATGTACCGTAAATTCTGGACTATAAGCCGCTACTTTTTTCCTAGGTTTTGAACCATGCGGCTAATAATAAGGTGCGGCTATTCTGCAGATTTTTTCCCGACCGCTAGGGGCTCTAACCGGAATTAGAATCAAAACTAACACAAAATAAATGCAAAGAAGAAGAATGCGCTAGTTCCTCTTTAGCAGATATAAGTGGGTAGAAGCGGATAGAAGGAGGACAAACTCTATCTTTACAAGGTTAAGGTGACGTCATTTCACACACAGGAGAAATGAAGATAAATACTGTAAATGGCGCTTATTTTCTCTTGGTTCTGTCCCGTTTTAATCAGCAAAGTTGCTGCTCGGTGCTCTCTCTCTCTCCTCCCTGCTCTTTTCACCACACACGCACACACACACACACACACACACAATACAGCCTCAGCTTTTCTTGATTTTCCCTCTCCCGATATAAGCCCGGTTCACCCTACAATCCCCGTCCGGGCTCGTAGCACATACCTAGTGTCGCGGACACGGACGCTCGATATATGTTTATGCCTAACCTTTGTCTGTCTGGCCGCTCCGTATGAGCGGCGTCTCCTGAGTTCTTTATTCTAATAAATCCTGTTTTGTATGAATTCCGGATCTCCGCGTCTCTGTGCAGCGTCCACCGTTACACCGTGTTAAAATACAGGTTAGGAAAGGATCTATTTAGGTACATACATGTACATTTACAATTCAAAAGCGGATGCGGCTTGTATGCAGGTGCGGCTTATTTATTATTTTTTTTTTGGTTTTTTTTTTTTTAAATAGAGCGGATGCGGCTTATATGCAGGTGCGCTTTATAGTCCAGAGTTTACGGTATGTATATATATGTATATATATATATATATATATATATATATATATATATATATATATATGTATATATGAAAAATGTTAGTCACTATTCTTAACAAACATCAATTTGACATTAAAATGCAGTTACAGATCACTAATATGAGTAATCATGGGAGATCTACAACAAGCTAGACTGCAATGAGCGCTTGTAAAGCTGGGCAATATGTAAATTGGATCTTTTTTTTTTTTTTTTTTCCAAAATTCGATTTTGGATAGAGTGGGAAAATGTGTCTGCAGTTTGTACCTGTTTTTAGCTGGTGGTTTATGCTGGTGTGTTCTGATGTTTATCCTTCAGCGCCACACCTGCCTGTCCATTCAACAACGTTGTTCTGTTTGAGGTGCTGGAATAAATTAGTCGTGCTGCTTCCATTAGTTGACACAAATTTTACCGAGGGCCATGAAGTCGAATTAATCGATAATGACTATTTATCGCCCAGCTCTAATCGCTAGCACAAAGCTAGGTCTTCTGTTCAAAGACTTCAGAACATGACAATTTCAACAAAGAAACAGTATTTGTTGGATTTTGCAGTCCATTATCAGATTTTTTTTCTGCAGGGAGCAAATATTCCAGTTCACTGCAATGGAACGATTTTCTGATTGAGAGCGATTAAAATGGCCGATTTCCTAAACAGTGCTCTGACGAGTGTACTGTGCAGGTGATTGAGACACAACGAAGGAGTGTGTGTGCTGCAGCAGCAGTCACGGTGCTTTTTCTCTACAGAACAGGCGGTTGAAAATTCTTTACATTTTTTAAAAGCAGAATTAACAAACATGATATGATTCCTTATCTACAAAAAATAATCTAGTGTTCTACCATGCAATCATACAAGCCATAGCATCTGACTTCTGTTAACGGCCTGAGATAACAAGACCCCTCCTTCCACCTCTCTGTACTACAACACTAAATAGCTTGACTTGTGTTTCACCGCAGTGACCGTGGAGGTCATACAGCAGGCACGGTAGCATTTCTGGGAAATCGCCAATGGTGCTGCCCTGTGTGCAGTATTACGCTCCATCTTCTCTTATCTGTCTCAGACTTAGAAATGAACATGGAGTTCTTCTCTGAGTTTGTTTGTGTTATGTGTAATCTTTATTCCGGGACATCTGTGCTTTATGTTCATAAAGTGGGTAAGGTTTAGGGGGGGAAAAATAGCACATTTCCTTTGAATAACTATGTTTTAGTGCCTGGAGCTGGTATAGTCTAAATGTAAAATCATAAACAGAAGACCAGCTTCAGACATTATTTCAGATGGAATCTAACAGTCTAAATATTCACACATTTTAACTACCATTAAAAAAAAGCATCCATTTTACCTGAATGTCTGTTTTAATCTAACTGTAACTGTTTTATTTTTTCAGTATTAAAATGCAATAGTGGTGTCTTATTATATATTTAAAAAATTATAGATAATGGAGGATGTCTGGGATTTTTATCTACAGGGAAAATTGAGGTGACTGTTTTTCTACAAGCCTTCATCCAACAAGCTTTCAATTTCATACAATTTGTTTGCTGTTTAAGGCAGCAAAATTTTATACTTTTCTCTTTAATCATTTGAACGGTATCTCTGGCATTTCCAAAGATTTATGTTCAGTAACGCACCTGGTGATGGTTTAGTGCAGACTGAAATACCTCTTGTTTTTAGAACATGTATACCAAAAATGCTAAGTTGGTTTAATGCAAATGAGCAACCTGAGAACACAAATAGCCGGCAAACCCCACACCCCCCCTTCTAAATAGAACTGTGAGGGGTGGGACAATGGATTTATTGTGCAGCACCAACATGACATTTAGTTGGGGGTTGGTGTGGCAGTAGGCCCTTGTCTGTGGTAGCTCGCAGCTTTACTGTCTTTGTTGTCCATGTTAGTTCACATGGTGTGTATCGTTGGGATGTCGAAGAACCAAGTGGAATGTTGGCAAATGGGGCGAAAAGGAAACGAGAGACTGATCACCCTGTAATCACTGCACTGCACACCCACCCTGGGGATCCGGTCGAGGCAACCGGCAGCGGATATTATTTTGCTCAATCGTACACACACACACACACACACACATACACACCCACAAGGAAAGCTTATCAGAACTGGAAGTGTGTGTTTATTATCTACCTCAAACAGACCTAACCCTCTGTCTGTGCTCACTGTTTGTTTGTTTTTTTCTAACCGAGAGGTTTATTATTTTTTTAATATTGCTCCTTTTTTAACATTGTCCTTTTCTAGACTTCTATAAAACCCACAAGTTTCATTTCAAGAAGATTATTTGTTTTGCCGCCACAAAAATTCCAAGCCTTCCCCTCACACTAAAAGGGCAAAGTCAGTGACAGTGATTTTCTTTACTTCATTAGCTTTTATTCTGTTCGGGCCATTTTTTCCCTTAATAGCACCATCCCTCTGGTTGCTGCAAATATCCCCTTTCTCTTTTGGCACCCGATTTTTCCTACTCTGGAAAGCCGAAAGCTTTCAAGTTCACAGTTAAATGTGACCCTGGTCTTTAAAGCCGTAGCAGGGAATTACACACTAAAAGGCTTTTGCATGCAAATGTGATAAAGTGCTTGAGCACAGCAGATGGTTGGGGTATTCATCATGTTTGAATATAAGGAAGTATCCCTTTCCCTAACAATCAGCAATGTGTCCGACAGTAGTCCAACAATAATCAACAGTCTTGTTTTTCAAGGCCAAATAGGGCATATCACTTGTCAGATGTTTCAAAAGACTGCTTCCTTCTTTATGCAGCCAGAATGGGACTACAGATGGGTCATCAATTCAGAAAAGTCGCAATCTGAAACCTGAGTGCACACCTCTACCGTGATTGGCAGGCGCAGACCTGTGGGAGGTCTGTCAGCATGTCTTACATGTCCCTTATACCCCTCTAAAAATGTTCATCATTGCAAATGTGTTCTTTGCATTTCCATTAGTGAGCTAAAAGAAGTTAAAAAGCAAGTAGCTATTAAATACTTAAATACTTGTATACTAAATACAAGTTTTGGAGTGTGTATTGGAGATGACTGCTCCATATATTATGCCTGGAGTGCATTCTACATGTGATGCATAAGATCATAGCTTTCTGCAAGACATAAAAGGAACAGGGATAAATAATAATAGATAATAACAGGACTAAATGGAATAGGATTTAGGGTTCTAGTGAAAGTTTCCATACTTGTGACTACTTGTATGGAAACAGGTAGAAGCAGTTGTTTATTGCCAGCTGTACAAACCTTTTACTATAAAGTGTATTTAACAAGATATCAATGCCGATAACGAAGGACATACTCTAATAAAATCATTTGCTGAACTAAAAGCCATGGAGACCTTCCCCATTCCTGTGAAGGAATTTTGGTTTGAGGTGGCAGGCTTTTTTTGTATGTCTGGTTAATTTTTTCTTTGTGCTACACTGTTTCCTTTCAATAGTTATATTGTAAATAGTGCTCGAAAGGAAAGTTCTCATAGAACCAGAAAAAAATTAACTAAAAGTCACAGGCTGTTAATAGGGTCAGACTGTTTTTTTGTTGTTGTTGTTTTTTTTTAAACTCTGAGCAAGGACATTTTAGGCTTTTTATAAACTATTACATTAAACCAGATGACTCATGAATTTGTGCTTTTCTTTGTTCATTTTTTTCTTTGCATACTTCTAAAAAAAGTGGCAAAAATGTAGTTAATGTACGAAAAACATTCACGATAAAAACACCTGAAAATAACTGCATTAATAATTAATACTAATAGTTGCATTAATGAGAATAGCACTCGTCTTTGGACTCAGCACTTAGTAAAATAGTGTGTCAGTGTACATTCATTTTGATACGACATTAAGACCCTTTATGGCATTTCAATTACACTTCATTCATACACTATGGGAACATTCCTGCATTACAGGGACACTGGATTGAAGTTTATTGGTTCAGTCATCATGTTACAGTTTATGGTCACAAGTGAGCCACCTTTTAATCTGCAGCACAGATAAATGAACAAAGTGTTTTACTTTCGTCCATTTTTCTGATAGACGTGTCAATGCAAGTCCCAGAGTCCAGTGTTATCAGAATCCTCTATCAAGGAAAAAGGCAGGCCTGAGCTTGTAGTCTTTATCTGATCGCCTCAAGAGCTTTGGGCATCAAGAACAATCTGATTGGCTCCACAGTGACAGACCAGAGGGGGAAATGTAATTAGTAGAAAGTAAGCAGATAGTGAGAAGCAGTAACAGGAAGCAGAAGTTATATGTACTCTGGTTTTGTCCAGTTCAGCTTCTGTTGAGATTCTTTGTTAATAGTTAAAAATAACCTGAAGCAAAATTGTGAAGTACATGGTTACAATTGACTGTACTTTGTACACAAAACATAGTGAAGCCATTGGTTAAACATTCTTCACCTTAAATGTTCTTAAATGTGTGCCGTCAGTTAGGCATAAGTTTAGCCATAAAGTGTGTTTTTGTACTTCACTGGCACAAAACCACAGAAGGAAACAGATAATGACAATGTTATAATGTAGGTGGCTTGAGCTTGATTTAGTACATCCACAGGCATTTGGGCTAGCATAATGTCAGTATGTGCTATAAGTGTGGTGCTTTGGTATAAATTTAAACACAAAGCTGTTATTACAACTAGCAGTAAAGTCCTTACACTTAAATTGCTGTAATGCTTATTGGGAGTTTCCCTGAAGATAATTTGAAAGACTTCGCTGTAGCACTAACAGCAAGGATACACATGATGCAAGTATAACATATTATTATTATTATTAGTGCTTATATAAAATAAAATAGTTGCCGCATGTTAGCGTATCTGCAGTAAGAATATCATAAACATGCTAAGCAAAGTCAGGTCTTGCTAGCCTAGACAAAAAAAAAAGACAAAAGTTTAAAGCTGAAACAAATATTAAATATAATGGTGTTCCATTTCAAAAAAGGGAAAAAAAACTAATAATATACCATGAATTAAAAATAAGGTCAGGGGCATGTTGGCTTAGTGGTTAGCACATTCACCTCACACCTTCAGGGTTGGGGTTCGATTCCTGTCTCGGCTATGTGTGTGTGTGGAGTTTGCATGTTCTCTCCGTGCCTCCGGGTTCTCCGGTTTCCCCCGGTCCAAAAACATGCACGGTAGGTTGATTGGCACCTTGGAATATTGTCCCTAGTGTATGAATGTGTGTGTGAATGTGTATGTTAACTGTCATTGTTTCAATTTCCTATTGGTTGAATACTGAAACCATTAAAATGACAACAGAATGAATCAACAATGAAAATGTTCTGATAATTCAAGAGAATATCTACCAATATTTTAGAGTTTCGGCCATTTCTGCTGAATGCGGTTTAGCTTGAATAAGTTCCACTTCACTGTGCGATCCTTTCGGCATTTGAGAGAAGATTAAAGTATAGGGTTACTTTCCTGAAGTACGGCTTCTCTGTTTGAAGTGCAAGGTATCGACTCGCGCCATTCCTGAACCTTTACCGAGTGTAATTAGTTATCGATTAGTACATAAAGGTGCGAGTGATGTTTCTTTGGGTTGACATGATCGACTTTGTGTACAAGTGTAGTGGTATTTGATATGTTGGTTTTGATTTACTGGAATGGGGTGCGGGGTGTTGAAAAGTGTATGCAGAACCTGGGTAAAATAACAATAATGTGTTATTCTTATCTCAGGAGCTCTGAACAGGATTGAGCAGCTTTTACATGTTTTTAGCATCTTAGGGAGCCCTGATGGTTTTGTGTGTGTGTGTGTGAGAGAGAGAGAGAGAGAGAGAGAGAGAGAGAGAGAGAGAGAGAGAGAGAGAGAGAGAGAGAACTGAAAAGGATTGTCAGCGCTGTAGATTTGTATGACCTTGGTGGACTTTAGTTGCAAATCCTAATAAGTAGCTGTGTGTGTGTGTGTGTGTGTGTGTGTGTGTGTGTGTGTGTGTGTGCGCGCGTCAGTCACATGGTCCTCAAAGTCCACTCCATTCCTACCAAAGGTATTTAACAAAAGAATTGTTGTTCTCTTGCCAGCAGACCCAGTCTTCTAAAATGATTAAGTAGCACAAAAACATTACCTTACCCCCTCTCTTCCCATCTTCACCTTCTCTTGCCTTGTTGTTTTCTTCAACGACACAATGCCGTCTTTGAGAGATTTTTTTTACTCTGGCCACATTCAAGTTCACAATGGCATTCTTTCTCTGGCACTACTCACTATAGTTAAATCGAAATGATACACCCAGTGAGCGAGGAGTTTAGGTTTGCATCTATGCTGGTGAACTTTCTTGGGCCTTTTTAACGAGCCGTGTGTGTTTGTCTCAGCCCTGCCCTCTGTAGCCTGCCAACAGCTTGCACAAAGCTGATACAGGGATTAATCCTGTTGACAGCAGGCTTTCTCTTCTTTTTCTAATCACATCAGTGTTTTTCTAATTTATCCAACTGTTGTACAGAGACCCATGTAGCCCCTGTAGTGCTGGTGGGCTCTGTGCTAGAACATGTAATGAAATTCTAATGATATTTGCACCATCCTTAAGTAGGTCATTGTATCGCGCATGCCGATATCTTAGCTCGTCTTGGCGCTATGGTTTAGAGAGGGATTTCATTTTCCTTCCAGCTTTCACTGTAATAGATTTTTTCCCCCTGAATATTAGAAATAGCTGAACATTTACACAAAATTGCTTCTTGGTTATGGGGAGAGGAAAGTGCGTATGTGTGTATAGACGGAGCAGGGGGAAAAGCGACCTTGTAATACTCTTTATCATTAAGTAATGAAATGGAAAATGTAAGCAAGCTTTTTCCAAGCACTGAGAAATCACAAAAAGTCCACCCACCATGAAGAAAAGCTGATGCAATGGCGCAATAGGAAATGCGTTTCTCCGTTGTCCTGTAAATGTTATACTGGTTGCTCGTTATATTTCAACCACAGTTAAAAATTGAACACCAGTGTAATATTGCGGTCTGCATCACAATACTGCCATTTCCTTTTTCTTAGGTTTACATTAACCTGAGAAGTGATCTTGATATTTAAATAGAGTAAAACTGGTTATTTTATTTTGCGCACACTGGCACACTCGTTTGCATCATTGACAATACTTTTCAGTACTTCTGCTGGATGAGCTTTCCAAAGTGCATCGTATTTCTACAGCACTCCAGCACTGTTTGTCAGGGATAATATCATGCATTCTTTTAAGGTGTGCTTGGAAAGAATTACATTTCATTCAGTTAACATACCTGTATAGGCATTCATATAGACATTGGGAACATTATCTCCGGTGGAAACAACCTGCCAGCTTCCACGCAGACCTTAGTGCTGTTTGTTTGAGTAAGTCTGCGTTTCGATTCCTTGTTTCCGCAGATCTGGGTTTGTTGGCAGGATTTTATGCGTCTGAGTGATTTGATGATGGCAAATTGAGTGCCCGAGGGCAGACCTGAATTGCAGCAAACAAGATCTAGTATGTTCTGGAACTAGGGCAGTGAACACAACTGAGGAGTGTCTTATATTCTACGTGTGTTGTGCAAGTCTGTGACCCGTACAGATGATTAAAGAAGGACGGAGAACATTCTGACACCGTATACGATTACTCTTGATAAGATGGGTGGGTAGAGTGCAGGAGCGTGAGTAAACAGTGATGTTCATCCGGCTTGTCCCAGTTTTCCTTGCCATTGAGCAATGTAGCGTTGGGTGTGCTTTGTGTACTGTAGAACACGCCCATTCATTTCCCTTCTACACAAATATGAATCCAGACACAGGCAACATGATGTATGGCATTATCCCAAGGCCACAAAAATATGGATCATTTTGATGCCTTTGGGGAGGGTCAGATTCCTGCACATTCCTGCACACGCCCTGGCAATATATTTCAAACTAACAGTTTCAAACCTGCCAACCAGAAATGTTTAGTTACTGCTACGGAAAGTATTCTGTGTATAATATAAATATACATTGATATTTTATTTGGGGGTGTATTGTCAATTTTGTGTACCCTTTTATAGTCTTGTGAACTGTTTAGCCCTGCTGGTTATGAAATCATATTTCCACTTAATTAATAAACTACTCTCTACTTCACTAGTATGCTGTATATGATTGAATCGTTTTAACATTGATCAAAATGTGTTCCCAGATGCCGTCGAAAGAAGAACCAGGCTTACTGGCTGAGCCGCAGGTTGCCATGTTTTGCGAGAAGCTCAATATGCACATGAACATCCAGAGTGGAAAGTGGGAGCCAGACCCTTCGGGCACCAAGAGCTGCGTAAACACCAAGGAGGGCATCCTTCAGTACTGCCAAGAGGTAAGAGCCTGAGCAGACTGACATAACGGTATATTTAAAAAAAGTAATATAGTCCAGATAAACTAAGGTACAAAGACCTTAAACATGAAAATGTGAAATGGGTGTTGACGCATAAGCCTAAGAAAAGAAGAGGATATAATTACGGCGGAGCGGGCGGGCGGGGATGTGGTTTTTGGACCTGAACCTTTATGAACCTGAGTCAGTTCAAAAAGGATGGTGAGTCAGGTTAGAAACAAAACATGCATAAAGGAATTAAGATGTTTTGCTAATTGTCAAACACATTAGAGAGAATAGAGTGATAGAAACCAGTGCACATTACTGGTGTATATTTACTGTGTGTGTGTGTGACTTCCTGTCTATGTTCCATCAGGTCTACCCTGATCTGCAGATCACGAACGTGGTGGAAGCCAATCAGCCTGTCAGCATCCCGAACTGGTGCAAGAAGGGTCGGAAGCAGTGCCGTAGTCATGTGCACATTGTTGTTCCTTACCGCTGCCTTGGTGTGTACTTGCTTTTGTGCATGTGTCTATGTTCGTTTGCAATTGTTATTTTGTATTTTAGCTAGAAAAGCGAGAAAGGCTGCAATTTTTGGGCCTCTTAAGCAAAGCTCTTAACCCTTGGTGTTTCAGAGAAACTGAGACATCACCTCAGCTTTCTATATCAGTTAGAGAATGCAAAGAAAACAATTTCCTTTAGGGAACAATAACGTATTATTTATTGTGTCCCCCCCCTGCTACTGCTATAATTGTCTGATTCCATCAATATTTTTGTATATAGTAAATGGTAGATAGTTTCACCTTTGGTATAAAAAGGTAGTTTCATTTGTACTGATGCTAAATCAAAACATTTCTTGTGGTACGCAGTTTGTACACAGGAACGTGTATATATACGGGTTTATTGTTTGTGTTTCTGTGCAGTGGGTGAATTTGTGAGTGACGCTTTGTTGGTTCCTGACAAGTGCAAGTTTCTGCATCAGGAGCGGATGGACAAGTGTGAGAGTCACCTGCACTGGCACACTGTAGCCAAAGAGGTGAGAGAACTCCCTACTTTTAACAGATTATTGAATTTGCACTTGAAGGTCTGGAAGTCGTCTGGAAGTCGTCTGAAACTTGAAAATTGGACATTGTGTAATAGGAATGTGATTTGAGCAAATTCAGGTTTATTGAATACATTTTAATATATTAAAATAAGTTTTTGTATTTTCGTTTATAAATTTTATTTATAAATTATGGACAGAATTTAATACTATTTCTTAAATAGTCATAGATTTGTCTGTTAAAGTTATTGTTCTAGTCTTCCTCTAATCCGTGTTTCATTTTATAAATATTTGGAGAGCTACACTATATGGACAAAAGTGCTGGGACTTTTTCAGCGATTATGTGGTTACTTTTACCACAATATTGGAATGGGTCACTACTGATGGGTGAAGCCCCTCCGCTATGTTTCTTATGGCAAGTCTCCCTGACTATTAAACAAATCTTTCTGGATTGTTATTTTTTACAATATTAATAGGAAACAGTTTGAGGCAGAATCATGCCTTGACGTCTCAACGTCTCACCTCGAAGCTAACATGGAGTTAAAACCCAACAAACCAAACCACAAAGTTGGAGGTTCACAATTTTATGGAATGTTTTTGGATGTTGCACCATGAAACTTATTACAAGACCCAAACTAGATCTGGGTAATACTCGTTATTGTCAATTAATTCGTGTTTATGGATTATGCCGATTTTATAGTTTCACTTTGGTTTGGTACAGCAAGCTTCCGTAGTTCTACGTCTGTGGCCCAGCGTTACACTTGGGCTAATATGAAATGCAACATGTATTTAATTAATCTGAATAGCTTGAGAGGTGCGTGATTTCATCAGAAATGGTTTGTTGTTTACAGCTTCAGATGTTCAATAAACCAAAATCTGTCTGAAGTATGTGGTAACTAATCGAGTAGCACGATTCACACAGAACCACATTGTTGAATGGAGTGGCGTTGGGGAAGCTGATCGCCCAGCTGTAACCAAAACCAGTTCCAACGTGGCACACTACGTGGTACACAACCAGCTCCATGAAGATATACTTTACATGAGTTGGAGGGGGCGATTTTGAGTGGCCCACTGTAGAGCTCTGGCTGAATGAGCACAAATCTCTCGAATCACACTCCAAAACCAAGTGGAATATCTTTCCAGAAGAGTGGGGGTTACTATTACATTATTATGGAATGGGATGTTCAAAAGGCACGGTCTAACACAATGTCATGTGGCTATAAGCTTGTTTATATAGTCTACATGTCATAGAAATGGTGATAATCCTTTGCGGTTTCATCTTCAATCAAATTCCAGCTTTCAAACACTGTGATGCTCCACAAAATCCTTCCCTGTTGGTTGTGTGACACATACAAGTACTGACTCTGCATTTTTTTTCTTTTTACAAGAGCGTTATTTTGGTCTAGATGACTATGAATTCCATTGTCACTCACGGGTCCACTATGTCAGAATTCCCCCATTTCAATTTGGTGTTTATTATATGCACATTCATGCAGATTAACACTGTTTGACGCATATCAGTTTGTTCTAAACAGAATTCTGTGAATTGGCCCAGTAACCATTATTGAGCATCTCCTATAAAAAATAACAGCCAATTATTCTTATTAAATCAGTGCCATGAATAATTCTCATAACCCCAGTAGATAAAATTCGAGCTTATTGTTGCCGCAAGCCTTCGTCTGCATTTCCCTCAGTAAGCATTAAAATGAATTATCTTGAAGCAAATTAAATGCTATCGAAACTGTCACACTCGATGTTCTCTGTCGTTTTTCATGCCCTCTCTAGTCTTGCAGTGATCATACCATGAACCTACACGATTATGGGATGTTGTTACCGTGTGCTATCGACCGATTCCGTGGCGTGGAGTTTGTGTGCTGCCCCGTGGAGACGGAGCAGGAGAAGGATGACGCAGAAGCGGAGGAGGACGATTCAGACGTCTGGTGGGGAGGAGCCGAGACGGATTATTCTGATAACAGGTGTTTCCTCACACTTGACCCCTTCACACACCGTGTTCCTGTATCTGAGTAAAATATCCAGGAGCACATTACCTTCTTTTGTCCTTATGGATGGGTTTTGTTTGTTGGGTGTGTTGTGTGTTATGAATAGACCTTTAGCTCCCATTCTGATTTGCAATGTAGCATTGTAGACAAGTGGCGAAATCTCACACCACAGTCACTGAGCCTCTTTCATTGAATCGCCATTTATTATATTAAACTTAATACAAATGCCTCTTGTAGCATGACCCGTGAGGCGGGGCAAGCAGAGCAGACCGTGGTGGAGCCTGCAGTGGCTGAGGATGATGAAGTTATTGAAGTTATCGAAGATGACGACGAGTTTCTAGATAACGACCCGGATGGTGATGGAGAAGAGGAGGAGGAAGACGAAGAAGACGACGAAATGATTGATGAACGTAGTGAGAACGAGCAGACCACTAGCATCGCCATGACTACCACTACTACCACCACAACTGAGTCCGTCGAAGAAGTGGTCCGGGGTAAGAAATGCAGTGTATATCAAAATGTGTCTTGTGTACATATGGTCATATAAATGGTTGAGTTTTTTTTTTTCCCATCAAGTGTTAAATCCTATGAAACATTGATAGCCCCTGGTTGTGTGTGCTCTCTCAGAAGTGTGTTGGGCGAATGCAGAGACTGGGCCCTGCAGGGCCATGTTGCCTCGCTGGTATTTTGTGAAAGAAGAGGGTCGATGCGCTCCCTTCATCTATGGGGGCTGTGGCGGCAACCGCAATAACTTTGAGTCTGAGGAATACTGCGTATCTGTCTGCGGTGGTGTGTGTAAGTCACTATGTGTATGGGACGCCCAAGCTGTTTCTGCAAGAGTACTGTCCTCCTTGCTAATCCTCCTCACACTCCTGTTAACTTTATCCTGTCTTTTTTTTCTGCTACTTACCATCTCCATGGTGTGTGGTTTGAATTGCATCTTCAACATACACACACACACACACGCTGAGTCGGCATCCACGCACCATATGTCGCCCGCCTTGTTGTTCTTGCTTTCTTACACGCGCACAATGTCTGCCTCCTGCTGCGTTTGCCCGTGGGACGCGAGATGACACACTAGCACTTCGATCACTGTATATTTCACACTCGTTCAGTCACAGCTTGTGTAATCGATGACAAAGATGCTTGGACCATTCTCTGTCTAACACGGGCTGAAGCTCACAGATGATCGTGTGCGTTTGCATGTTGGACTTCTGTGATTGCAATAATAAGTTCCTCAGTTACTCCTCTTTGAACACAGGAGCATTGATCAACAATAGGTGAGAATAGAGCTTTTCGGTTTAGTCTTCAAATCCTGTTTGGAAGAGGCTTGAGTGACGATACAATGTCCCAATATTTCAATTTTTTAATTGTTTTAATATACCAAACAATACATTATCTTCGATTCAAATAACAAAAAAAAGACCTTTGCCATAAGTGTGTCTGTGTGTGTGTATAGTGAGTAATATGTTTTTATATATATATGTATATATATATATATATATGTGTGTGTGTACCGGTAATATGTTTGCCACCAGAACAGTTGTCAGTTGTCGATATGCAAATAATGGTGGGGAGCACTATCTTATACACTTGTCCAAACAATCTCATTAGTTTTCCGCTGGTTTGAGGCTGTGAAGGTCATAGCACATGATTTGTGGTTTGGAGGTAGGGCAGAGTTGTTTTGTAGGAGGCAACATTTATTAATTATTTATTAGGAGCACTATATTAATACTCCAGGGCCCCATTTTGTTCTCAGAGCAGCCACAATTTTTCAGTATGTTGGAAACATTCCTTCAAGTTTCTGGACCTTTTTGCTGTGTTTGTATCATGCAGTTCTGTCAGATTTTTTTAGGTGAGCAGTTTAGGTGATGCCTAATGTTGATGTCATGTTCTATGAAATAAAATTTTCTCCAGGAATTTACAGTAAGTGGGAGGATTTGCCTGAGTGTGTTCCCAGTGCAGCCTCAGCTTACTGTTCTTGGCTGACAGAAGTGGGACCCAATATGGTCTCCTGCTGTTCTAGTCCATCTGCCTTGAGGTTTGGCATGCAATAATTTATGAGATACTTTTCTGTTTACCACAGAGTGACTGTAACCTTTCAATCTGGCCATTCTCTATTGTCCTCTCTTATCAACAAGGCAATGTGTCATCCGCGACCTTTTATTCAGATTTCTTTTCTTTATTGCAACATTCTGCAATAAAGTACATTTTTATTGAAATGGTTAAAATGATTGTTTATGAAACGGGTTGCAATATTTCTGTAATATTCAAGACGGAAAACATCCATGGAAATAAACTGGTATAAATTAGGAATTTACAAAACTGCAGGTTAAACTAATTTCTACCCTGCACATTAATAAATCACCTGCACAAAGCACACTTACTGCAGGGTTATTGAGGCCACACCCCCTAAATAAATTTCACATTCCTCCATTACATACCACAGATAATTTCTTGAATCCTGCACAACACTGTAATGTAAAAAAAAAATTTTGTCTTTTGCAAGTATTCACATAAATGACAAATATGTTTAAAACTTCCTTGTGCTGTGGGTAAGCTATTATGGAACAAAATTATACTAACCATTCAATCAAAGTAACAAATAGTTTGCAAATTAGTTTGCATGGATGTCAGCTTTGACCAAAAATGTTTATATTTGTTTGTACTTAATACAGTTTATTTAAATTTCCCCAAATTTTTAAATTATTCCCTTAAGTTTTACCTTTTGAATATTTCCATAATTCCCTCAATTAAGGTACCTTAAACATTTTCTGGGACATTTCCCAAGCCTTTGCAACCCTGGATGTGTGAATATCCTGAAACTTTGGCAACTATAGCAATAATATCAGCCCATCTGGAATCAACAAAAAAACATCCGAATGGTCCAAATAATGAATAATAAAAAAATATGTCCTTGGTGATATCATATTTGTAGCTATTAGCATGTTAATGAGTTTAAAGAATGCACAAGATAAATGCAGGTTGTTAACATGGGTGCAAAGATTTAAGCTTGCAGATGATAATATAAATTCACATTGCTATGCTTATGCTGTTTTCCCGTTATCTTTCGCTCTCGTCAGAATGTTAATTAAAATTCTGTCAGCATTCTTGCATTTCACTTTTCAAAGGGATGGATGTCACTACCTGGTGGCTGTTTTCTAACTAATGTTTCAGTTTTCTCTTCTTAACCTGTGTCTTAAAATGACTAATATGCTTACAGCTTCAGACGTGTTGCTCGCGGCAACAAGCTCTCTAATATTCTCTTAAATTATCCCTTTGTTGTTCAACACCCCCCCCCCCCCCCCCCCCCGCACACACACACACACACACACACACACACACACACACACACACTATTGCCCTCTCTTCATTTCATCCACTTCTTCTCTCTCTTCCATCCGCAGTGCCCACCAGCTCTCCAAGCTCTCCAGACGCAGTCGACCGCTACCTGGAGACGCCTGCGGATGAGAACGAGCATGCACATTTCCTGAAGGCCAAAGAGAGTCTGGAAGCCAAACATCGTGAGAGAATGTCTCAGGTGAGAGAAAAAGACAATAATAATTGGCCTGGGCTTTAATACCCATTTTATTTCATTCAAGATAAATTCGTCTACTCATGAATAATGCATCTACTGCTGAGGTAAAGCTCTATTACTGACAAGTGCTAACCTGCAGCAAAGATGGCTAGACCTAAGATTAAGCCAAGATTAATGAGTTGGGAATGGATTTATAAGTAGGGATGTGTCCCAGTGAGCTTGGCAATTGTGTGTGTGTGTGTGTGTGTGTGTGTGTTTGTGGTGTTAGTAAAGATTAAAAATTGACTATACTTGTATTTGTTTTACAACTAGTTGTATTTAATGTAGAAATAATCAGTTGGATCATTTAGAATCATTTAGAGAAAGAAAGAAAAGAAAATGAGTCACAAAAAGCGAGAGACAGCGACAGGTGGAGAGCAGGTGGGGGGACTGAAATAGCAGACGGATAAGAAGGTTATGGTTGTTTTACAAATGACTTGAAAGTAGAGGCATGCTTGTGTATTGTTCATCCTCGTGTCTATCGAATATGATTTGTAGGTTTGTGTAATTTAAAGGGAATTTGAGTCATACAGATTTATAAACAGAAGACATTTAAGTCTCTACTTTTTGTCATGAATCTGAAATATGTTGTGTATGCACATAGGAATAAATGTATGCACATAGGGATTTGGAAGCTGTTGAGCAGCAGTGGAAATCTAATGCAAATATAAATGTGTAAATATAAACAAAGATGAGGCAGAACAACATTTTTGACTCGCTGCATCCTAGACTTGTTTGTGTGGAGTTTTACGTGGTCCCCATGTTCACTATGGATGGTGTTCCACCTCTTAGAAACATGCCTGCAGGTAAATTGGTGACTGATAAAGGCGGTGAGAAAAGTGACACGAGATGTCGTGTCAAATGCTTCTTGTCCATGATGCCTGGGAAAACATTGAAAAAGGCATTGGCATTTTGATGTGCAGGTGATGAGAGAGTGGGAGGAGGCGGAGCGTCAGTCAAAGAGCCTGCCACGTGCCGACAAGAAGGCAGTCATCCAGGTGAGAGTTCCACCCATCTGAGCTTTTATTATATGGAGATTTCCATTAAAGGTACCCTTAACTGACAGTGTATAATGGAAATGTTGCCTCTGGTGTTTTGCTAAAAGTGGGATCAGATTTCAGTATCTCTCCCTCAATCTCTCCCCCATCTTTGCTTCCAAACTATTCAATACCATTTCTAACATCTCGCTCTCATTTTTTTCCCTTTATATTTTTCAAACCCATTCTTATTCCCTCCTTTCCTCCCACTCTTCTTTCTCCCTATTATTCTTTCTAAGCAGCACTTCCAGGAGAAGGTGGAGGCTTTGGAGAAAGAAGCCGCCAGCGAGAGGCAACAGCTAGTGGAAACTCATATGGCACGTGTGGAGGCTCTTCTTAACGACCGCCGACGCCTTGCACTCGAGAGCTTTCTGAGTGCCCTGCAGGCAGATCAGCCACGGGTACGCACAACTGCACCCGCACAGACACACCCAGTATGTTTGAATACGTCTCAGGTTTCACCTTGGCAACGTGCGCCTCCTTTTCCCGAGTGTGCCTAAGGACCAAACGAATGCAAACAAAATAATGCCCAAAAAGACATGCACACACTTTCACCTAGTTTGAGCTCCGGGTAATAACCCTCTTGCCATCTGTGCCCTCCATATGACACTGTTCTTTTTCCTCTCCATCCATTCTTTCTGCTCCAGCACTTTTCCGACATCTCTTGTCCTTACACTGTCTCTTACTCCCTCCAGCCTTGCTCCGAAAGCAATTTTTAAATCTTCATAGCCTGTTACAGATTGAATTGGACACCAGTTTGAGACAGAATTAAATTTTCCATGGGACCCAGTATTCAAATAGCTATAATGGCAACCACAGCATGTTGAGTTGGGTAGTATTAAAAGCAAACATTTATAAATGTGAAATCAGTCTGCTGGTGTTCTAGTAAAACATAAAGTACTCCTACTATAGGATCTATATTTAGGGTGGTAAATATTTTTGTAGTCATTTAAAATTAAACTTGGACATAAAAAATCCATTTACTTTGGATTGTTGTAATGGAAAAATTTACTTTTTTTACAGCTTTACATTTTGGTTCCTATTAGCCTGATAATAAATCAAAAAATGCTATGATAAATCACTTGCCAATCGAGACATTAAAATCCCACTCACATGTTATCAAGTGACAGATAATCGCTACCAGTCACCAATGTCTCAGGATGGAAGCAAAACATCAAGGACATCTTGAATATGTAATTCGGTTCATTTTTATTTGTATAGCGCTTATAACACAGGACATTGTCTCAACAAAGCTTTACACAATTAAAAATCAGTATAAGTTTGTCCCTTATTATCAAGCTGGCAGAAAAACTCCCACAGTGAGTCTCAATCCATCCACGATGCTCCCAAGTGGCTCTATTGGATCCCCAGGCCGTAGATGAGAAACATCCCAGCAGAGTTGCCTCCAATCGAAGAGAACACCATTCAGAGGCATGCTGGGATAAATTAGGCAGATCCACAAAGATGGGCATGAACACTTGTCACTGATACCTGAAGGCCATGTATAACTCGACAGAGAGAGGAGGACCAAAGGAGAGAGAAAACTGTGGTTTTATTGAGTATCTGTATTGTTGTGTAAAAGTTAGACGCTGCACTGACATGAGTGATCTCTGAGATAAGAGCCATCCCACCAAATCACTATCAATAAACCTGAATGAGCGTGTGAGAGTAGGGGGACGACAACATACAGTTATTCCAATTCTCTAAATACTCTCTATCCATGATCCCTCCAGATCTGTTCCTTTACCCAAGAAAAGTCTACTGATTAAAGGCGTGGCTAAATAAACATGTTTTCAGCCTTGACTTGAACACTAGACTGTGATCCGAACACTAATTAAAAGGTTGTTCCATAACTGTGGGTCTTTGTAGAAGAAAACTCTGCCTCCGGCTGTACAGTTCATTATTTCAGGAACCAACAAATAGCCTGCACCTCTTGGGAAGCCAGTGTAACTGGATTAAAATGGAGTGATGTGTTGTTTTCTAGACCTGGTGAGGACTCTTGCTGCTGTCTTCTGGACTAACTGAAGCTTATTTATGCATTTACTAGTACAACCAGACAATAGAATGTTACAGTTTTTTGTAACTAGTTTTTCCTGAATCCTTTAAGATCATATTTCTAATTTTAGCAATTTTTCTAAGGTGAAAGATCCTGGTCATTTTATTCACACGAGCCTCGAAGGAAAGACTAGAGTCGATATCACACCAAGGTCTTTGACTGCTGTACACACTGAGACATAAAGACCATCCAAAGATGCTATGTAATCCTAAAGTTTACTTCTATCTGCATGTGGTCTTTGCAAAAGTATTTACATCTTATCCGATTTGAGCAGAAAGAAGTTATCGAGCATCCACTGTCTAATTACACAATCTTTCATCTGGTTTTAATTGTGTTTCATCAGCATGACAGGGGAAGCTAATACCATGTTTACATATCATTTAACCCAGAGTCAGCATATAAAACAGAGGTCCCAAGACGGATCCTTGTGGAACAGCAAACTTTCCTTCAGAGAGAGTGGAGAACTCCCCATTTGCATCTACAAACTGATAATGATCAGTAAAATAAGATCTAAGGCAGAAGAGAGCTGAGCTGTTTTCTAGTCTAGCAAGTAGGATATTGTGATCGATGGTGTCGAAACCTGTTCTAATGTCAATCAATACTAGCAATGAAACACAGCCCAGATCTGAGACAATAACAGCTCGTTTACCAGTTAATATAGCACATGTATATTTCTGAATGCCATGGATAAAGAGAACTTTTTATAGGTTATTGGGATTTAAAGTAATTTCATTTCACTTATTATTATTATTATTATTATTATTATTATTATTATTATTATTATCATTATTATTACTTAAAGGTTTGAAACATGTCGATCCTAAATAGTTCTCCATGTAAAGCGTTCCTTTCAGAAGATCAAACCTATCAACACACATCATCATGCATCAAGTTCACATTAACATATTAATGCATATTTATAGCAGTAACACTCGCCATATGGCTGCTGTTATCCCTTCCAGCACTCAGTGCTAATCCCTAAGGCAGTGACAGGTTGAAGAGTAATGGCTGGGCATTTGGTGGATATTTTTTCACCAAGAAGAATGACTTCTTGTTCCCTTTCTGTCTTTCTCTCTCCCGCTCTTCCTCTACCACTCTCTCATTCTTTAGCCACGTCATGTATTCAGTCTGTTGAAGAAGTATGTCCGTGCTGAGCAGAAGGACAGGCAGCACACCCTGAAACACTTTGAACATGTGCGTGTTGTCGACCCCAAGAAAGCCGCCCAGATTCGACCTCAGGTACACAAAATGTATTCTGGACAATTAAAAGAAATAATGCGTTATTATGCGCTTTATGTAGCTTTCATGTTTGAATATTAATAATAGTATAAAGGGGATATGGTAAAATGTAATTATAAATTCGAACTATTTTATTAATTAATTGTGTTTTTCCGTGTCTGATGTTGACTAAGAGCCAATCAAAAATGCAATGTATACTAGGCAGGTGTCTTGTATGAGAATCACATAATGACCTACTTGCCTAACATTACACCACTGTGAGGGATGAAACTGAGATGACAGACCGAGGGAAATACAGCCTAATGGAGAGATGAGACATCTATCAGAAAGAGATTGTGTTTAGAGGAAAATTGTCCTCGCTACCCTTTAAGTTTGACTGCTTTGCTGTGGTTGCTGCAGTAATGGGATCTCAAATGTCAACTGGTGAATTGTGGTTTGGGGTTTGCTTAGCCTTGTTACTACTGTGTAACTTCGAGGTCTTTGTCAACAACCTAAAAAAGAAATCTTTGTTCTTTAGTCAGCTCACGGATCATTATGCAGCCATGTAAGGAGTTTCAGAGTTAATAACACAGTTTCAGAGTGAAAATATGAGCAGGAAATATGTCCAACAAGATTCATATGAGTAGATTTATTCCTGCTAGAGTCTATTGTAAGACTCAAACCATTAAAATGGATAAAGGGATCAAAGTTCCAGATGTCAGGACCTCTGTGGTTTTGTTCTCAGGTGTTGACCCACTTGCGTGTGATTGAGGAGCGGATGAACCAGTCTCTGGCGCTTCTGTACAAAGTTCCAGGTGTTTTGGAAGATATTCAGGACCAAGTTGGTGAGTTTGTTTTGTTGGTTTATTTGTTTGTTTTTCTTTTTTTACAAATGCTTTAAATTATAAACCACCTAACCATTACAAAGAGCTGACACAGGAAATTCCTTCCAGAAATGTTACAGAAATATTTTCTTACAGTGAGTTTCACTGTATCTAAATATTCAGTATTTGTATACCCCGAATTCTGTGATTCATACATACATAGGTTAGTCAGCATCTATCCAACCAATTCAAGAATTCAAAATATGCTATAATAGACCTGTCCCATCATATTGTAAGTGTTGATGTCCTTTTTTGCCCTCCGTGTGTATGAATGCACACACATGCTTGTATACATTGTTTATTTGTGCCCTGTGCGTCATCTGACCATCTGTGAGCCCCTGATTCAGTCACAGTCTATTTCTCTCTCTCCTTCTCTCTCTCCTCATCATCACGTCTGTCTTCCTCTCTGCCTCTACTTCTGTGTAGTCTTGAGCATCAGCATGTCTGTGTTTTAAGCCCCTGATCTTCATTCTGCTTCACCTCTTGTCATGTCCTAAATTTTGATCCTGTCTTTTTCGCCTTCGGTGTTTTCAGTAAACTTTCCCAAAACTTTCTTTGTCCACTTTCTCTGTCTCCTTTTTACACCCGGTCTTTTTTAGACTGTTTTTTTAGACTCTCTCTCTCTCTCTCTCTCTCTCTGCCACACATGTTTTAACTATCAAAACAACCACTAAAAAATAACTTTGAGATTAATTAATTAACAGGAAATTAATATTAAAAGTATAATTTCAGATTATATACACATACACATATATACATATATAATGGGAGCTAGTGGTAGAAGCCCATTGGGTCAGGAGCTGAATTGCCCCATGCTTGGGGATAGAGGATGGAACAGCTTGTAGATTGGGATCCTAAAAATACTTTAATTAAAGCTAATAAAGTAAAGACTGTGTTTAATGATCTAAAGAACCAATGAAATCATTCAATCAGAAGATTTATTGGGTAATTTACTGGTAGAAGAAAACTGGGAGGCATTATATGAGCCACCTTGGCCTTGTTTCCTATGCAATACTATCTCCCATTGCAATTACCAATTTTTGAATTAGTTTCATGCCTATTATGTATGTTTCATTGATACTGAGATGTTGAAACAGACATTATGAACCCTGGTGACAAGGTTAATACTGCCATATGTTAGTCTCAAATATATGAAATGCACCTGATGTATACTATTGGACTGTTAAAATACAAAAAAAACTAGATAATAGCCTCTAGCACAAGTCAAGTGTGATGCGCTCTTGACTATCATTATTGATCTGCCCCACTAAACACTATAAAAGCCACCCACTGCATTGTCAAGCCAGAGTTTATTCATTTTAAAAAAATAACACATTGTTTAATAAGACAGTTAATTTCTCTCGCTCTTTTTTTTTTTTTTCACTTCGCAGAATTATTACAACGTGAACAGCAGGAGATGTCCGCACAGTTAGCATCACTGCAGAGCGATATGAGAGTGAGCTATGGAAATGATGCCCTGATGCCTGACAGCACTGCCCCACTCGACCTACTGCCATCTGAGGACTCTGAGCACCTCGGCTTCATTCACCCCGAAAGCTTTAATCAGCCTAACACAGAGAACCATGGTAAACACAAACACACTCTTAGGGTCAGACCTTATTCATAGATGATGCCACCCTGGTTAGACTTCGAGGTTGCCAAAACCATAAGAGTTTACAGCCAGGCTTTTAAAGGCATTCACTTAAAGACCCAGTGCATGAATGTGAGTGAGCTGTTGCATGTTGACATGCATGTAGCCGGCCGTATGATGCCCTACAGATTTATACATTTCTAGAATGTACAATATGTATATGCACTCACCACTCACATTATTATATAAAGCTACACATTCATGCAGTTATCTAATCAGCCAATCATGTGGTAGCAGCACAATTCTGGACAGTGGTTTCTTTCTAGTAACATAGTGATAATTGACTGAGAGATTTTGGTTGTCGTATTGATACCCCTGTGTAATTTACTTCCTAAAACAATTTCTTGCTCAATTATGTATATGAATGCTAAACCATTTAACATGGATAAATAATATTAAAGAAATATAAATATAAATGCCAGTCAGATGAAAGTTATCAAAAAAGTTATATTTATGACTCCAAATATGCACATTTAGTAAGAAAAAAAACAATTAAACTATTTATGTAACTACTATATCCTCATAATGAACACTTATCTCCACAGTTGAGCCTGTTGATGTTCGTCCCTTTCCAGACAGAGGTCTTCCTACTCGACCAGGTACATTAACTAAATGCAAAGTACAGCTTTTCTAGTAAAAGTTAATTTTTAAAAAATATTTATTTTTAATTAATTCATGGAGCTAATGATAAGTTCTAGTATTCCCTTATTACTTGTGAGGTAAATCACATTTGAAATGAAAACATTAAATAACCCACATTTTAAGATTGAGGTATTAAATTCATATTACTAGTGTTACTGTGAGCATTTCTTCACTGTTATGATAGATGCTTGTGTTCAGTTCATTAAGCATTAACTTCAGTTACATCCTATATTACCCATTTAAAGTGTAACATTTAATCATATTTAAAAGTTTTTTAATTACTCCTTTACTCTTTGTTTCAGTGTCTGGTCTGAAGCCTGAGGATGTTCCTGAGCTGAGGATGGAGGCAGAGGAGAGACACAATGCTGCATATGAAGTGCACCACCAGAAACTGGTATGTATACACAGCACTAGTGCTCCGAAATCTTTGAATTAATAATAATTCACCGTGAGCCAGGCATCCCAGATGTCAAGTAGATGGTATTATGTGCACTGTAAACAGTCCTAGATGAGGGAGATGAATCATTTATAGGCAGTTCATAGGTATCTGTACTTGCATTTTAAAATGCATTATAGTCCACTAATATTTGTACCTAAAAAGGCTAATAATGCTTTTTTTTATACTGAGAGGTGTATTTGCTTATGAAATTGATTGCTCATTAACACGTCTTACAAACATCCCTAGTACGGATATAAATGTAGTCCTTTTTAATGCACATACCTAATGTCAAACTGACATGTGAACAGTTTTATACGACCCTTTACTTTAACACACACAAATGCATATGACATCACTATTTCCGGACACCAGCCCCCTGCTCTCCTGTGATCGGATATAAACTAGTGCCAGGAGAAGAGCAGCGTCATCCTTGTTACCATGCCACCAGGTCACGTTGGCATGGCAACGCAGACCCACTGAGATGGCAGCTGCTGTATCTTCTCTTCCCTAGTGACAGAATTTTCTCTACCAGTAGATGGAGGAATGTGTCGTGCTTTTTTTTTCCTTACTTAACTGTTTTACTTTCTCCATTCTCTCCTACTCGTTAGGTTTTCTTTGCCGAAGACGTCAGCTCTAACAAGGGTGCTATTATTGGCCTGATGGTAGGAGGTGTCGTCATAGCGACTGTCATTGTCATCACTCTCATAATGCTGAGAAAGAAGCAGTACACTTCCATCCACCACGGCGTGATCGAGGTCAGTGTAAGCGTCCTCACATCACATTCATTCATTCATTCTTCTACTGCTTTATCCGATCTTCCCTCGGGTCACGGGGAGTCTGTGCCTATCTCAGGCGTCTATGGGCATTAAGGCAGGATACACCCTGGATGGAATGCCAACCCATCGCAGGGCACACACACACTCACATTCACACTCACATTCATAGACTAGGGACAATTTTCCAAGGTGCCAATCAACCTACCGTGCATGTTTTTGGACCGGGGGGAAACCGGAGAACCCGGAGAAAAAACCCCTGAGGCACGGGGAGAACATGCAAACTCCACACACACATGGCCGAGACGGGAATCGAACCCGGACCCTGGCGGTGTGAGGCAAACGTGCTAACTACTAAGCCACCGTGCCCCACCCTCACATCACAAACGGTCTAAAAATTTTGTTGTAAAGACCCACACAGGGATTTTTAGAATTTTTAGATTAATAACATATAATGAGGATACGAGTAAGTTTTCTGTGAGTAACGCCTTCTTTTGCTACAAGTCATTTTTAACATAATCGCGTACGAAGCAGTGAAACTTTCAGGGTAAGTTTTGTTTTTGTCTTGTGAACTTTAAAAGAGAAGATGAATAATAAAAGGTTGTGAAGGAATGACTTTTTGAGAGGATGTTGTACATAATACCACGACCAGACAAAATGTGGGGCATACAATATTTAATAAAGTTAGTCTTTTCAAGTTTAGCTGGTGAAAGATAACACACTTTGAGCTATTCTATGATAAGAAATTTATACACGAAAATGCATTATTATTTACTTATTACGGATGGATGCTCTAAAAGCTAGTTGCGAATTTGTTTTATTGGCAAAGCAGGAAAATTGTGCACCACATTTAAAATACATGGTTGACATGAAAATTATAACTTAAAATAAAAAGATATCAAGAATTTTTCTCTTTTCACTATCTATCTATCTATATATCTATATATATAATTATATAATTGAATTCATAATTAACTCTCATAATATGCAGTATATAGTAATATAGCATGCATTTTATTGTTTATACCCTGGTCCATGGAAAAAACGTCTTGTCTGAAGCCTGTTTTTGCAAAAATGTTGGGAACCGCTGATGCCATGGAATACTATTGACATGGACTTCATGATAGATGCAGAGAAATGTTCATATGGATTGTTGAATTTAACAAGGTGTTTTTTTTTTGTTTGTTTGTTTGTTTTTTATATATAAACAGGTGGATGCCGCCATCACGCCAGAAGAGCGCCATCTTTCTAAGATGCAGCAGAATGGCTATGAGAATCCAACCTATAAATTCTTTGAGCAGATGAACTAATGGTCCATGTGCTAGGCTGTAGTCTCCTAAACCCCTACCCTGATCTGGACAGTGTAGGGAAGGACGCTCTCTATGTAGTTACTTGTCACTTGTGATTGGTCACTTGTCAAAAAAATGCATATAAACTGTAAAATCTCTTAATAAGCACTGATTCAGGGTCAGGATTTGGGAATTTATTTTTTATCTTGATTAGAATAAAACTTTGATGTGAGTGTCCCCCTCACTGTCTATTCCCACACTACTTTTAACTGCTGAACACTGGGATAGAACTGATTAGTGTTAAAGACACTTCCTCCATTTTGTTCTCCCTTTTCACTTCTTCTCCTTATCCCATTGTGTGCTTTGATGACAGCTGTGCTGTGTTGAATTAAAAAAAAAAAAAGGATTAAAATCATGACAATAAGATTATAGTGATAATCCTAATATACTCTTGAATGAATTCTTAATTTTAAGACTTTTTTTTTTCAAGAAAAAAAAAAACATG
Source organism: Kryptopterus vitreolus (assembly GCA_030449085.1). NCBI lineage: Eukaryota > Metazoa > Chordata > Actinopteri > Siluriformes > Siluridae > Kryptopterus > Kryptopterus vitreolus. The sequence continues at coordinate 3,643,863 of JACRUU010000022.1, forward strand.
GATAAAGAGAAATTTTTCTTTCATTGCGTCTGATGTATTGTCGTAATGCAGAAAAGAATAGCCGTACCTATTTAATGCATGATAAAAAAAGAAAAAAGAAGAAAATCTCTGTTGTCTTAATGGGTCCTTTTCCATGTAGAGAATCGTCATTTTAGCAGGGTTTCATCATTTACATTTGTCTTCTCATGAACATGACTACAGTTTCACTAATGAGCAACACAACTAGTCAAAGTAGTTTTGTTTTTTTTGGGTCTCTTTAATTTACCTTTATTTTTTACTTTTGAGTTCCTCCAGTTACTGGAGGCTGGAAAAGCAGTGTCTATATATTTCTATCTTGATGTTTTCATCGAATGCGTTGCAGATATCCATTTTGTCTCCTTTTCTGTCTCTCTATCTTTCTGTTTCTGCACTATTTAATTTCAGTTTCCATTTGGATTCACATGGTCGGATGTGTTTTTGTAATGGGTTTTCAGGACCTAGGGTATTTAGGGTTTGGGAGGTAGGGATTCACTGTGTGTGTGTTTGTATGTTCTTTCCTGTGAAGTTTGTGTTTTGTAAAATCCCATGGTAAGTAACAAAAAAAAATCCTTTCCTTTAGCCTCTAGTTTCCTAGAACACAGTTGTACCAAAGAGGCTGTTTTTCCACACTCATGTCTCATCTCTGAAATAGCGGTTGCAGTGCAGACCTGGGTGTGATTGCACTGAAACAAGTGAAAGACATGGAGGATGGAAGGAAATGTAAAAAATAATGATACGGGGAATGTCTTTAATGACAGTCCAATCACTTTCCCGTCTTTGTCTTGCTCATTGCTTTAGTTGGTTTTATTGAGGTTGCCAGATTGGATCCGGTTGCTTTCACTAGAGTATAAATCATTGCACAGAATGCATAAGGATTTTAGCCAAGACTTAGCAAGGGGGTTCAAATTGAAATATCCACATCATTCATTCCTCTGAGGCAAATTCATATAAAAAATAATCTTTGAGCAGTGGCCACTTGCTTAGATGGTTAGATTTTGGGTTAAAGTGAGACTTTGTTTGTGATTGGTCTTTACACTGTATGTAATTCGCTCAGCCTGGAACCCTTCACCCAGCTCTTCTGATGAATGTGAGACAAACTAAACTTCCCATCTTAGCATGCATTGACACATCTGCACTGCTGTAGTGAATGTCTTTCAACAAACAATGTGTTGAAATGAAATTCAATGTTTTTGTGAAAAAAAAAATTTCTGGGGATATTTTGTTTCAGCTCTCTGGGTAATCTTTTTAATAGAAATGATGTAAATGGCTCGATGGTTAAATTGATGAAGTGATTGTGGTTGCAGTTTTCTGACTGAGGCTTATGGAGGCATTAGGGCTGCAGTGGCACACTGCATTGTAGATAAAGAAAGCAGGATTCATTTTATTTCTGTGTGACTTTTTTCTTCCTCTGTGTAAGTATATGGAACATTTGCTTTGACTGGAAACACTATGCTTTATACACTGTATTCCATAAATAAAGTTTTGAATGTACATACAAGATATTTTATGTGGTGTGACATTTTGTGTATTTTTTTTTTTGCCATGTCTAACTCAATAAAAAAAAATCCGGGAGACCTAACACACACACACACACACACACAGCAAATAGTTTAATACGAGAGCTTCTTTCCAGAAGAAAAACAAGTACAAAAGAACTGGACTAAATTTGGCTTCAGTGAACCACTGAAACTCTGCTGGCCTTTACATAATGAACACCTTTAATAAATGCGAGACGGTTGCCCTTTCTTTCCCTACTGGCAAGCAAATTATTCTTATTCGATATAAATATCACAATCACAAAAAATGAGAATATACATAAAAATAAATGCTTATATGTATGAAATAATGGGTTTGTTTTTGTACATTATTACATTATTGATTTTGGGATTTCAATTGATTAAACTCAATTTTGGATATTAATCTTTAAAATACCCGTCATTGCAGAAATCATCTCTCCAAATTTGTCAAGCTTGCAAAAAGCTGACACGCATGCTTAAACGTTTTGACTATTTTTTTTTAATTCAGATATTACATTTTTAAATGCCAAAATAAAAAGAGAAAGAAATCATTGTCTGTAAGGCCAAACATGCATTTGAATATGGCCTTTCACTCTTGATCATATGGTGTTAGCTCTTTCAGAGTCTGCAGCAGGATTGTAACGGAATGAGCAAATCATAACATAGTACATTTGATATATTACTTGACAATGAATAAGAATAGTTGGGATTTTCAGTCAATTTGATAGTGTTGGTGGTAAACATAATAAAAATACATACCGTTATACTAACTACACATTTAGAAGTATTGCAAAATAGGGATAATACTAAGGCATGTTGTAAATAGCCTATGATACTGCCTTTGATAAGTTTGCTTTATTAATCATTGTTAAGTAGTCGGCATTTGCCCGATGAAAGCTCTTACTGAGAAGAAATATTCTGGCCTGTGTGCATTCACATTTTCAAAGTGATTTAAAAGGTTTATTAATATGTTGTGCTGTCAGTGACTTTGATAAACAGATGAGATCTGTCGGTGCCTGACATTTTTGAAGGTCTGTTGGTGGTTTCAAAGTTTTAATGAATTGGAGATGTTGCCAGATATTGGAGCCCAGTCTAACAGTCTAACCCTCTCTTAGAGGGTGAACATCTGCTTGTGTCCTGAACTTGTTTGCCTACTTCAACACAGTTGGCTCTTTTTATTTTTCATGATCTTATCAGGATTCCTGACACAAGTCTTTGTGATACAGCTAAAAGGTGCCGAGCATTCAAATAAGATTTGGAAACCTATCAACAAATAATGAGTTTCCTCCCTTAAGATGCTTTTTCACGCCTTTACTGCTGGTATGCGATTCTTTCATTTCTTCACTACTGTCTTGAGTAAGTGAAATATCCATATTTTACACAATTTTCAATACAATTCATTCAATTTCATTCATTCATCTTCTACCGTTTTATCTTCTCTCGGCTCACGGGGAGCCTGTGCCTATCTCAGTCGTCTATGGGCATTAAGGCAGGATGCACCACATGCAAGACATTTCCCGTCTTCTCTACACCCTGTTCTTTCTATCACTCTGGTTAATCTTAGTTTATTTTTTGTCCAAAGAATGAGTTTCAGTCCTAGGTCATCTTTGTTAGGTTCATATTTCTAAAAAAGATCTAAAAACGTTTGCTTCTCTGTAAACATCTGTATTTATATTTATTTAGGCATATCTTGGGTGTAGACTATGATAATAATGCACTTACCTCCTTTGACATTTCTTCTGCTTTTTTATAAATGTACCAACACTCACTCCTACATCCCAAAAGTATTCACATTCATTACTCAGGTAAAAGTAATAGGGTTTAAAAAGACTTCTGTAGAAGTTGAAGTATCAACTCAAGCGTTTTACTCAAGTAAACGTGTAAAAGTACTGGTTTCAAAACTACTGGTTTCAAAACTACTAATAGTATAAAAGGAAAAGTAATGTAAGGGAAAAATACCATTAATGACAAAAGCTAATTTATTCAATGATAAATGAGCCAGTAGTGGAGAAAGAATCACTTTTAAGAAAATCTTTTTTGAGTAACGACTACAACACTGGTTATGTCCTTGCAGGAGTGTGAGGTGATTTGTGTCGTGTGCAGGTGCGATGGATCAAGTACAAACCAATAAAGTGTTGGAATGGTATATGTTTGTACTTCTCATCCAATCATAATCACATTCACTCTATCCGGATGGAGCGATTTATCTGGATAGGTTTTTTTGTTTTGTTTTTTTCTTCTTTTTGAGGCCAGAATGGAAACAATCCGAAATCAAATAGGAGTAATGAGGCTATTTTTAAAATGCATGGAGTAGAAAGTACAGATAACTGTGTTCTGTAACTTCAAATGTAAGGAGTAGAAGTAAAAAGTCAGTTGAAAAACAATTACTAGTGAAGTATAATGTAGGTACCCAAAACTTCTACTTAAGTAAGGTAATGAAGTATTTGTACTTCATTACTTGACACCTCTGTGTACCAAATTGTTTTGCTATTTCTCTGAAATGTCTTTTTTTTTAGCATCCTTCATTTTTGTCCATATTTAGAGATATTTAGTTCCCATTAAGAACAACCACATGGAAACTCAAACATTTGACTCGACTCCAAAGCCATTATCTCCTTGTCTAATGAGGAAACAGGCACTGTGTCTCAGTGCACTCTCCAATTAGGATTGAGCTAGTGAAAATGGAGGCACTGTACCTGATAAAAAAAAAACTGAAGGTCTACACTTTCACACAATTACATCTTGATTGCTTGATTGTGTAATTTGAAATCCATTGTGATGGTGTTCAGAGGCAAGAATTGCAAAGATTATGGCTCTTGAATATGACTTTCATGAGTCACTATAAAGTCACTAAAATAAAAAACAACTAAACTTATAAGAAATCCTCCACTAGTGATGGCTGACAGAAAAGCCTGGAGATGTTAATGTAACGAATGAATTAGGCAGAAGCTTCTTGAATGGCTGCTGGCTTCAATAATGCAAAACGATGAGATGGAGGAGAGCAAGATAAAAGGCTGGAGAGAAAAAAAAGAATGATGTATGCAGGAGATAAAAATGGCTGAAGGAATGGGTTGCTCTAATCTGATATACTGTATATAAAAAAGACTCCTCAAAGAAAACAACTTTAGTTATCTTGAGATCATACGGGAAATACGAGGCTGCTGAAGCCCTCCAGCTTCCGCAGAAGAAGAAAAAATATTAAGATGGGTAGATGTTCAAAGATCAAACATTCATTCATCATCTACCGCTTTATCCGATCTTCCCTCGGGTCACGGGGAGGCTGTGCCTATCTCAGGTGTCTATGGGCATTAAGGCAGGATACACCCTGGATGGAATGCCAACCCATCGCAGGGCACACACACACACACATTCATACACTAGGGACAATTTTTCCAAGGTGCCAATCAACCTACCGTGCATGTTTTTGGACCGTGAGGAAACCGGAGAACCCGGGCCCTGGCGGTGTGAGGTGAACGTGCTAACCACTAATCCACCCTGCCCCTTAAGATCAAACAAAAATGAGTAAATAAATGAAATTACTGGATGAGTAATCTTGCCTCTGGTGTGATAGCCTGCAACACGAGGTTATTGTGAAAGGTTAAATTCTAGAGACATGAAGATTAATTTGGACTGTATGTGTACATAAGCATTTTGCTACAATGACTTAGAGCTGCAATAGCCATGTACGCTTGATAACCTCTGGATTGAGTTATAATGAATGGATATTAATGGACAGGGTCACCCTGAAGAGGAGTTCCATTTTGAGTGTGGTGTCTGTCAGGAATTCTTCCTGGTATCATTCCTATTTTTTCCTTGTCACTCTAACCACAGGCTTGCTCATTATGGGTAAACTGATATGGGTAATATGTTAATATGTATATTTGCAGTTATGTATTCTTATTACGTTGCTTTGTCTATTTTCTATGTGCATTTTTACAAGTGGTATATACAAATAGAATTGAAAACATCTGGTCATGATGTTAAACAGCAAGCATCCATTAATTACTTTCAGAAAATATATATACATTTTACGTATACATACCGATCGAGCATAACATTATGACCACCTGCGTGATATTGTGTATGTCCACCCTTTAGCTGCCAAAACAGTCGTGACCCATCAAGCAATTTGAACTACAGCATCTCATTGGCTGCATTGCCTAGCCATCACAATTTGTCCAGTGTCAAACTGGCTCAAATAGTTTTGCTTGCCTATTTTTCCTGCTTCCAACACATCAATTTCGAGGACAAACTGTTCACTTAACCACTCCTAGTGTTATAATGCTACAAATGTATGCCATATTGACATAGATACAGTATACATTATAAGAATTATAAGAGAACAATGAGGTTCTTTCATGAGAGCATTTTTATTCAGGCTTTTTTATTTATATGCAAATGATTCAGTGAAAAGTAAATTGTGTCTGGATTCATGGCTTTATATGGATGTAACCATTTTTGGAATAGTCTATCCAGATAACATAAGATGGCCAAAAACTCCATAAATAAGGTATATTTGTAATAATGTTGTAAAGAAAGGTTCTTACAATTTAATACGGCACATTATGCTCAATAATTTATCCTCTTAGTCTCCATGTGTGTATGTCGTTGGAAATCTTTATTCTTGTATTTTTATTTTTGTATGTTTATATATTTAAATTGCAGTCTAAACTTTTACAGTAATAGAAATAAGTCTACAGGCTGAACTTGAATGGTTTAATTTTGAATAGAGCTGCAAGCAGCAATTAAGGGTCCCAAGCATTTTCTTTTCTTATTGCTAAGTAAAAAAATGAACTCACTGGTAAGATCAATACTAAAATATACTACATTTGAAGCAAAAGGTCCATATGTTGCTCAGATATTACTTCACTTTCTGTTTTGGTTAAGTGATTTTAAATCTGGTGTGAATCTGTTCTCAGATTTGTTTTCAGACTGATCCCATGTTTCTTATAATTATTGGACAACGTGTTTTTGATATATTTTACTGCGTTTTTTTTCCATTTAACAATTAACATGCCATCTTCTTTTTTTTTATTACATGTCCAGGCCTCTTCTCCTCCTATGGGATCCAGATAAAGATGAATCATGATTGCAGGTTAAGCACTTTTAAACGTCATGAGCACTTTGTGAACTATACTGCCCCCTAGCGGGCATTTAAACAAAACGTTTTCTGGAGTTATTTTGAACAAGGCCACTTTCACGCCGAGGCTCGGATTTTGTTGTAACTGGTCTCCTGGACATCTCTTCCGATTGCAATAATTGCTATAAATGTGTGTAAAAATAATAAAAATAAATAATAAGTACAAATAATAAAAAAAAAACAGATAATCAAACGTTCAAACGATCATATACAGTATTTATCTCACATGTCCAGAGCGACTTATAACTGAGCAGATGAGGGTTTTGCTTTGTTCAACAATGTCAATGTGGTGCAGGGATTTGAACTTGTAACATCCATATTTTGAACGTAATGTTCAACAATGTATTTGCATCATTGATGGGGGTGAAATTTGATTTGGTCCATTATTAATCTTTTATGTATAAATGGAAATTTCAGACATCATATAAGATATTAAATAGGCCAATAAATCGGTATGAATGTAAAAGAACATAATGAAGGCTATTTAATATTTATTGGGTATTCTTAGAATATCTGCATTATCAAATATTTACATTTACAGCATTTGGCAGACGCTCTTATCCAGAGCGACTTACCCTGAGCAATTGAGGGTTAAGGGTCTTGCTCAAGGACCCACTAGTGGCAGCTTGGTTGTGGGGTTTGAACCCATGATCTTCCGTTCCAGAATCCAACACCTTACATGGTGGTATGTAAAATAGCCCATATTGTTAGACAAATCAAAACAGTTCATGAGCTACTTATATGTTTTTCTGATTTCCTCGGCGTGACATTTAACTCGGATTGTAGTAATGGTTAATTCTTTAAATGACCTAAAACCACAGGTCTTCGTAGTTTCTTTGAGTGTAACAATATTAATATATTTTAGTAGCCTTAAGCAGTTGGGTGGATTGAAGAAAAAAAAGCTAGTTTTTGCCTTTAAAATCATTGCATCCTTTAGAACCATGAAGATTAATTTGGACTGTAATTAATAAACTTCTTAGGGCTACGATCACCACGAGCACCTGGTTCTCTATCACTGAACACCTTAACGAACTATAATGAATAGACATTTAAATGATGATGGGTTGCATTTTAAATCTGAATTACCTAAAGATCTTTTTCCATATATCATTTCAGGTAGGTTTTTTTTTCTTTGCCACATGCATCTTTAAAAAAAGAAAATAGCAGATCATTAGTTCCGGCTGGTTCAGGCACTATTTGAGTAAAAGAAAAACTGCCTGCGCTCATTAGAGGTCAGTGATGAGCCTGTCTGCCTTCCTTCCGCCTTTTACATTTCCTACTCATTTTTATACCAAAGCCCCGCCTTCCTTTCCGAAATTAAGCGGCTCCGAGTCCCGCCTTATGCATTATGATTGGATAGAAAATCTGACTGACAGAACATCTACGAATCAGTGAGAAAACTTTATCCCGGAAGTGTGCTGTTTCGGAATATGGGTAGGGAAAATAATAGAGCGAAAAGAAGAAGAAAAATACCCATAATACGTTGCGTCAGTGTGGCAGCCATTGCTTTGGAACGGAAGCGAGTTGCAAGGTGACTGTAACGTTCTTCATTCTGAAATGTTTGTTTTTATCGAAGCTGTATTGATTTGTTTGTGTACGTTTTTATCGTGTTGTTTGTTTAAATCTCTTCCATAAAGGTTTATGCTGAGATATTTAGATTTGCGGTGCTTTTATAATGGAGTTGCTGATTAACATTAGCATTAAAGCGCTATGAGTGACAGCAGGAGTCAGTTTACTGCACTGCTCGTGCTGCGTTCACTGATGCTTTAGTTATTGTCAAATCAAGAGATTCACGTGTAAACAAAAAAATAGTTTAAAGTGTTGCGTGTTTTGAGAAAAGTTCAGATTCAGCTGAGTTTTTTTTTTTTGTTGCTAACCTTATACTTTCATCATGGCGCAGGAAAGGACAATTCTAATGGCCATGTGGGTTTTATATATTATATATTTTATATGTATGTGTATATGTATGTATATGTGTGTGTGTGTGTGTGTGTGTGTGTGTGTGTGTGTGTGTGTGTGTGTGTGTGTGTGTGTGTGTGTGTGTGTGTGTGTGTATGTGTGTGTCTAATGTGTGTGTGTATATATCTGTGTGTGTGTGTGTGTATGTGTATGTATATGTATGTGTGTGTGTATATATATATGTGTGTGTGTGTGTGTATATGTATGTATATGTGTGCTATGTGTGTGTGTGTATTCTTAGTGTATATGTATGTATGTGTGTATATATATATATATATATATATAGATATCGATATAGATATAGATAGATAGATAGATAGATAGATAGATAGATAGATAGTGTGTGTGTGTATAGTGTGTGTTTAAGAGAAACATATTTTGCATTGTTGTTTAAAAAGAAAAGATGATGATTGTGGTCAGACTGGTGAACTAGTGACACGTTTGTTTTATGATTTCTAGATTGGGAAACATTAACGAGGGGTCCACCTGAATGAACTCTTCATTTATTGCAGGAAAAACATTTATTTAATTTTTTTTAATTTGTGCTCTAGGTTGTTATCGATTATTTTTGTCATAGAGCATTCTAATGATTATTCCATCGTTTAATCTAATAACCTTATAAGAGCTTTTTTTTTTAGGAGAAAAAAAGGCAGGTCTCTTAAAATGAACAACTAATTTGTTTGTTGTTTTTTTGTTTGTTTGAAATATGCATTTTATTACTGTAATTGCATACAAGTATATCATGAAAATTAAACACATTTAGTGTGATTAATTGGCATATTAGATCACAATACAAATACAGCTCATTCAAGAAGTTCCTCTGCAGTGATCATGTAGAGTAATTCATGGGAAACTGCTTGTGAATTAAACTCATTATTATTCTCGTGCATTTATTAAATCTTACACAGTATAGTGATGTGGTATTCCTGTCTCCAACTTTAAGTTTCTCTACAAAAGCATTTTCCATGCACTAAATCTGTGTATTTCTCTCCAATTTTAAAGTCGTTCTACACTTCCAGCTCTACACGTAGATTTAAACACGCTGTATAAAAACAATTGTGGTGAAAAGCTCTCAGTTTGGGACACACATGACCGGCAGATTATTTAAAAAATTAATACAACATTTTTAATTATCGCAGTATGAAAGACACTTTTTTCCTGCTGATAATGCTTAATTTCATAAGTAAATTTCATAAGCCTCGCGCATTATTCATAACTTATGTATGGGAGCATTTCCTTTCTGTAATTTTATTCTATATGGAAAGCAAATTATTTACCTCCTCCCTCTTTTTTCCGGATCAAAATAAATGATCCACAATGGATTGCGGGAAACGCAGTGCTCCGTGTGTAGTTGAAGTAAACGAATCACAGAGGCACATTAATTTGGAGGTTGCTTGGGAATAAAGATATCCTCAGTTTTTACTGCAATAACTAAAGTGTTTGATTTTGTTGCTCAGAGACATCATGGCGCTCCGTGGACTTCTTCAGCTCTCCTCCGTCTTCCGCTCAGCCGTGAGTGTGACTCTGCGCAGGAACATTGGCATCTCTGCTGTCCTTTTCAACAAGGCAAAAGATCTGGACCCTGTACAGAAACTCTTTCTGGACAAAATCCGCGAGTACAACGTCAAGAGCAAGTGAGTGACCAGTGACCAGATGGATGAGAGCCAATTATCCTGATGACTTTCAAATAATCATGTTTTTAATTTTTCCTTTTTTCTGTAGGACTGCAGGTGGAGTGGTCGATGCTGGCCCTGGCTACCAGAAGAACATGACAGAAGAGATAAACAAACTGCAGAGGTTATATGGTGGTGGTGACCTGACTAAATTCCCTGACTTCAAATTCACAGGTCAGGTCAAACTATTGCATGGGCTTTAGTAATACTCTCAGAGCTCTGCTCCATTGAACAGCAAATCCAAACCTAGTGCATGGCACTCCAAATCCCTTTAATGTAAATCTACCTGTTATTAGTTTTAGTACCTGTTTCACTAAAGCAAGTGTGCCCTTGGAGATCATCAGGTGTATCATGGGAAATGTATCCAGACATGATCCAAACATGTTTTTCTATTTATTTACTAGAATTAATTTCCCATTATTGAATGCTTCTTCCTGTATCTATAGCTTCTGTCTGAAAACAAATAAAATGATTATTGTTATAAGTATAGTAATTTATTATTATTAACATATATATATGTGGTCCTTGATTATTATTCTTTAATGAATATAATAAAAAGCTGTATTCTGGCAGAATATTTAAACAGGTTCTTGATTTATTTTTGTCTTCCTTGTTTTGCGATTGCTTTTTCTACATTCATTTCACTTAATCATTTTTCAATTATTCTTTAACAGAGCCCAAGCTGGAGGAGGTTGCCAAGTGAGCAGGTTTCTGCTCAAATCTTCATGTGTCTGTCATTCTGAGTGATGAAATAATTATTTAATAAAGCCTTTGGTTGAAAAATGTGGTGTTTGTCATCTGTCAGGTAAAACAAATTGATGAATAAAACGTACAAAAGTACTGCATTTATATGATGTGTAATATTACCTTTAGATTTACCTTTACAGCCTTTAAAATTATAAACTTTAAATGTTTCTCAATTACACAGCTTGTGTTTATGGCTAATTCTCATGCATCAGTGCAGAAGCTGTTCATCATTTCTCCTGTATGCAGTAAGGAACTGTCATTTATAAACTATGCATTTCACTAAATACATTTTCACTATCAAAAGTAACATTTTATTTAAACCTCATTTCTATCTAATGCTTCTGTAACATGTCCAGTCCCCAGACAGTTTTAATATTTTTCTTAGTATAGAACATAAGCCTCTTTGTTTTAACTTTTCATGGTGAATATTATGGCCTGGGCTATATTAAGATTATTTGTTGGAAGCGGGGGACCTGAGGGCCAATTTTTCTTAACTAGGTGCCTATCTTAACTATGTTTTTATTTGATACTTATAGTGTACCCATAATGCACTTGAGGGTTGCACTTGATACTTTTAGGGTTGTAAAAGTCGAGGATTTATCAAGACTGGAAAAATTTTATGGGAATAACTTGGGAAATTAAAAAGTTAACCTTTAACAAGGAACTTGCGTGTAGTTGGGGGGGAAAATCTTGTACGACAATCTCTGTTAAAATAACTAGTGCAATTATTGCAGTAGAATTTATACCCTGCACATTCATCAATCATAGATACAGTGCAATTACTGCAGTGTCACTGAGGCCACACCCCCTACATGCATTACTCCATTAAATAACACACTTTTTAATTTCTTGAATCTGGAATCCAAAATGTAAAAATATGTTCATCTTGGTAAGGATTCACATAAATTATATAAATATTGCATACATTTATGTTTAGAACTGCTACTCTGCAGAGAAATTAAACTAACAATTAAAATAGTCAACAAAATGTAATCAGTATCAGTCTGCTTTCATGTAATTCATTTCCCTCATATTTATAAATAATCCTTATAAATTCCTGATTTTCAACATTCTTACCTGGATGCAATATTGACAATTATGACACATTCAGAAATGACTGTCTTAAACCTCTGATCTTACGGTAAATAACCAGAAGCTTTACCCAGGTTATTGTGCACTTTCTTCAGTGAATCCCCCTTTCTTCAGTGAATAATCTCACCCTGTACTATTGAGATTAACCAGTCTAACACCTAATCTAACACCTCCCCGTTTACATTAATGAATCATTAAAACTTGTACAAAAATTTTTTTAATACTGATAAAATATACAACAATACATTCATGCATTTCAATCAAAACGCTGTACAGTTCAAATGAAAAGGCACAAATACAAATACAGTCTTAATTACATACAATCAAAGATCATTTTACTCATGAAATGCATTCTAGAAAAGTCAGATCCTGCTTAGTGATCAAGTTTTTTCCCATGTAATTAAACTTGCTAACCAGTGAATCTAACATCCTTTAATGCTCATTTCAGCAAGGCACAGTGGGATACAGGGGAAGGTCAAGTTATCGCTTCTGTAAAATGCTTTAAAGTACTGTTTCAGGGAGGCTCAACCTTAAAAGAAATCCAGTGTAGGACAGTCGGTCTGGGTGCACTGCATCCACTAGAGGGCAGAAGTTGTGTAATGCATTTTTCAGTCACTGAGTTCCCCTCAGCACTACCACACCAAATGTTTTCTGAGAAAACACTCGTACATGCATGAAAATCGTTGAGTTTTGTCTCCTGTTCACCTCGATGCTTAACAGTGAGGCTTAAGCATCATTCTCCAGTTCCAGGGTCTGTAAATGCTGTATGGGGATTCTTGAATTGAAGATTTCAAGCTTCTTACAACATAAATGACTGTGTGTGTCTGAAATCCTGAATCTGTGAAAATAATACATACAGGTGTGAGTATGTACAGAAGGTTCAGTAAGTTATCATTTTTTTTCTTTACAATACTCCCGTCCTCCAGGGGTCGCCACAACGAATGATCCGCATATTCGATTTGGTGCATGTTTTTAATCTGGATACCCTTCCTAACACAACCCTACACATCTATCCGGGCTTGGGACTTGCACCAGGAATTCACTGGCATAGAGCAGACTGAGCAATTGGGGGTTAAGGGCCTTGCTCAAGAGCTCACTCAGCAACTCAGCTGGGACTCGAACCTATGACATTTCGGCTCAGAACCCCCTTTATATAAATAAAGTAAGCAAAATAAGTATATATCTATATAAAGTAATAAAATGTATACCTGCCCGAAGTTGTGCAGAGGATACGACATGTCAGAGATAAAATGTTCAAAATGTGTCAAATTTTACACCCAATATGTGGAATTACTGAGAATTCTTTCCTACTTTTTTGCTAGTGATGAATGAATACTGCTGTTTTGGTGCATTTAGTAATTTTTTGTATGTTATCTTTGCTTGTTTTTAATCCAGTATCCATTAAAAAGCTATTGGTTGCTTTGTAGGTGACCAGCATGTATCGGTAATTGCCTGCTTAATTCTTCGATTCTCCCACCAATTATTTAAATGTTTTGATTTCAATTGAATAAAAAACTAATGTAAATGTGATAATGTTATTTTAATAAGTTAGATATCTCTTGAAAAGTATCATCACAATAAAACTGGTAGTCACTCTGGCCTTTGTAACTTTCTGTTAAAGACCAACATGACCCCCATTAAAGAAAGGAAAAATTATGTGGCTTACATAGAAAAAAGTCTGGGGACCCCTGGCTTAATGTTAACAAAAAGCTCACAATAATACTCACATTTTGTGTAGGTGGCCCATAACCAGCATGAGGACTACGGAGGAAAACACACTTACATTAATACCAATAAATAAGTATATTAGAGTATCTACATAAGCAGTTTGATACATTTCTTCAGCACACGTCTTAAAAATTAAAACTGTATAGCTGGACAATAATCTGTTTAGTTTTCCACTGGTCTCATTTCCTGCATTTCGACCAGTGTTTCTATGAAAGTCTAACCCCATGGCTTGTATCTGACTTGTTCATTTTACTGAACTTTTAGTCAGCAATTGTTCTGTTATATCAGCAATTGTATCTGTTATTGTGCTCCTATTTCCTAATATTTTTGCCATCAGTTCCTCTGTCTAACTCACATGTCCTCTGATCTGTTGAGGTTCTGGCTGCTGATGTGAGCCACTCCATGACACTGTTGGATCCAGAATGACCTGCAATAAGGGGCCATGGGAGGGGGGGGTAACAGGTCAGCGCTAACAGTTGGGGTAACAGTGTGTCATGCTAATGTTTTACAGCCAGTGAGTGTAAAGGGATGGATTAACCAGCTGCATGCAAAAACTAGAATGTACAAAGGTCGTTGCTGATGGAAAGCCAAACACACTTCATGCTTATATTGACAAGACATTACTGAAACGCATCATGAGGTCAGGATTATTCTCTACACGCTAAAAAATCTCCTGGTGGTTGTCCTTTACAAAAGACCTACACTTGTAAAGGAACTCCCAAATAATCCAAATGCAGACGTAAGATAGTCTTTAGTCTGAGGTCTTTAGTTTGGGACATAGTAAAATATACACACATTCACACACATAAACACAGACAAAATCAATAAAGTGAGACGGCATTCTTACCTTCCCCTGTGTCCTGTCAGGAAGAGATTAAGCCGCAACAATGAAAGAAAAACAAATGTTAAAAATGTCTTGATGTTTTGATTCAAAATAAATTCACCAAAATATTACACTATTACACTGGTTCAACTATGCTTCTCAAATGTCATTTTAAATCAAATGCATTTACATAGAAAGTGTACATCATTTTATCTGTCACTATTATAGTTAAAGTTTACCCTCTTTATATATATAATATATAATTTTTCAAGGTTAAAATAAAATGTATGTGATTGCTTTGATTTCAATAAATAGACATATATATATATATATATATACACATTAACTATAGTTAATTACATGTTTCTAATTATGCAGCCATGCAACCTACATAATGCACATGGGGCACTTAAACATTTAGCTTTGTAAACTTACGGTTAAAGTAGCCTTGTCGGTGGGCATAAAAGATCCCAAGCACACATAAAGTTATGACCAGGCACAAAATTATAATTCCAGCAACGATCCCTGGAACATTAAGGTCATCTGAAAGAGAAGGATGAAAAACGAGAACAATGTACATCAACATATGCTTGAAACTGCACATGCACTGTGCATTCGTTTAAGTATTTGAATGTCTACAAAACACAGAAGCATGTGCTCACCAATTTTCATTTGACTTCCTTCACAGCTTTTTGACTTTCCAACCCCATTGTTAGCTTCACAGTGATACAGTCCTGCATCAGCAATGGTAACTGTGTGAAATGTCTAATTTGAAATCAAAAACATAAATATGTAAGTAATAAATACTCTGTATTCCATCCTTATTGCATTAAGGGCTGTTTCTGTGTTATATATGAGCATGTGTGAAAATGTCAGGGTCAGTTTGAGATGCAAGTGTGTATTTACTGAGAATCGCCCTGTCTGTCTGCATCAGTTTGTTACTCTGTTTGTCTGTTTAGACTTATATGGTAACAGATATTTATCTGAAATTCTTAACAGGTTGTAGGTGAGAAATGTACAGTATTATATACATTCTTTACATTTAGACTATAAATGCATTAATTGTTCTTTTGTACAAAATGGATGCCCACAGGCAATTTGGGGTTTTGCTCTCTCAGTAGAAGACCTACTCTCTGTCTCTTGTCAATAAAGTATGCAGAAGAGGGCAAAAACTTTTTTCCACCAAGTCTGTTATGCTTACATAAATAATGATGTGAAGTAGAGACCTATACTCCTGCGGGACCCAATGAAATGGATTTGTGGACGAATGGTTTTGTGAACGTGGGTGCAGGAGGTAGTAAAATGCATGTGCAGATTGCAGGAGAATACAATTATTCATGGGACTCCTGCAAAATGGTCTAAAAGAAAAAAATTAATCAACTAAAATGAAATGAAATGATATACAGGCACTTAAATATTGCCTGCCGTAGAAAATAAGATATTTATGCATGAACAGGAGTTATAGCGGTTTAAAAATTAAATATTGTGAGTGGGAGAGGGACAAAATAACATATATAGGCGGGAGCATGACAGAACCTTGCGAAGTTTGCTTTCCTGCATATGTCTACAAGGATGTATGTATTTGCCCCATCTTTTTGCATGAAAACAAAAATAAATGTACTGGTGTTTTTATTACTGTACACACAGTGTTCTGACTCACAAGAATGCCAGAGTCCTTGTTGACAGCGTAAGTGGCATTGGCATGGTGTGAGGGAAAGACTGGCTTCTTGTCTTTGTACCAGGTGTAGCTGGCAGGAGGAATACTGTACTTGTCCATACAGCGTAACTCCACTGCAGATCCAGTCAGTGCAGAGCTCGGGATCTCACAGAAGGGGACATGTGGAGGCACTGAGGAAGACGCAGCAAAAGGATATGAACCAAAACATACAAACAAGCAGGTCACATACAAACTTGTGAATGTGAATTTTGATCAAAAGCATTTTAATGAAAAGTAAACCAATACCACACATACCCAACACATTCAGAATGATGCTGGTCTCTCCCAGCTGGATTGTGTCTTCAGAAGAGCTGACCTCACAGCGATATTCACCAGCATCCTTCAGTGTCACCTTCTGCAATGTTATTGTTGCCCCTTCAATTTTTGCCCGGCCCACAAATGGTCCTGAGAAAACAAACGCTATAATGACTACACGTCTATACATTATATTGCCAAAAGATACAGGTCCAGTATACCCAAATGTCAGCTTTCTCCAAACACATAGTTGCAGCACAAAATTACTTATTAAATGTTTCAAGCAAATCTGTCCAAACTTGTTCCAGCATGACATCATTCCTGTGCAGAAACCAAGGTCCATAAATTTGCCATGATGAATGTGGAAGAACTCCACTTCAACCTTATTGAACCCTATTCATGTTTATGGAGGCCTTATCCAGAGTGATTTAGAATAATCTTATTTAAACAACTGACAAAGCTGGGTCTTCTGGTGCTGAAATGTTACACTCACAACATTGCATAAAGACTTCACAAGACGTGGACGAGAAAGAGCAAGCTTGTTTTAATTGCAGCACGTTCCATAGAGCTCTCAGAAGGCACCTCCAGAAAGCAGCTGTACACCCAGGAGGTTACAAGAGAGTGCACCTTACATTTTATTTCTACTTTTTATTCATTCCACTTCACAAATTACACATAGTAAAGAAGTCCCTCCTTGATGTTTTGCATGTACCAATAATCTTGTGAGTTGTCAATATTTACATAGTGACACAAGTGTCACACAAGTGTCCTTGTCAGCATCTTCTTCCCATTTTCTACATTTTCCCCTGCACATTTACCATCATTCTTAGCTCAATCTTTGGTCAGATTCCTTATGTCTACTCTCACTGATGTACTTAACTTACTTCACTTAACTTATAGTTTCAAAATGATTATATTGTTATTATAATTGTATTGTTAGAATACTGCTAGAACTGATGCTGCTAAAGAGCTTTGTTAAAGGAAGCAGTCGCAGCTTAATGATGATGAGAATGAGCTCATGACTTTTTGACTTTTTTCTCTTACCACTGAGCTACAACTTCCCCATGAATGATTCATCCAATAATCCCATTTCTAGTGAAAAATGTCCACATAACAGTGGAAGTTTATAACACTCATAAAAATATTTAATGGTTTGTTGGATGTTTTATACATATGGTTTTATACATATTTTTTTTATACAAATGTTCAAGCAAAATTGATTGCAGTTTTCTAGACAGAAGTAGGCCATTCACCTCTGAAGGTTTCATTATAGAAAACAAAGAAGGTGGTCTTATCCTTTTTCTTCCACTCGATGCGAGGTTTCTGATCGTTCTCTGTCTTAAACTCACAGGAAAGCTTGGCTTCTACAATAAAAAAAATGGCACAATAAACATTATAAGAAATATAGAATAATATCAATGTGTAGGTAATGAGATGTATATTAAATCAAGTGCGGCATTCCAATAAACATCACTCACCTGAGTTTTCCTCCACTTTTACTATGGGGTTAGAGGAGGAGACTGTAACAAGAGCGACAGGAACACCTAATATAAGGACAAAAACAAAGTTTCCTTCACATATAAACAGTAGCTCTTCCTTTCACAATTCATGTTGGGTTCTTTTTTGCCAATCAAATACATACATAAGCTTCATTTAGTTCACAATGCAGCAGCAGGGGTTCTTACATTACCAAAAAATATGACCACATCACTCCTGTCTTATTCAGTCTTCCCTGGCTTCCAATTAAATCAAATTTATAACAAAATACTACAAGGGACATTCAAAGCACGGAACGTTCTCCAGTGTTCTCTTAAAAAGCTCTGCAGTTGTGGAACAGCCTTCCAATTAATTTCCGTCTAGTTACTTCAAGTTATTATAATTGTCAAGAGTACTTTGCATATCGGAGCTTATTTTGTCAGCTGGGGTCAGCCATCAAATGGAACCCCTGGAGCACCCCTTGCTCAAGGACTCAAGAGTAGCAGCATGGTGATACCGGGGCTTGAATCCCCGACCAGTAGCCAGTAACCAGTAGCCGAACCTTACCCCCCCCCACAGAAAAACAATAATAAAACTATAATGATGAGGACGAGTTTCCTTTAGAATCTGATTCCACTCAAGGGTTCTTCCTCAGACCAATTATGGGGATTTTTCCATGCCTCTGTTATCACTTATTGCTTGCTCATTAGAGAGAATTATAATTAGGGATATGCAGTAAACATATAGGTCTTTACATATAAATTGAAATTGAATAACCTGTTTATCTTTGCGAATATGGAAATGTCTAGTGTTCAAAGCGCAATACAAATAGAACTGAATTGAAGTACAATTGGGAGAGAGAATTAGAAGAACTAGAACTGGATTAAATCAATCCTTAAATAAACATAATCCACACACATGAAACAAAATCTTTAGAATTCTAGCAGAATGGCTAATAATACATACACCCTTAGTAGAAGAATCTGAAATGTAACCATTTTATGGCTAAATATTGCATTCTATGGATAAATAAAATGTTTTCATTTCTATAATTGATAAAACAGTGAAATCAACACCATATTCAAAGTAACAACAGTAGATACCATCTATTTCCATACACTCTCAGGAAATAATACAGCTGAATATGAATTTTGAATATGAACCTTACATTGACATTGTATTTCATTTATTCATACAGTAATGTTGGACAAGATGAGGCTACCAAAAATATATCTAGATTGGGCAGAAATAGTTGCCAGTCACACATGGGGCTTATGATGCATAAGCAATGAGTTGGATAGCTTTACTGGAAGTGATTCCATGACCAACTTCCTTTCAGGAACAGGAAACAGGTGCAGCCCTGCCCCAGTTTACGCATCACAACCATTGTTCATCATCCTGTTTCTGCTCATGGCTCAGTCATCAAGTCACCATTCAACATTCACTTGCCATGCTTCAAAATTTGCAGTCTATTCCTAAACACTATTGTCTTGAAACAAATGGTTTCTTTGCCATTTGAAACACTTTGGCCTCTTGGGTAGCTATAAATACAGGTAAGGCTTGAAATCTTATTGGGAGATTGCAATCAAAAAACCTTCAATCAATCTCTTAAGACAGGTCTATTTTTTTTTTCAGCTCCAGTCCCAAAGCAATTCTGACTAACAACGTCCACACCATTATTTTTGAGTGCACCATCACTATATGCATTCATGTTAATGCTTGCATGTCCTTCTTTGTCCTATATGCTATATATCTAACTGCTCACTCCCCATTTATCTTACCAGCATATATTAACCACAAACAGGTCTGATAAAATACTATACAGCTACATTTAATCTTGTAATAAGAAACACTGTGTCACATACAATGGAATGAACCCACAAAGGAAAAGAATCTGTGTTTACAGACATCAGAAATCTAATCAAATGGGAAATTCATAAGATAAACAGAATCACTGATAGCTCAATCTATTTCCAGAGAGTATCTTCCTTTTCGGAAACTGTAAGTGCTCCCGGTTTGTTTTTTTGGCTATCGCTTGTTAATGTTCTGTGGTGGTGTCACGCTTCAAACTCATTAATCAGGTGATGTTTCCTTCTCCAAGGGGCATGGTGGCTTAGTGATTAGCACGTTCGCCTCACACCAGCAGGATCCGGGTTCGAATCCCGTCTCGGCCATGTGTGTGTGGAGTTTGCATGTTCTCCACGTGCGTCAGGAGTTTTTCTCCTGGATCTCCGGTTTCCCCCGGTCCAAAAACATGCTCGGTGGGTTGATTGGCACCTTGGAAAATTGTCCCTAGTGTATGAATGTGTGTGTGTTTGTGAGTGTGTGTGTGCCCTGCGATGGGTTGGCATTCCATCCAGGGTGTATCCTGCCTTAATGTTTATAGACGCCTGAGATAGGCACAGACTCCCCGTGACCCGAGGGAAGATCGGATATAGAGGTAGAGGATGAATGAATGTTTCCTTCTCCTGATTTCAGTTTCCTTATTAGTAAACAGACATAGGCACAAATGTCCATTTTGCTGCTGGAGATAGAATAATAGGAAGTCAACAAATTCATCACTTTAAGAACTAAAGAAACATACCTTCAACAATGTGTGTCATTTATATAGGAAAGTAAAATTTTTACCGGAAGGGAAAATGGTAAAGATAGTAATCATAACTGAAGGTGATCACAGAAACTAAGCAAACTGCTATGATAATAAGTGGGATTCATAACTTTATTATGTGATGTAACTAGACACTAATTAACTATAAGGCATTGTGATGCACCATGACATAAAACCAGCCCAGACAAACTGCCAGAAGGTGGATTCTCTACAATTATTTCTCCTTGGAATCAACCTTTCATTACTGAGTCAAATTTTATAACCTTGAGCCCTGTACAACTGCCCTTTGTTTTGAACTGATATAGGAGCAGTTTCTTCCACATGATTACTAACCTCTGAAACAGGTTTTTTGTTATCAGCACAGCTTTGTGTCTAACATGGCCTTGCAGCAGAAACGTTATCACTTCACTTTTCCCTCTGAGCTCTTTTGTAATAATCTGGCTAGAATAGTAAAATATAAGTATTTAAAAAATTAACATTAAAAGACTTAAAGCAATATTAAAATACCATTCGATTTATATTCACTTATTCGCCGTTAATAATCGTGTTACCTTAGTCAGGGTCTTGCTTTATCCAAAAACATGGAGAGAACCTCCATGTTCTCCCCATGAATGCCAGTTGAAACTCCACACCACCATGTAGCCATAAAAAGGTTTTTGAAGTGTTTGTCTCAGAATTGTTTAATTATTTATCATATGGCATGTATCTTAAGGTTTGAGATACCATAAATAGTCTTAACGCTGCTGGACCATGATTACAGAAAAGTGAATCATTTCATGGTAAGATAAAATGTTCTCATGTAAGCCACTTGGCAAGTGGTAAGAAAGAATGACAGAGAGAGAAAACAATGGTTCTCTGTGTACATGTAATTCTGCACTTGTCAGACAGAACAGCTGGCTCAGACGGGTGGCTCTGGTACAGAAAGCCCCACCTTTACACACATATACACACAAGTAGCTAACAGTTTGTCTTTCTCACATACATCTGAACCAGAAGCAGAGGTACATCAGAGTACCTCAAAGTACAAAAAGAACTCTAAATCATTCAAAAAATAAACGCACAAGCTTTCCATGATGAATACCTATAAACCATATATATGGATCTCTGACCAGATTTACTCATATGGATACATTCAGTGTATTCCTTATTTAAACTAAAAATTAACTCTATATAACCTGTTTTACAAAAAATACACATTTTTAGGACACTATTTTCTGATTACAGTGTGACATCTGACTCTAGATTTATCATTCAAATATATCTAGAGATGTGTTGTTCTTTATCAGCTGCAGAAATGAGAAGTTGTCTATTTGTCGCTAATCCTGATTTAAATTTCTGCTACTCCTTTGTTTCCTTTTTCTGAGGCCTATTTCCAGTTAGAAAAGCACAATTAGTGTCAGTGAACCTCGCATGATAAATTCAATGTGCCTAAAACAACTGGATATTGGCTATTCAAATACTGATGTGCTATTTACAAATCACCAAATATTTATTACATGAAACATTTAGCTATTCTGTGTTGTGTATTGATTGTATATTTATTTAGCTTTGTGTGTTATATTATAGTTATAGAATCAGCATCGTATTAACTCTGGGAAAGCAGCTCCAAATGACAAAATAGTTTGTTTTAATGGTGTTAACCAATTGTAAATCAGAAAATCAGCAATAAATAAATAAACACACTTGTGAAATTTCATGTGCCACCACTTATCTGTTAACAAGGGAACTGTAGTCTTGTATGAGGATCAGTCGTATGTATTGAGTCTTATGTATTATGTATATGAATTGAACCTTAAGATCAGTTTTATATATTGATTTATATTTATATCAGTACTGATTAAAAATGTGTGTTATACTAATTACAATTATACAGTCAGTATGGCATTACATACTTACAAATTGATCACTAGGCAACACAAAAAGCTCCAGATTATCAAACATTGTGTTTTTATCGGTGTTAAGAATTCACAGAAAATCTGAAAATTAGCAATAAATAAATTCATTCATGAGATTTTTTCCCCCCAATATTTGTTTACGTTTGCTGTTTGCTGGGAAAACAATGAAACAAGTTTATACTCAATTAAATATAAACCAATAGTATAGTAAAACAATTTTAACAATATATTGTAACAATTTTAACAGAGATAAAGATGATATATTGTATGTTTAATGGCTTTTAATGACTATAAGTTTGTTCCATACAATTTTAAGTTTATCTACTATTTATCTATGATAATCACAACAATGTTTGTCATTAATAGAAACTTATGCACATCTGGTTTTATTATATATTTCAACCACACACCATTAGTTTGAAGCTCAATAATTTTGCCATTGAAAAAAACTGACTCGTCTTTTTGTCAAATGTTGTCAAAAGTTTATGCAAAAAGCGTAAAGCGCTCCTATTGTATGGTGCATGCTATTTTAATTGAGATGAATTAATGTATTTTGTATTTTTTTTTACAAACAATATATTATTCTGTGAATTCTTCTTTCCCTTTCCCATATATATTTTTATTCTTTAGAAACGTGCATTATTACATATTTCTTTTTTTTTTTTTTTTTTTAAAGCCTATTTCAATATTCTGCTGTATATATTTATAAATATTCATAGTATAATCCTGGAAAGAATGTGTATATTTTCTGAGCAGGCAGCACAATCAGCCACTTCCTAAGCAGCCTACAAGTTAATTCCATTGTTGAAGCTTTAGAAAGCGCAGATGGATGAAAAGTCAGGCTACTTACTCTGTATTAACAGCGCTAGAAGGACTGAAAGTAAAACCGCAATCTTCATTTTATATTGGTTTTAAAGCGTGCAGCCCGAGGTGTATGCACGTGTCTGTAGCTCAGTAGGAGAACAAGAGACTGTCCGAGAGTTTATGATGTTTTCTTTTCTTAAAGCAGGTGTGGGGACACCAGACAAGTCCTTTTAATCCGAGGCACGACTTGCGCTTTCTCCTGTCTTAGATTTCAGTACCCTATAAAGCCAGAGAGCGCTCAGTTTATGGCAGGCCAAAGGGCTCACTACTCGTTGAAACTTCCTGGTGGGCTGGTCTCTCTGTGTGTGAATGTACTTAACGTGTTTTGGGGATTTCGTCGCGCTCTTGTTTGACCATTTTTGCTCTCCGTCGTCTCTGTTCATCCTCTTGTTCCAACTAGGCGCGGATAAAGGAAGGAAATTGCCATGTAGATATTTACATCATTGTCTCTAATTCATGAGACTTCTGCCATAACATTATTTGTAAATACACTCTATAAACCATTAATGAGAGGATACAGGGACTTGGTTTGCAAAGTTTAAAATGGAAGGATCTCAAAAACCTCAACCCAGCTAAAAATCTTTAGGATGAACTGGAACTGCCCTCTCTTCCAACATTAGTGTCTGATCTTATTACTGTTCTTGTGGCTAAATGTGCACTAATCCCACACGCCCACATCCACAAATCCAGTGGAAAATCTTGGCAGAAGATTGGAGGTTATTGTAAGAGTAAAGTAGGACTAAATCTAGAATGGGATGTTCAAAAGCTCTTAGGGTTGTTCTAGTCAGGTACCCAAGTACATTTCGCTATAGCGGTTTAGACATGCAAGCTGAAAAGACCAACACATTAGATCTGCGTACTTACTCGTAAATGTGTGGCTCACACGTCTTGGGTTCAAAATCCTCACTTTGAGTTTCTAAGATTTACATGGTTCTCCTGAGGATTTCCTCCTGGTTCTCTGGTTTCCTTCTGGCGTCAAACTTACAAAAGGCTCATATATGCTACATTTCCCCAAGTACGTTCCCCATGGAAATGTGCATGAAAGGTGCCCAGAAAATGGCCTCCAATCTTTGGTGTATGTCCTTGCATTTCTGTACTTTTCTACTAAGGTTATCTATTAAGAGTGGTGTGGTAATAGTATATAAACTTCACATAAACTTTGTGAATTGATTTTTAGTTGATTAGGCAAAGAAACCAAAATGATACTTGAAACATTATAACAACAAATCATATTAATATGATTGAATAATACATTTAAATAAAATAAAAATAGTGCTTTGGATACTTAAGTACATTTGAAAGCAAATCATTTTGTACTTTTAACTCAACTACATGGTTTGTGTAAATTTACTGAGAGCATCTGTTTCCATAGCACTCTTTTTCACACAAATGATTTACAAAATTACAAAAATTACTTATTTATTATAATTAAAAGTATTTATTTGTATACTTATTTATTTATAATTTCAAAAAAACTAAAACAAGCCACATTAAAAGTGACATTTTTCCATTAGGAAACATTTCATTCAGCTGCAGTAAGGTTTACTTTTAAGTCCTTCCTTCAATTCCTCTCAAGGTTTCTTCCTCGTGCAATCTCAGAGAGTATTTTCATTTTAAATAAAACGTATTTTTTTTTGCTCTCAGGAAGCTTGAAATAGTTTGAGAATTATTTTAGAAGTATAGAAATCAAGAAATCTTTCAGCTAAATCATGAAGTAATCAATCATTTAATCCTATAAAGCAAACATAATATAACAATTAAAGTTATATTCTATGTTTTTGTAGGAAACAAAAATTACAATATTTGCACAATTTCAATTCATTTAATGCTCAACCTTCGTTAGGTATTTGGTTGGACAGATTAATGTTAAGAATGTGTTGGCATCATGAAGGTATTAAAACTGTTGGTCTTTATGGGCCCTGAGTCAAACATCTCCACTGGCTCGACAACATGCAGCAGGCAGTGTGTTTTCCTTCAGGGCAGGACCAAAGTATCCCTTTACACACTTGCTTGTGGTCTGAAGTTTGAGTAAAGATAACAGCTGGCAGGTCAACCTCAAAAATCTCGATTCCTTGTGTAATGTTGCAAAATCCCTTCATGCCTTAATTCAATGTTAATACTGAATTTCAATTAAAATACCACACATGACAGTTTAATAATCTGTAATATTAGCACATAATTATACATTGAAGAATTGAGGAATGATAAATTCAGCATTCAGGAATAAAACGTTAAAAATATTTGTACATTGAGCTCCAAGAAGTGTGTGTGTGTGTGTGTTGTGTGGGTGTGTGTGTGTGTGTGTGGGTGTGTGAAATTAAAGTGGCAAAAAGGAGGGATGCTATATAGTTTTTTTCAGTGTTGATATTAAGATTAAGACTGCACAAACTTTACTTCCATTCGCATAATATGAATAAATACAAAACAAAAGAAAAAAGGCTAAAAATGCTAACAGTGTTAAACTTTTTTCTCATGAACAATAATGTGTTTTTCTAAGCTTTAGTAAACAGTTTGAAATATGGGGTGGATTGAAATAATTGTGGAATCGCAACTTGTCCAGCGCACAGGCATTTAAATCCCACCACCTGTCCCCACACGACAGATGCACCAGTTGCTGAGAGGCTGACAGTCACACAACAAGGCCTTTGTCTCAGTTCAGCCGAAATGCTGACCACCGACTTCGCCTTGCTCACACACGCACGAACACACACTCTCACTTTTGCGCACAGGCAGCTTCAGCTGACAAGACAAGGCCAGACATGTAATACAGTAACACACCCCAGTGATGTACAGGCACACAAACACTCACACTCCACACACACACACACACACCACAACACGAGACATTCCTCAAGAGCTTTCAAACCTAACAGATGCAGAGGTGGGCCATGTCATGTGATCTCACTGACCCCTCCAGCTCATGTTAAACTCATTTCTCTCTACTGCATCATCAGTTCAGTTTTAATAATCACCACCAGCACAAAGAAGTTTTACATGCATTTATCGATCCAGGTTATATGTTTAATAAGGATTAATAAATATTAATACGAAAAGTAAAAGTGCAGTCATAGTGCATGTGAGTACTAGAACAGGAACATTTGAACACTCACATCTTGGTTTGTTCTGAGAAATGAGCAGTAGCCATCATTACTCAAAAAAAAAAAATCAGTTTTAATGAAAGTCTAAGGGAATTCTGTCAACATACATTCAACATATAATTATATAAATGTAAAATATAAATGACATAATTTAAAATCTGTTATATATTTGTAAATCTATAATTGAAGCTCTAAATTAGCATATTTTGTTCTGAAAGAAATTGCATTTATCACACAGCACATGGTGAGCAAGGCTATCAAGAAATCTTAGGTAAATGGAATTGCTTTTTAACTTTAACTGGTTTATTTTTAAATATATGCAAATACATCTTTATGTCTATATATATATAGAAACACCATTTCCAGTATGAGTCCGGACCCACAATCACATTCAAACTCATCTTTGAAAGGTTTAGCCATCTAAAATTATGTCAATAGTTTATGCCTCGGGATTCTTTTCTGTTCTACTTCTTATTTCCTTGTGACTTGATATAGTGGGTTTACGTGAGAGAGCACACCAAGGTCAAAGGCACTAATATTCCTCTCAACACCTTCTCTGTCTGTTTAAATAAACTGGAGTCTAAATCTTCAAATGGAGCCTGTAAAGACTTTTTTTAGATAAATAAAAAAGTACAATTTCAGAAAAGTTAGGGAATGGTATTCTGAACATTCTCTAACCATGCAGAATATTCAAAGCTCAAACACTTCCGTTCCTGATGTATCAACTCATCTTTTATACAATTTGAAGAATCTGATCATGTCATGCATTATACCTCATATTTATATATATATATATATATATATATATATATATATATATATATATATATATATATATATATATATATCAACATTTAAGTTTCAGTTAGTTTTAATACTCTCTGTGAGATTGTTTATGGTAATCCCACATCACCAGTGGGATTTGAGTAAATGTACTTTGTTACTGTTACTGTAAGCATGTTTAAATAATTATTATTATTATTAACATATGAAATAAATGACCATCACCAATTTTTGCACGGCAACATAATCAACCGTGACTTGTTTATTCTGAAAACGCCATTTTCATTGTCCATTGAAAACTAATGTTTCTTCCACTTTTTTGTCATGATAGTGTAAATATGTGTTATTTAAAAATCCATATCTAAAAAAAAATGTCCAGGTTGTGTGTTTACCTCTGCATGTTACAGATGTACATTAAGTACCAGATTTAATTTAAAATTAAACACGAAGATTGCAATATTTATTTAATGTTTCAACACCAAGGACTAAAGACAAGAGCATGAAATGAATAAAAAAACATAAATTTTCTCAATATACAATTTATCACACAAACAATCTTATTAAAAAAACTGCACTTTGTTAGCATTATTAGCATTCATTATTTTTTTTATCTTTACTTTAACCCCTTGTTGCCTGAATTTATTTATAACCATAGAAAATATATTAGTTAAATATTAGTTATGCATGTTTTTGCTTTCAAGCTGATTCTATAATTGCACTAGATGACGCAATTAGTGTCTCCAAAATGATCTATGGCACTTTTCAATTATACATAAACTGGTTTTGGAGGAATACATACATTAAATTGGCTGTGTTTAGGGCTGATAAGCATTTTACTGCATGTTGAATTTGAAACAAAGTATATCACATTATTATAACTATATTACATACAATGAAATGTATCAGGGACAAACACAGTAAAATGTCCTGTTCCACTGTCGTTAGGATATATCAGCCCAGTTGTGAAGTTGTTTTAATAATAAATAAATAAGAATATAAGTGAATATAAATGCTTTTTCCATTCTCTTCCATTTTAAGACAAGCTAGGAATGGTAACAGCTAGTTACAGGTTACACAGTTGTTAATTGTTGATACACATATCATATAATTATTGGCCTCTGATGAGGGCTGTGTTTCCCTGGTAGTGATGTTTTATCTTAGTGCAGCTCCTGACACCATTGATCACAATATTCTAGACAAGAAAATGTCCTTATCAGAGTTAGAAAAAATCACATCACCCCTCTTTTAAACAGTATCTGAGGGAACTTCTGTACCATTATGATCCTCCACACCTACTTGGATAAAAGGTGCAGGTTATTTGTTGTCACCTCAAATAATGAAGAGTATTTATAAAGAGTAAAAATAAAACACATTTATTTAGAAAAGAGCTTATTCAGTAGGCTTTTCTTAGGTAACAGATCTTAGAAGAAGACGAATAGAATAGCCTTTATTTGTCACATATACATTACAGCACAGTGAAATTCTTTCTTTTCGCATATCCCAGCTTGTTGTTTAGTAGCTGGGGTCAGAGCACAGGGGAGCACAGACGGTTAAGGTTCTTGCTCAAGGTCCCAAGCTTGGCGATACTGGGGCTAGAACCCCGATCTTCCAATCAGCAGTCCAGTGCCTTAGACCATTGAGCTACCCCCTCTATTGGATAGAGTCATGGATAGAGAGCTTCTTACATGTTCACTCAGGTTTGTGAGGGTGACGTAGCAGACCGGATTTAATCTGAGAGATCCCTCATATCTGTGTTACTTTCTGGATCTCCCTTTTAGAGTCCCCGACTGCACAGTGACTTTTACACAACAATGCGGATACTCGATAATCCGTATCTTTTTCTCTTCTTTGTTCCTCTCTCTGTCTCATCTCTTTGAATTTGGGTCCTCTCAAGGTTTCTTCCTTATTGCTAATAATAATGAGCAAAATTATTAATACTATTATATTATATACCAACACATTTAAGACTTTTCCATGTTGTTTTTCTTTCTTTTTTTGCTCTATATTTATATGTCTTTTATTACTTTACTTTTAAGGTTCAGTGAAAAGACAATAACAATGGCCATATATAGTAAATGCTATAAATTGGGTGCTGGTAATGGCAGAATTAATCAAATCTGTGAAAACTAAATTAGTGTTAAACATTCTTTAACTTTTTAACTATTAGCAAATTTCCCACATGTATGCTTTAATACTACATCCATCCATTTCAAATTAACACAAGAAAATGCCACAGATGAGTGATTTATTCAGGAAAATTACATAATATTTTTGGGACTGGTTGCAGGTCAGTTTTGGGATGATGAGGGTGTAGTTTTGGGAGAACAGGGTGCGGTTTCAGGTTTGTTCACTGCAGATGAGGGAATCTCCACCTGTAATAGAGAAGTTGACTACTTAGTCCTTATAATTTAAGTATGAGAAGAATGATCAAAAGTCTTGGTTAAACATTCTTACCAGTTTCTCAGCTCTCTTCCTGAGTTTCCTCCACACTGTGTTGTGAGCCTGGAGGGAAAACAAAGTCTTAATAATTTAAAAACACATATGCAAAGTTGAACTCATCAGTCCTCTATGGTAATGTTGAACACATTTATCTCACATTTAGGAGTTTAATTGCTGATGTTCATCTTTAGAGTTGTGAAAATGACACCAAATATAAAATATTAAATAACACCATGATTTATACACCACTGAAAGCTCTGTGCATAAAGTATGTCTAATACTAGTGAACTATTTAATTTTATGTTGCCTTTTTTTTTTTTTTTTTTTTTTTTTTTTTTTAGATTTGCCCGTATCTAGTCAAGTACATGCTCTTTCCTCTTTTCCACACCCACATAAAATCTGAAACATTAATTAATGTACCGTGAGGTTGAGTGGAAGTGAGAGGCCCTGGGCACGTCGCTGTAAACCCCATCGTCCTTCTCCTAGCGTGTGAATTGCTGTTACTTCATACTGGTAGCACAGACCTGTTCTGGTCACCAGGGGACCCTCTGACAGTGTCACATGCTCGCCACACCTAAAAAACAAGCAAATATTCACATTAACACTTATGGAATTTGGCAGATGACCATACCCAGAGCAACTTAAATCTGTGCAGGTGAAAGTTAAGGGCCTCCATCAAGGGCCCAGCAGAGGCAGCAATCCAGTGTCCAATGCTTTAACCACTTAGCTACCGCCTGCTCCAAATTGTCATGTTCTGTGCTTACAACATGACTTTCGATGAAATACTTAATTACGTTTGCTTATTAATTTCTCAAAATTGTTTTTATTCTTATGTATACATTTATTACCCTTATTATTATTAAAACATTCACCTGTATAATGATGCAACATACATTTTTGCACTGATTCAATTCAGTTTTATTTGTATAGTGTTTTTAGCAAATACAAACACTGCATATATAACCACATTTTACATTTATGCAAGATCTAAAAGTGAACCCATTCTCTTTAGGGTCCACTCATTATAGTTCCATTAAATGATGAGATTTTCTCGTTCAGTGAACTGTTAAGTGTTTGTGTTCATTGTGTGTACTGACCTGTATAATGACACTGTGCCACTAGGGCTATTAGCAGCCATTTCTTCCACTTCCTCTTGTTTACATCTGTATAAAAAAATGTGCATTGGATGTGTTACTAAGAGCAATGTGAAGTGAGCACTCAGATTTCAATTAAAATTATAATTAAAGGAAAATCCTTTCCATGTTTAGGCTCTTAAAAAGGCAAAGCAATTGCTGAAATGGTTCAAAACAAAACAATCTGTACATGTGGCTCTTTCTGTCAGTCAGGAGGCTCGGTGTATATGTACATGACTGACAGAGCCTCTGAAAACCAAGTTCAAGACAATAATAAAGGTATAAAGCAGCAGTGAAAGCTTGTGTGTCATTTATTATGCAGAGAGCAACAGCTTGAGACAATCATGTAATTCATAGAAATGTTTACATGGAAAACACATAAACCTACTTCTTATTTTAGCTGGTCATCTCAGTGCAGGGGTGTGAAACTTATTGTTACTGTGGGAAACATCAGTATTTTGATTGCTGTAGAAGGGCCAGTTGCAACTATAAGACGGTATATACTCTTTGATGAGTGATACCGCCTCATAACACCTTATTATACGCCCTTGCAGGCTACATAAAATTATGTGGCGGCCCACATTTGGCCCAGGGGCCTCGAGTTTGACACATGCCTTAAGGGTTGCCACAGATAATCACTGTCCTAGCCGTCTGCCTCATTCAAACAAAACACTGGCATGTCTTTCCTCACCACATCCTCCTCGGTGAAGCCAGCCACTTTTCCTCGTTCCTGGCCTCTTCATACTCAGAATTCTTCTACTGAAATACCCCATGTCACTACTACTGACTACTTTATACCTCAACTGCTCTTCATTTAGAACAGAGAAGGTACCTGCTATGAGAGAAGATCTCCAGTGCTATAGGAGGTGCCACATCCAGAGGCTCCCAAGGTAAATCTTTAAGCATAAGCTGCTGAGCTTCACGTGTGAACGAGCGCAGATTCTCCTGTGGGAGATTCAGAGGAAGACTCAAAGCTCGTTTCATCATTAACATTAAATGAATGGTTCATCTGTGAGAGACATGCCCAGATGAATATTATGGTTGGATACTGCATTTCATTTGTCCTGTACTTGTAATCTGCACAATGACAAATTTGAATCTAATCTAAAGTAAAATTACTATTAAGGCAAACTGACTGGCTAAAATAAATGTAATAAAATGTTTTATTTCTTTAGTATTAAAGTTAAAATCCTACTACAAAACACACATTACAATATTCCCACCTCTGATGGAGTCCAGGAATCTAACTGGGGATCCAATACCGTATCACAGCAGAAAGCACCAGCAGTGACTAGAGGGAAAAACAGCAAAGAAACAATACAACCAATTCTAACACACGGTAAAGTGAGCACAGACGTCTTGTCTATACTTCTTATACCATCATTTGTCCACAGCAAGTACAGATCATAACATCCAAACAATTATAATGAAATAATCTGTTAAATAAAGACTACCAAAGTTGTTTGTGTTTCAACAAGCATTAATTCCCCATGGTATACTTGCAATAGGTTTTTCACCGGAACTCACAGAGGGCTTGTTGTCCAAACCACCTTAGAGAACTAACCACAGTTCTTATATGGGTTTAGTTTGTTTCTGTTCCTTCATATAATTCCCATAATGATTCACTGGGCTCTTTCTCAAAAACTATTTGTTCCTTTTTGTTTTGCTTTAGGACTATGGATGCATGCTAACATGTCAATTTTAGAGACATTGCTCAACTGCCTACATAAATGTTACAGTATAAAGAATAAGCATTTGTCTATAATAAAAAAAAGACACTGCTGAATTACAGAATGAATTATAGGACGCAATTCAGTTATAATTAATTTTATGTGTATTTATCATCAATGAGCAAGCTTGGGTCGACTGTCACATGGAACTCTTTTAGAACGTATGGAGAAGAAACTGGACTCAAACGGAAAATCCATACTCATTTGTGAGGTGTGTGAATAGAAATCATTATTTTTTTTTAGTAATAGGGCCAAATATTTCATTCTGACCAGCGTAGTTTTGGAATAGTCTGGATATTCCCAGGGATTTTCTAAGCATTTCTGTTAATACTTCTATGTATAAATTACCAGTGTGCCCCTGGTGTCCGTGGTCCCTGTATGAGTCATTCATCTACTTTAATAGGTGTTTTTGGTTGACCAGTGCATCCTGAATACTACTTGTTTATTTGTGCTGCTGAACATGAGCTACGACAGCACATCTGGAAACACCAGTCTTCTCTGAATCTTCTGCATGTACAAGACAAGCATGCTCAATAATGGGATATTGGTTTTATTTTAGTTGTGTTAAGCAACCTCACAGTGTTACCAGACTGTTACATTCTTCCTACAGTACACAGATTGTTTTGTACTGTATTTATTTGTATTGTGTACAATTATTGGCAAATTTTAATAAACGATATTTGAAATAAAGACGTAACTTCACTTAATCTTGTAGACAGTATGATATAGGATACAAATATACAATTTATCATCAATACCAAATTATATATGTATTTTAAAGCATATATATATATATGAATGAATTTCTTCACTCATTTGAAATCACTGGTTTGTGTATGCTATGTTTATGTATTCATTTGACAGAAATCTTTATCTTCTAAACAGTGGTTCCCTTTCAATCTAACACTTGGAATCTGTTAGAAAATGGAATTTAAAAAAGAGCTAAAGTTAGTATATTTTAGCATCACTGACTAATTTGTCAACACATTGTTGAAACACTTGTCTGCGTGCTGTGTTTGTGCTCTGGATTTTTTAACTGTGTACCAGGAATTTCAGGAATCTTCAGCAGCTCCACTCTGTACTCCTCCTTAAAGGCATTGTCAAGAACTTGGCCCAACATGGCTGAACAGGACCGCCAGAACGCCTAAAATTAAAGGTCATGTATCGATAATGCATAAAAAAAAAAAAGAGTTCTCCCACTGAAGCATTACAAATCGACAGCATTTCAGTAGAGGTTCATTACCTGGTTAACGAGCTGAGGATTGGCATCTTTGAACGTGAGCAGCGTGAGAGAGCAGGAGTGAGTGAGAGGACGATGCATGTGCCACAGCTCTCCATCCACCAGTGCAAGAGCTGCACTAGAAACATGCCACTCAGTCAAATCTGAAAGACAGAATGATGAAAGGAAGGAAGGAAAGAAAGAAAGAAATAAAGCACCCAAGAAAATACTCAGTTCAATAATTTTAAACACTTATTTTTACATTTTTAAATAAAGAACTATATTTAAGACATTTCATATCATCTCCTACATCGGGAGAGGTGCCTTAGGCAGTTCCAGGCACGACACTCGCAAGTATTTTCCAGACTCACGTCTTGCGCAGCTATATGGCGTGGACATGCCCTTGTTCATCACCAGAAGTGTCCCCTGTAGCCCCGGTGCGTCCATGGTAACCTCGATTTTCTCAACGCGTGGATACAGTGATTGCTGACGAGCTTGCTCTTTGGAGAACAGCGTACTACGCCAACTGCGCAATTCGGACGCAGGAAGGCGCTCGGCTGCCGCACTGGACAGCAAGCCTGTAAGGAATAGAACGCATGTATTAAAGAAAACCATAAGAGAACAGTAAAAACCAAACAAAGCCCTGGCAGTTCAGCAAGATAGATGGTAGGCAGCAGGTTTGTTATCCTAAACACACTGGAAAACTACCCACAGTTCCCAGTGGACAGGGGAACTGGTACTGTAGCTTATTGTTTGAGCCTCTGGGTTACTGTTAAGGAAGCTTCATGCCTTCTAATGTCTTTAAGAGGTGCTGTACAATGGCTTATCCTGCACTCGGAACGCTCTGGTAATTACTTTTTAATATCGCTGGGAAGAAAAAGATTTTACTGTGACAAAATCACCTCCAAAGTTCTTATGTGTGTTCCGGGTGTTTCACCCTTCATTAATCCCCCATGAATCCCCCCCCCGAGATTCATGTTCAAGGCTCTGTGGTGGCAATGCCATCTGCAGAAAACTCCTTCTCATTCTTCTTTTTTGATGATGTCCTTATGCCTATGGATGTATGCTTGGAGTAGATGACATGCTGTAAGATAAATGAGGGCTTGATGGTTCAGGATGGTGATAAATGTATCTGCAGATATGTTTTTTTTTTGTTTCTTTTGTGTATCTGCAACCAACCCAAATATTTCATTTTTGACCCATGCATTAAGTGAACCTGTGGCCAAAGTTCTGAAACACATTTGGTTTCTTGCATGCTTTTATTATCTTCTGGAGAGCATTTCTGGTACAAACTTCTAAACATTAATACGTTGACGCTGGTTTGTGAAAGGATGTCGGCATGAACTGTCATTCATCTGCTTCATAAGAAATGCAGCTCAAGATTCCTAAAGGAAACTCCATCATTACAGGGCCAGCAGACACTTATACTTGTAAATTAAATTGAAGTTTTAGGTGAAAAAATAACTTTTTGGTGTGCAGTCTGATCCAAGAGTAATTTGGAAGCTTCTTCTTTACCATTCTGTCAACTCTGACTTGTTCAATAGAAATCTATTATTACTACAAAGTTGTGTTAAGGTGTGTGACTATTGTTAAAGGCGTTATTATTATTATTATTATTTTGAAAATTGAACGTGTACACATCAGCCAGCCAAGGTCAGCAGCGTCCGTGTGGGAAAGAGAATAAAGAGACAGACTTACGGCGCTGCACCATCTGACAAGCTCTCCGAGATGCCATGTAAGCTCTTGTTTCAGGCGACCACTAAACAATTAACATTTTAAAAAAATATATGCACAAACAACACGCTGTAAACTTTATAAATCATCAGTTACTGCGCACTGCTCCATGCTGTAACATCCGCTATCTGTCCGTAATAATAAGTCCGTGTTCAAACTAGGAACCACATTTGAGGTTCCGCCTCAACAACAGTATCTATCTATCTATCTATCTATCTATCTATCTATCTATCTATCTATCTATCTATCTATCTATCTATCTATCTATCTATCTATCTATCTATCTATCTGTCTGTCTGTCTGTCTGTCTGTCTGTCTGTCTGTCTGTCTGTCTGTCTGTCTGTCTGTCTGTCTGTCTGTCTGCCTGCCTGTCTGTCTGTCTGTCTGTCATTTTGTCAAATTGATAAAGATATTTATAGCGAGTACATCTGCCATTTGTGGTATTTAGTAAAAGTACTCCCTGAAAAAAAACCCAGACATCAAGTAAAAATACTACTGCTGTCTCTCTCATGCACCTCGAAAATACCTTTGAACATTCAACACCTCTTGCACACCACTTTATTTGCGCATCCTACAACCTACAAAACACTTCTGTTTACAATATTTTTTGTATATGATGCACCTTACAAACGTTTACATATATTTGTATATTAGCAGTGAAGAATGTATATCATGATTTATTCAGTACATTCACTTGGTTTTTTTTTTTTTTTACATACATATGTAGGCCTATATATAAACATATGATATAGTATTTATTACACGTTGACTGCTCTTACCTCCATACAAAAATCCTTCTATATTGCACTGTTTATTTATGAATTTCAGCAGCACACATTTACACCTTATTGTGTGTGGGATAATGATTGAATGATTGTAAGATGTTTACTGTGCTGATTACAATTTTAGTGTTCATTCATGTCCCGGTTGTTCCATTTTCAGAAATTGTAATTCTGTGTTTTTCCTTCACTAGTGATATTCAAGATTCATCTGCAAATTCATCCATTCTTGACACTTTTACTAAAAAGATTTTACAATGTCCTGGTTTGTGTGTTTGTAGAAGTGGTTCTCTGAGGAGTGTGTTTTGGGAATAAAGTTTTTGGGTTAGGTTTTGGGACTAAGTTAATAATAATAATAATAATAATAATAATAATTGACATACAGAAAAAAACTTGGGAGAAAGCAGGCTCAGTCGGGGTGTCAGTTCTCCTCTGAGCAACAAACTAGTAAACTTTACTCATGATGGTGGTCTATCCGTGCTGATCATCATCTGGATAAGGACTGGATCAGGGAACTGCAGTGACCATGTGATCAGGATACAGACTGGATCTGAGTGGTCATGATGATGACCTCGGAATAAACAGAAGACAGACTAATATAAGTGAAGATGTCATTCATTTTGTGATGTAAGGTTTTATGGGAAGTGTTAAACTAATTAATGCAGCCTAACTTTAACGGATTTGAATATTATAAATGTTTAAATGTGTTATGTGTAATCCAGGTTAAAGAGATGAGTCTTTAATCTAGATTTAAACTGACAGATTGTGTCTGCCTCCCAGATAGAGTTAGGTTGATTATTCCAGAGTTTTAGTGCTAAATAAGAAAATGATCTTCCACAGACAGTAGATTTGGATATTCTGGGTATTAGTAAATTGCCAAAGATTTGAGAACACAGGGGACGTGAGGGACTATAATGTAAGAAGAGCTCCGTCAGGTACTGTGGAGCTAGGCCATTGAGGGCTTTATAAGTAATTACCAGAATTTTAAAATCAATACAATGTTTAATAGGTAGCCAGTGCAGTGTTGACAGAACGGTGCTAATATGGTCATACTTTCCTGTTTTAGTCAGAACTCTAGCTGCTGCATTTTGGACCAGCTGAAGTTTGTTTATTAGTCGTGTTGAACAACCACCCAATAAAGCATTACAATAATCTAACCTGGAGGTCATGAATGCATGAATAAACATTTCTGCATGTGACTTTGAGAGCATAGGTCGTAATCTCGATATGTTTTTAAGATGAGAAAAGGCTGTTTTGAAGATGCTAGTAATATGGGTTTCAAAGGAAAGATTGCTATCAAATATCACACCTAGATTTGAACTAATGATGACAAATTGACAGAGCAGCCATCAAGTATTAGATTTTAAAATATTTCCTGGAGAGGTTTTAGGCCCAATAATTAATACCTCTGTTTTTTCGGAGTTTAACAGCAAGAAATGGTGTGATGTCAGTGGTGTCAAAAGTATTCCCATTCATAAATATATACATATAAAAGTATAGATAATACAGTTTAAAATGACTTCTGTAGAGGTTGAAGTATCAACTCAAGCTTTTTACTCAAAGTAAAAGTAATAGATTATAAGGGGAAATAGATATCTTAGGCAAAATCTTAGGTTGTTCCAATCACAATCACTAATTTATTCAAACGTCTCTCTACCGAACTCTCTACTGTAGCTTCATTTGTGGAGGATGAAGAGAAAGAACCCGTTTAATAAATGAGCCAGTAGTGGAGAAATAATCACTTTTAAAAATAATCGAGTTTTTCGATAATTGAGTAACGACCACAACACTTGTTGGAGTGTCACGTGATTTGTGTCGTGTGCAGGTGCGATGGATCGCGTACAAACCTATAGAGTGTTGGAATGATATATGTTTATATCTCATCCGACCACAATCACATTCACTCTATCCGGATGGAGAGATTCATCTCAATAGGTTTTTTTTTTGTCCTTGAATGATCACAAGCCAAAATGAGAATAAACTGCCATGAAATAGGACTAACAAGGCTATTTTTAAAATATAAAGATTAGAAAGTACAGATAATTGCATGAAAATGTAAGGATCAGAAGGAAAAAGTCTAAAAAAGGAAAAGAAAAATAATTATCCAGTAAAGTATACATTGCCAAAATTTAAATTAACAAAGAACTTAATTTTAAACTTAAATTAACAAAGTATTTGTACTTCATTACTTGACACCTCTAGAATAGCCTTTATTTGTCACATATACATTACAGCACATTGAAATTATTTCTATGCATATCCCAGCTTTTTTGGGGTCAGAGCGCAGCCATGGTACAGTGCCCCTGGAGAACAAAGGGGTAAGGGCCTTGCTCAAGGACCCAAGGGTGGCATTTTGGCGATAAAGTGGTTTGAACCCTGACCCCAATCAGTAGCCCAGTGCCTTAAACCACTGAGTTACACCTCTCCCCAATTACAAAACTTTTAAGAATGCTGAACTGAATTGATATCTTTAAAAACTGCATTTATTCTAGAAATCAATCAAAGCTATAAAAGGAGACAGCTACAAACAGCTATAAAAAGAGACTGAGATTAGCTTGTGGGTATATGAGGGAACTCTGACTTGTGTTTGTATCTCAGTTTTATTAACAGACTGGGCCACAGGATGATAACCAACTTTACCATGGCCTGTAGGTGTCACCCTATAAAGAGCACCAGATTCTTTTGAGCTGTATTTACAGACAATGCCACTTCAGGAAGCATGTATTGCTAATACCTGTACTTCGCTGTGTTCAAGGTGCTACATGGAGAAAAGCATCACTTTCAGTGGTGTAAGTGCAAATATAATCTTTTTTATTGATGCAGTGGCTGGAACGCCTTATTCAGAGTTAATGCAGTTAGGAGTAGTGAAATAATTTCTGTGCTCTCCTTGAGTAATATAATGAATTCAGACACTACTATTTGTTGCTTTGTCTCAGTTGTTAAGCCTATTGTTAAAAGGATGCTCAAATAGAAACTTGGATAATGAAGAAATTTCAATCTAGGACAAGAAGTATGCCTGTTGGATTATGCATATATCTTTAATGTATAGGTTATATCAGGGATCACCAACCTTTTTGTAACTGAGAGCTACTACATGGACACCGAGTCATATAAAGGGCTACCAGTTTGAAATACTCCTCTGAAATAACAAATTTACCTTTAGTTATATATTATTATTATTATTATTATTATTAATGATACTCATTTATCTATGTAAATACACTTGACAGTGACTATCAACAACGAATTAACTACATTTTACATTATAGACGCATCTCACTGATGAGTTGTGCACTTTTTATAGCAAGCCTGAGAGCTACTCATGTGCTCCTTGGGGGCTACCTGGTGCCCACGGGCACCACGTTGGTGACCCCTGGGTTATATCAACGATAGGAATTATTTGTACATGATCCAGGTAAGAAAAACACAAAGTAGAAACAACATACTGCTGCTATACAGATAATTACTGCAGATCTCATGACAAAATGAAACAAAGAAGGACAATGTGGATATTTATTACAAATAAAATTGTTTGAACACAAGACCCATCAGTATCATTAATTACCTTCATCATTAGCATTATCTGTAAGACTAATACGAATATCTGTCCAATAAACCACATTACTGTGTAGAGTCTCTCGCTGGCTGGAATGTGTGAATGCTATCAAGCAGGAGTGAAGTTTTCTAACAACCCCAGTCATGAACAGCATTAACACTACGACTGAAGAACGAACACAGGACAGGGAAAATTTGACAAGCAGCCCTGTTTTGTTCCATTATTTCTCCAGGATGTGTCATGTTTCGTCACCATTTCAAGGCTGAAGTAAGCTGATCAATGCAGGAATAATGCTAACATCATAGGTGTCCACTTAGAAATAACCCCTATCACGATTAGCATTAACCCTGAAATGAACAGGTCACGGTGGTGAAAGGGCTGCCTTAAAACGCCACCTATGGGATAAATAAAAAGAAATAAAGTTGCACGGGAGAACATTAAAAAATATATTGCAAATCGTATCACACAGCAAATGAGATTGGAAATAATTGCTGAATAAGTTCTGAACTTTCTGTGAAAGCTGAAGGCAGTGGCTTTTAAATGCAATTCAGAAAACCAGGTCATTTATGGAAAATGACGTCCGCCCCTGTGTGTCTGCTCGTCATGGCGCGTGTTTGCCCCCACCTTCAATTTTTCCCCCCTTTATAGAGGAGAAAAATTCACTGACCTTTAAGTGTGGTAATATTGACTCATTTCTCTCCAACAGCATTTTCTGTAGGGGTTGTCACTTACCAATTGGCCACTTCTCACTCCTCTCGATTATACCATGGATTGGATTGGATTCACTGCTATTTTTTGCTTCACTAGCTTACACATCAAAACATTTCACATCAAATCACTTTGTTGTCTATAACGCTTAAAATACACATTTTGTTTCACTCAAGAAAACTCCCAATAAAAATCTACCACTTGTATAAACATTCAAGCATACAGTAAAATACATTTTCTGAATGATTTACCTTTCATAATGACAAAAAAGAAAACGAGCCATGTTCAAAACTGTAAGTGAGAGAATTGAGGAAATGTGGCTACTAACCACAGAATGCAGTTTCTACAAAAAAGCACCACGTGGCCATGTGGGTTTTTTTCTAACACATTTACCTGCTAAGACTCACTTCCTTAAGACGTCTCCAGTCATAGTGTTGTCTATAAACATTTGTCTCTAGTTGGAGATCATTCCTCTGTTCCTTTCGAATGCATTTGTGTTTCTATTAAGTGTCCAGGTCCATGCGGTATTCCTCTGCAGGTACATCAACACACAGCAGACATACAATCACACAAACACATACATACGCAATACCGAGGTATTCACGTCTACAGGGGCCGCATGTGCTCTCCTTATATAGATTGGGTGACATGAGTCACAAAACTTTCCAAGCCGGCAGGGAAAGTAATTGGCAGTATCTAAATGAAATTTTTAAAAAGTGTTATTAGTCAGACTTAACTCAACATTAAAATAAAATAGGGTAGGCTTGGCAGCAGTATTAAAATGCTATACCTACATATTTATACTCAGGTATATAAATATATGTATATTTTTTCCAGTTTACAATGTCCCCTGGATGTTTTGTATTTGTAACTTCCAGGATACTTTTTTTTAACAACATGCTTATGCATAATCTCCCTTTTTAGTACATTATGTACTGTTTGCCTGCTATATACTGCAATCATTTATCACAACAATATCAGTACAATACAATATATGTGACAGAATGACTGGTGACATAAAAAGAAACGGATTTTGTTTAGTTTTTAAAACCTGAAATGAAGTTAAATTCTTGATGCTCAGATAAACATGTAAAAACACTGAAAATGTGAAAGTGTAGATAAATAAATAGCATTTATATATAGCCTTTATTACTGCACAGTGATTTTTCGCCTTACACATAGCTATTAACATATACATAAGTTTTGATAAACTAGAATATAATCAGAAAAAAGTTCATTGTGACATTGTGAGTCTCATGTATTAAATAAATTCACTGCACTGACTGAAGTAGTTTAATTCTTTGGTTTTTTTTTTACTGTGATGATTTTGGCTCACATTTAACAACAATCCACCAATTCACCGTGAAGTGCTTCACTTCATTTCTTCAGAAACAGGTGTAGTGATTTTGGTTTTCAAAAAGCAGAGTGGACCAAAATCACCCGATGACATCGCACCCCAAATCTTCACAGACTGTGGAAACTTAACACTCGACTTCAAGCGACTTGGGCTATGAGCTTCTCCACCACTGGGCAACAGTTCAGTTCTTCTTCTGTTTAGCCCAGGTAAGACACCCCTGACATCGTCTGTGGTTCACGAGTGGCTTAAGAAGAGGAATACGACAACTGTAGCCAGATTCCTCGACATGTCTGTGTGTGGTGGCTCTTGATGCCTCGACCCCAGCATCAGTCCATTCCTTGTGCAGTTCACCAAAATTTAATCAAATTGAATGGATTTTGCTTGACGAGTCTCTCAAAGCTGTGCTTCTCTTGGTTGGTTGTGCAGCTTTTCTTCCACGTTTTTTTTCCTTCCACTCAATTTTCTGTTAACATGCTTGGATACAGCACTCTGAACAGCCAGCTTCGTTAGTAATGAATGTTACTGACATTAGAGGATTGGTTCATTAGAGGATTGGAATTACATTTTTTGAGATTTGGTGTGTTTTTGTTAAATGCAAAAAACATCACAATTAATAGAAGCAAAGACTTAAACTACTTCAGTCTGTATGCAGTGTTTTTATACACAAGTTTCCTAATTTGAGTTGAATTACTAAAATAAAGGAACTTTTCCCAGGATATTCTAATTTATTGAGATGCACCATTTGCTCATAGGTCATTTTAAATCATGTTGAATTGTTAGAGCCAACCCAGATTCTAAAACCCAATGTATACACTATATAAGAAAATGTAACAATTTCATATTAAAGTAGATTCAGTGGTAAAAACAAACAAAAAAAAAACATAGAATGTGGGTTTCTTT
Source organism: Kryptopterus vitreolus (assembly GCA_030449085.1). Lineage (NCBI taxonomy): Eukaryota > Metazoa > Chordata > Actinopteri > Siluriformes > Siluridae > Kryptopterus > Kryptopterus vitreolus. Next base: position 3,686,811 of record JACRUU010000022.1, read on the forward strand.
GCTGTGTTTTTCTGTACTATGACCCTGAAGGCACAGATTTCTTTCAGGTTCTCTACTTTTTCCCATATTTGGCTGAACTTATTTGCCCTCTGTTCAAAGGCATGTTTCATGGTACCCCATAACACACTGCCGTGTTTCCGGTATCCATATTCTCAAGGATATGCTTTTCAAAGATGATTAAATAAATGAATGATTCAAAGAAAAATATAATAATGGTGAGCAATGAGCTTCTTATTTGCTTTACTTTGTAAATAAAATATTTCCTGTTACTTACATTTTGGTTTAAGGTTTTTTTTTTCAGTTACATTGAGTCAACCGTGGATTTTCACTCTGAGTCTTTTTCGCAATGACAGTTACGACCACACCAAGGCACATCATTCTCACACCCTAGGAGACCTACTTAAAGGACATGCCATATATGTAAAGTCAACACACCCTTGTTAAAATGTAAGGTGTTGTCATGTAACAAAATTAATGAAACTAAGCCAAATCATGTGAGAAATTTCTCCACCCGCAATGTAAATGCACGGAATATGTAATATGTTTGAAAGAATTAGGCAAAAACAGAAAAACAGTTCTTCTTCGACTACATAAATGATCCATGAAGTTGCTGAGCAACTCAAGGTGGATTTTGACATAATTAATATCGACATATCTGCTACAATGGCCGCAGACCGCAAGGTTTTGCCTTGAAGCACCCAACACTGAACAGTAAACCTCAGCAACGATAGAGCTGTAATAAATGGACATTTGGTGGCACCAGACGATGATGGGATTTCCTTTTGTGTCTGGTTCCTTTCAAGGTTTCTTCCTCACACCTTCATGTTTTTTTTCCTTCCCACAATCAGCATTGGCTCACTCATTGGGAAAAACTCCGAAGATACAATACAAATGAAATTGAATTGACAAAGGAGTCCAACTAGGGAAGATCTGTCAAGATAATCACAAAGGAATCTTCCAGGGTGACTCAATCTCTCCACTGTTATTTTACATATTGCTAACAAACATCCAGAATAAACAGAACTATTTATATGCAGTTAACAACTAACACAGCTTCAGTCAACTGTTCTATATGGACAATCTCAAGCTGGTCAACAAAGATGAATATCGGCTCAAACGAGTCCTGGTAGCTATCCACGTTCTCAAAATATTGAAAGCAGGCTGGAATTTGGACAAGTGTGCTACTATAAACTAACTAAACAGCACATGTCGAGTGAGTATATATTAAGTATTAACAAGTTTGCCATGTAGTCACCTGCCTACCGGAGCCTGGTCATGGACTTACAAATATTTTTTATAAATATGGACATATAAATATGTCATTGTTGGCTAAAGCAACTACATTAAACTTGCCATATACCAGTTCACCCGGCTTGTGAAACCTCACGAGGACAGAAAGGCATAGTACTCCCTTAGAAGAACAACAAAAGAAATAATGAGAAAGTTAGTTCAGTTCAATTCAGTTAATATTTTGTACAGAACTTCTGAGTTGCGAGAGAGATAAAAAGGTGATAAGGTGCATAAAAATGTATATGTTTAGTGCCTGTAAGTTTGTTCTTTATAATTTTACCATCATTCTTAATCATTATTTTTGAGGTGGTAGGCTCTTAAGCCTACCACTCATTCAATCTGTTGTCCTACACGATTGTGGTAGACCCTTGTTCTCGAGTGTTTTTGGTACCAGGCTCCGGTAGGCAGGAATAGCAAGTGTGAATGACTTTTAGTATATCTTCTACTGCACTGGTTAAGAGAGAAGGTGTAGGGGAATCCTGTAAAGGTCTGGTAGTCATGGAGGATTAAGTGGGTGGGGCAAGAAGGTTGAGTAGTGAACAGAAGATTTTGTGGAGCTAATGAGGATCTTGTGCAGAAGCCTCAAACTTTTCCTTGTAGAAGGCAAACTTCCTCTATGCTGACTTTATTTCTGTCAAATTGATGCGTCACGTATCTGACAAACAAGGAGCAGGACAAGAAATATATGGGAATCGGTCTATGGGTCTGGAATAACATGAGAGGAAATTGTCGGAAAATGACATTGCATTTCTTGTTTAAGATTAGCAGGATGTGACATTCAAGGCTATTCAAACATGGACTGGGCAATGTATTTAACAAGCAATTACTAGAACTTCAATTTTCAAAGAGTGCAGAGCTACTATACACATTGGCCACCCAAGTCAACTGTTCCTTGCTTTCGATTGACACTGCAGACTGGGAAAGTCCCAGAAGTGCCATACTGCAACCATGACCGTTACTAACCACTCATTCTTTCTCTCTTTCTCTCTCCCTCTCTCTCTCTTTCTCTCTCTCTCTCTCTCTCTCTCTCCCTGTTGAGTTACATGTCCCACTGCTGAGCTGTCAGTGATCCAGACCCCCTCTGCACTCTGTTCCTGTCCGAACCTCCTGGTGACCCGCCCCCGGGTTGATGATGCTTCAAATTCATGAATACACTCCACAATAAACATCCTCAACCACACACAACACTAACAACCCAAATGAGGATGGGGTTCTCTGTTGAGTCTGGTTCCTCTCAAGGTTTCTTCCTGTTCCCAGGGAGTTTTTCCTCGCCACCGTCGCTTCGGCTTGCTCAACAAGAAATAATTAGGGCCAAAATGATTTTTACTTTTAACACATGAGTATCTTGTAAAGCTGCTTTGAGACGATGACACATTGTAAAAAGCGCTTTATAAATAAAACTGAATTGAATTGAATTGAAGTCATAATGTTATTTGTTTAAACAAGATATTTGTTGCATATGTTTGTATTAGTTCTGGAGTACACCGGCTTCACACAGACAGGAATTGAATTCAATCAACAATGTTCACTTTTCAAAAGGTATTCAAAACAGGGGGCTCCCCTTGAATAAAATCTGGAAACTTATGACCCACACTGTTAGCTCTATAATGACAGAGGCTAACCAAAACTTCCAGTAAGTTGGAAAAAATACGTCATTAAAGACATTCAAGCTCACAATATATCAAACTTTCCTGGGGGCAAAAAGAATGAAATTATATTTCAAACAGACAGTACAAAATGTGACGTGTGAGTGTATGTGTAAAATGTATACTCAACTCTAGGTGACTGCTCTGTGTGTGTGTGTGTGTTTGGGGGGGGGCAAACAGATGATATCACTTCCTATTTTACAAACAGATACCATGCAAAGTGTGTTCTGAATTGGAGTTTTTTCCCCACGGTTACCAGAAACAGTGACTTATTGTGAAACTGAATCTTGTTTTAGGGGGAAGAATAAAAAGAAGATGAAAGCGATAGGAAGCGAAGATCACTAAGAACCTGCCCGCATAATATGCTAATGAAATCCATCATACATTTAATAACTAAGCAGAAACAGGAAAGTAAATGTCCATATGTTTGTAAGTTTCCAAGTCCACTTATGTATAATTGGAAATATGAGTGGGGGGGGGGGGGGTATTGGGGCAGTCCACAGATACCTTGGGAAAACACCTTTTTTATACACACACACACACACACACACACACATTTTAAACTCATGACAATCTCTTCTATGCTCATTTCCTCACTTATTTATTGTCCTTAATTTCTCATTGTTTTAGTGTCAGTCTTGTTGATTAAGGAATCACTTCACTTTTAATTACTCAGACAATGATCTAATTATTGATGTCTTTAATGAATGTGTATTTCCTTTTTTTATCTTATTTACATATGAATACATATGTATTTATGTAATGAATTTATATCACCAGAAGACAGTATGAGCAGCACAGATCACCTCTCAAACCTTCTGCAGTTTACAGGGGATAAGAGATAGCCTTGCAACCGGATATCACACCCAAGTTAACGGCTTAGTGAATTAGTGAACCAAGGACTAGGACAATTCCTATTGCAACAGAGAACAGAAATGCTGGAGTGAACTCCTCATATGAGTCAAATATGCCCAAAATGTAATAATTCCCTATATACATATATATCTTCCTCTCGGTTTGTGCCTGGTCCTTCTTTCTCCTGTTCTCTTTTGCCCTGTATGGACTATTATATGGGGCCACCGTCTTCACCAAGTTGGACCAGAGAGTTTCCTACCACCTCGCTCGGAGATCAGGAGAGGGGGATGAATAAAAGAATGCTTTTAATACCCCCTCTTGACATTACGAATACTTGGTGATACTGTTCGGGCTGACCAACGTCCATATATCAGGCCCTGGTCAATGATGTCTACCTATGATGTCTGTTTGTCTACCTTGACGACATCCTCATTTTCTCCCGCTCCCAAGACAACTTGTCCATCGTGTCTGGTCTGTGATTCTGGCCTGTGCTATAGCTCAATTGTCCCCCCCCCCCTCCTTCACCGGCTTAATTCAGTTTTATTTGTAGAGTGCTTTTTACAATTGTCATTGTCACAAAGCAACTTTATACAATACACTTAATTATGGCATGAAAAAATCAGTTTGTCCCTGATTGTTCCTCGTTGAGCAATCCGACGCGACAGTGGAAAGGTGGCAGAAACCTTGAGAGGAAACCTTAAGAGCCTACAACCTCAAAAATGTAGGCAGATCTGCTCCTTTATAAGGCAGATTTACTCACTGAATGCTTGGTTAAATAAATAAATAAATAAGTTTTACTTAGACTTAAGTTGGCCTTAAGCACTGAGATCTGATTCTCAAATGTTACTCGGGAGGGAGTTCCATAACTTTGAGGCTTTGTAGACACTGTAGTTTTCCCAATACGAGACAGACAGCCTGCATCCTTTGATGGAAGTAGGCGTGGCGGAAAGTAAGGCTCTAGTAGTTTAATCAGGTACTGCGATGCGAGACCATTTAGTGCTTTATAGGTCAGAAGTAATATTTTAAAATCGATGCAGGATTTCAGTGGGAGCCAATGCAGTGTGGATAAGATAGGGGTGATGTGCTCATACCTATAGTTCTAGTTCTAGTGAGGACTCTTGCTGCTGCGTTCTGAAATAACTGAAGCGTATTTATACATCTAGTTGAACATCCAGATAGTAAAATATTACAATAATTCAGCCTACATGTGATAAAAGCACGAACTAATTTATTCAATAAATATATATATTCCTAATCTTGTCGATATTTCTGAGATGAAATAATGCTATCCTGGTAAAATTATCTGCATGATCTTTTACTGTTGTACTCGTTGTGATAGAAAGACCATCTCGAGTAACAATTTGGTCTGATATCTCGATTCTATCTGCATTTGGTCCTGGTACCAGAACCTCTGTCTTATCAGGATTAAGCAGAAGGAAGTTGCTTAACATCAAGTCTCTTATGTCTTTCACACATTGGTCAACATTATTTAGCTGTTTTTTTTGCGTTTGGCCTAGCTGAAACATGTGTGTCACTTGTGTAACAATGGAAACTAATATCATGTTTACGAATTATGTTGCCCAGAGGAAGCATGTAAAGGGAAAAAAGCAGTGGGACTAAAACAAAATTTAGTTGGGAATACGCAGAATAGTCACCATTTCAATCTAAAAACTGGTTTGCGATTGGTTAAATAGGGCCTGAGCCAAGCAAGGGCCATTCCCTCGATTCCTACTACCTTTTCTAATCTGTGAAGAAGAATATTATGATCAATAGTGTCAAAAGTCGAGTAATTCAAGAAAAGAGACGCAATCTTCACCAGAGGTCAATAAGAGGTTGTTAACGAGTGCTGTCTCTGTGCTGTGATGAGATCTAAATCCTAATTGACACAGTTTGTGTATGTTATTCCTATGTAAATATGAACTTAATGCTGGGCAACTAACTTTTCTAAGATTTTTGAAATGAAGGGGAAGTTTGATATCGGTCTGCTAGCTCAATGAGGTCAAGGTCAGATTTTTTATCAGTGGTTTAATAACTGCTAGATTTTGGAACATACCCACTGCTGAGTGAAGAGTTTACTATTTTCAACAGGGATTCTGATACTACCAATAGAAAGTGTGTTAGAACAGGATCAAATACACACTGTTTTAAATACTAACATTTTAGATTTACATTTACGTTCTAGTTTTCTAACACTTTGATTTAAAGACCGTGTTTGTTCATTATACCAGGGAACGGTTTCTTATCTTTAATCATTTTTCTTCTAACTGGTGGTACACTAAAGACTACACTAAATACTACAACCACTGATCGAGTTGTGTGTGCTCACTGGGTTATCCAATAAGCGCGGATCACACTTTAAAACAAGTGAGATTGTGATCTGATTTCATTCTGTGGAATCATCACCATGTTACTAATACTTACCCTGAAAGATAATATTAAGTCTAAAGTGTGATGAGTGGGTCCTATCACAGAACGATTGACTCAGACTCAGTATTCGCAAAATGAATATTAAAGTCTCCAACAATTAGTGCTCTATCATCAGAAATGTCCAGGTTTGATATGAAATCTGCAAATTCGCTAAGAAATGAAATAATAATTAACGGAATCGACTGCCAGGCTTATTATTTGTAGCTACACTAATGTTACTATAGAGAACTGCAAATGCATAAGTGACACCTCCTCCTCTACTAGTTAGACGTGACTGACGTATGTAGCTGTATGCTGGAGGGCTAGCTTCATTTAATGCTACATACTCATTCTGTTTAACCCATATTTCTGTTAAACACAGGATATCAAACGCCTGATCCCAGATCATTTCATTAACTACGAGTGCTTTAGATGTAAGAGATCTAATATTTAACAGTCCTAGTTTCAGCCCTAGTGGAATGGACATCATCTCTACCTAACAGGGCAGTTTTGCTCTCAAAGGTTCTCCAATTATCTATATAGGCCACATTGTTTTCAGAGCACCACCTGGACATCCAGTGGTTTAGCAACCATAACCTGCTGTAAGCTATTTTGCCACATAGCATTGGAATCGGTCCAGTACTTACTATGGCATCGTAGATCACACTCGCTAATTTAAACATCTCTATGAAATTACACTTTTTAGTCTCTGACTGATGAAGGCGTTATGTTATTAGCTCCATCATGAATAACTATCTTAGAAAACTGGCCTACAGCCCTAAGATTACCTGATATGCTCTGACTCCTGGGATATACTTAACTTTTGCTGCTGGTGGGCTATCTGTTGGATATGTGAATCGCATCGCATGCACTGGTGGGCTAACCTTAGCCGTAGCTTTGGCTGAGCATGCCGTCAAGTTGTCACCCATTCACCCCGGTGTGAGGGCTCTAATGCCGGAGTCACTGACTCCTTGCTACAGGTATGTTACACTCTTGCTTTCTAACACTCACTAAGGTCCGGATGCACTCCTCTAATACTGAAATATTTCCCTAAGATTGCTAACTAGCACACACCTATCACAAATAAGCTTATATGTAATGACGGACGAAGAATGTTTAAACATCCCACACTCAACACACTGAATAGCCTGTAGCCATTCTTATGTACCGTTTTTGTTGTTTGTTTTTGTAGGTGGGATTGTAGTTGCTTGTTTGGTCTAACCATGAGGTGCTCTAGTGCTGCTCGCGGGCTTACCACCATTGACCAACCCTTCCTGTGGGATTCGGCGGTGGAATGCCTGAACGCCTGAATCCCCATCAGGATCCCTGGGACTTTAATTCAGAAATTTTATTTCTCCTTAGCCTAGAATGGAAACCTGATGCCCTCTCCTGACTACATTCCCCTCTTGAGAGGGAACCCCCACCTGAACATATACTCCCACCTTCCATAACTGTTAGTGCTCTCCGCCCAGATATTGAAAGGAAAGTACAGCAGGCCATGGCTTGCTACTCCCCAAAGTTCTGACACCCTGGCCTTCCTTGTACCCTGGCCCTGTGTAAACAGCATTTCTGGTGGCCCACTGCTTGGAAGGGAACCCATGACTGTCATTGCCTGCCCCAGCTGTGCTCAAAACAAGAACCCCAAAGGACAATCTGCTGGGATACTCCACCCTCTCCCTATTCTCCAATGTCCCTGGTGTCATATTGCCCTGGACCGGTCACCCTCCATCAGCTGGTTACACCACCATTCTCACCGTTGTCGTCCACTTCTCCAAGATGGTACACTTCATTCCTTTTATCAAATTATCCTCTGCCAAGGAGACAGCCCAGCTCTTCAGCACTTGTTCCGCCCAAACAACCTCTCCCACAATGTTGTATCCATCATCAGTTCAAAGCTAACTTCTTTGTCGGTTTCTGGGAACTGGAGCGAGTCAACGTCAAGGTGAACAACAGTGTCACCGTCAGAACTCAGAGGCTCTTCAGAGGAAGCAAATGGATCTGGATGTTCTGCACCCGGGAAAAGCAACAGTCCCCAAGATATATACAGTACAGTGCAAAAGTTTTAGTCATGTGTGAAAAAATGTTGTAAACAAATAATTATTTACTTTCATCAATGAACGAAATGCAGTGAATGAACAAGAGAAATCAAGAGAAATCAAATCTATATTTGGTGTGAACAACGTTTGCCTTCAAAACAGCAGCAGTTCTTCTAGGTACACTTATACACAGTTTTTGAAGGAACTCGGCTGGTTGGTTGTTCCATCTTGGAAAAGTAAACACACACATCTTCTGTGGATGTTGACGTTCTCACATCCTTCTGTCTCTTCATGTAAATCCCACACACACTCCATGATGTTGAGATCAGGATTCTGTGGGGGTCGTGCCATCACTTCCACTACTTCTAGTTCTTCAAATGTTAAAAACACCAAATTTTTATTTGATTTAGATTTTTCTTTTGTTCGCTCACTTTGCATTTTGTTTATTGAAAAAAAAAAGCAATAATCATTTATATTTCTGAAAACATTCTCTGTTTTTTTAAGGTGTGAGGCGAACATGCTAACCACCAAGCCACAGTGCCCCTGTGTATGTGTGTGTATATATATATATATATAGATAGATAGATAGATAGATAGATAGATAGATAGATAGATAGATAGATAGATAGATAGATAGATAGATAGATAGATAGATAGATAGATAGATAGATAGATAGATAGATAGATAGATAGATAGATAGATAGATAGATAGATAGATAGATAGATAGATAGATAGATAGATAGACAGACAGACAGACAGACAGACAGACAGATAGATAGATAGATAGATAGATATAGGCATTTCTTTCTATTTTTTAAAACTGATAATGGATTCAACAAAGCCTGCTTATGAGTCCTCATCCGGATGGCAAGTTTGGACACACCTTTACCTGTCAATCCTCATAATTATGGCTGTAAATAAAAATCATCTGGGCTCTTCTCATCTGGGAACTTTCCACTCAAATTGGCTACAACCATTTTATGATTGATATAAATGGATACAGATATTCTTAATAAAATCCAGGCACAGGAACATTGTCAGGCCTCAAAATGGCAGTGGGTTTATGTCATGGCATGAAATGAAAGAAAAGGAAAATAATAAACTGCATCCGAGTAATCAGAATTAAGCTAGTCAGTAATGTAATATAGTAGTGTAGTACATGTGATCAATTAATTTCATTATGACTACAAACATTTTACATTAATATTGTATGTCATAGACCTATTATTCACAGAAATGCATTTATTTATCTCTCATAGAGAACAACAAGCAAGTCGATGTGCAAAATCTACCATCCTATAATTGACTCAAATTCAGACAGTGGTAGAAGTAAAGTTAAAAAAAGCACCCTTTCATTATTAACTTGTATTAGAAACCATCAGTTTTCTGAATGCTCAGCTGTTTCCTTGACTAGTAAAACATCCTGTCTCTAATGTTACTCTAGCTTTTCAGAGAAGCGTGGGTTCGATGCAAGGAAGTGTGAGGGCTAGAGGGAAAAAACAATACAGAAACATTACGTTCTACGCAATGACATAAACCGCTAACATTTAGGGATGAAAGTCAAAGTGGTTTATATTTGTTTCATAATGTCTAAGAATTCCAGACAAAATTTCAACAAAGGTCATATTAAATATGTGATAAAATAGGTTTATAGGTCAAATAAATATGACCTTTCAGGGCAACAAGGCTGGAACAAATGCTATCTTGTATAAAAAAGATTTTTAATAACATCTCTTCTTCTTCTTATTATTATCATTATTAGTTTAAAAAAAACAAGAGAAAAACACTGTTGTGACTGAACATGTGGTGCATGGAATGAAGGTAATCTTTGAAACAATATAGGATTGAATAGAATAATTGCAAACATCATTTCTTCTAAAATGAATTGCTAATAATGAGAGGCAAGCTGGGTGACTACCAGAAAAACTACTATACTACTTTTGTTTTGACTTTGGCTGGAGAAATTTTTAGTCAGAATGGGAAAATGTTTTTGTGTGTTCTGTATTCTCATTCTCATTTCATATCCCATGTGAAGTACCATCTCGTAACACAGGTGGATTTCCCTGTTGACAGAGAATGCATGCTAATGACCTGGAAAATAGAGAGCGCTTAGCATATATATATATATATATATATATATATATATATATATATATATATATATATATATATATATATATATATATATATATATATATATATATATATACATATACCTGTAGCCTATTCATCCTCTTTTATTGAATTTCTCCATTCATGAGAACTAATTTATAGTTTAAATGTATTAGTCAGGATTTAGACCTGATCATAGCACAAAGACAGCACTGGTTAAAGTAGTGAATGACTCAAACCCCTGACCTTCCGATCATTTGTCCAGCGCTTAGACCTCCAAGTTACCCACCTCTCTGCGCTGGACTACTGATCCGAAGGTCAGGCGTTTGAGTCCCGGTATCGTCAACACTGCATCCCTTGCAGTGCACTTTGCGCTTTTTTTTTACATTGTAGTTCTGTGTTACGCTTTTCAATTTATGTTATTTATGAGAAAAAGACAAGAAAAGTCCTTTATTTGTGTTCTTGTTAAGTGTTTCTAAGTCAAACAAGTCTGATTATACATTAGGTGTTGATTTATGTCGCATCATAGTTCGGTATGTTGTATAATTTGACAATGTACTGAAGCACTTTTATATGGGAGAAACTGACTAAACTCTACGATCCATATTAAAGTGGATGATAGGCTGAAGGTACAAGGTTCTGTTCCAGTGTCCTTCAGTTAATCATCCAACACTCTTAAAAGAAACATTTAGTATGTTTAACATTTAGAAACCATATGATCTTTATTTGTACTTATTTTCAAAACTACCCTTTCTTTGTAAAATATACTAGAATGGACTTATTAAACCCCCCTAGGGGAAATTTAGTGTCACGGGACAAAAGTGCATGTATATAAGTATTTAGAAGAACATTATAAGAGTACTGGGAAAAGTTGTCCTTTCAAGTTTTTTTTCTATCTATGATGAAAAAAAAATCATCAGACTTAAAAAAAAAATTCCAGTCTGGTTTCAAACTTCATCATAGTACAGAGGTGACAAATGATTTCTTACTGTTAATTCTAGAAACAGCGGGTCTTAAGTAGTTGTACTGTGTTGATTAAAGTCCTGTTTAATTGACAGGACTTGTTTGGTTAATGTTGAAAGATTATTCATTCATTTCCATGAAGCTCAGTTGGGTCTGGCTAATGAAGAAATGTGCTTTTTACAGTGCTTCCTTTTATGATAGTCTTTACAGATAACCTAAGATATTCAATAAAATGAAAACATAGCAACCATGTTACATAGATCAATATTTATCATAAGTTATTTTTTATAATACATCAATCATTTTAATTATTTAATAATATGCATGTAGTGAGAATAAATGACACTCTATAACAGAGTGTATAAACTTCACAACAGTGACTAGATGTCTACATTAAAATGGAAGATGATTCTCACGAATACTTTCACAATATCGGCCACTGAGATGTTCTTTGGGAGTGACAAGTATGGACAGGATTATTCATTCATTCATTCATCTTCTACCGCTATATCCGATCTTTCCTCGGGTCACGGGGAGCCTGTGCCTATCTCAGGCGTCTATGGGCATTAAGGCAGGATACACCCTGGATGGAATGCCAACCCATCGCAGGGCACACACACACACACACACACATTCATACACTAGGGACAATTTTCCAAGGTGCCAATCAACCTACTGTGCATGTTTTTGGACCATGAGGAAACCGGAGAACCCGGAGAAAAACCTCCTTGAGGCACGGGGAGAACATGCAAACTCCACACACACAAGGCCGAGACGGGAATCGAACCCGGGCCCTGGCGGTGTGGGGCGAATGTGCTAACCACTAAGCCACCGTGCCCCTTGGACAGGATTATAAATGAGTTTATTAGAGGGACAGCACATGTAGGATGTTTTGGAGACGAGGTGAGGGAGGATAGATTGAGATGGTTTGGACATGTGCAGAGAAGGGACATGAGGTAACGGGCAGGAGTTAAATAGGAAGGTCGAGCAGGTGGTTTATGGATGTGGAGAGGGAAGACATGCACATACAGTAGGTGAAAGAGACAGATGTAGAGGACAGGGTAGTGTGGAGAAGGATGAGTTGCTGTGGCGCCACCTAATGGGAGCAGATGAAAGATGATGTACATTATTGATGTTGGGGTACATATATTTGTATTTGTATATAACTGTTTTGGTACCGGGGTTATGCAATCCTTTTTAACATAATTTAACCTTGACTTCTCTCACAGACACACTGCAAAACCGTTTAGTCTCCACCTCACACTCAGCACAGTGGTTTTTTTTTATTATTATTAATCTTGAAAACATAAACAACAGTCGCTGTGGCTACTCTCGTCATACTGGAAATACATAGTGTGCTGTAAAACTCGGATTTTGTTATGCCCATGCATAAAGTCACTTTCAGGCATCCTGGCACTTCTGTCCATTTTTCAAAAATCTAGTGATATGGATTGTTTTGTGTTTTATATCTAGCTTTAAGAATTTCTCTTAAATGGAGAAAATCCTGACAATTCCACATATTGACGGAGCGAATAAATGAAGGATGAAAGGAATGAAGAAATTTGTGACTGCATGATTAAGCAGCATGCATATTCAATTTCATTTGTGCACATATTGAATCAGTATAATAAAAAGTGCACTGATGTTATTTTTATATATTTTATTTTTTATAAAATATACCAAGAAGGCATATTATTTACAATAGTTTTAAACTTATTTTCACAAATAAGATAATAAGATTAAGCAATTTTATGTTTTGTATTTCTTCCTCTAACTGAACCAAAATTTAACCGAGCTGTGACATAAAAACCGTGGTATGTACCAAACAGTATATTTTGTGTACCTTTACACCCCTAATATTCATATATAATCATGTTTATTTTTTAACCTCAATACAAAGGCATGAAATAAAAAAAAAAATACATGCAAAAAGTATTTTTAAAAATCACAGTGGTAAAGGATTCACGGTTCTATACATAAAAGTTTTTGTATAAAAAATATATATATAAATAAATAAATAAACAAATAAAATGTTATTATTATTACAGCATCATATGCATCTGAATGGAGATAAGACAGGCTGAACTAGCAGGTAAAGTGTGACGATTCTCACCTGTGTTGTATTACATAAGTATAATTACTTGTGTCTCTTTGTGTTTTCAGTACCTGCTATAACCAGAGAGAGTGAGATGGCGCTCGGGGACCATGCAACACACACGCCGTGACAATTTTGATTAAGGGGAAAACCAGTCCCTGTGGATCATATCAGTATTTTGCTGGTGGCATGTTGTGTCTAGTGGATCTAGTGGAACAAAAAGAACACATTTGCTCACTACATGATCATATATTGGTAGATACACAAACACCAACAGACACCTTTAAGATATCATTTGTCCAGATTCTAGTAAGTTTGATATGATAATTAACGATGTACACAAACAGCACTTATTAACATTTAACCATATAAAGCATCCGAATTTGTGATTGTTTTTATTTTAATTTTTTAAGATTTTATAATGGAATCTTAACATATCCCAGCTTGTCATAAAGCTTGAGTGCAGGGTAGGTTTAGGAATCAAACATCGATTCCGATTCTGTAATTGGATACTTAAAATTAAGGACCAGGTACTTGTTGTACAATTAAATCGATTCCTAGGTGGGGGTTTTTTTCACCTGGTAATGTGCCTGGTAATCTAAACATCAGTTTACAAGAGGGACCACAAGAAGCGCCCAAAAGTGTGGCTAAACTTTGTAAAAACCTAAGTGTAACTACCGTAAATTCTGGACTGTAAGCCGCTACTTTTTTCCTAGGTTTTGAACCATGCGGCTAATAATAAGGTGCGGCTATTCTGCAGATTTTTTCCCGACCGCTAGGGGCTCTAACCGGAATTAGAATCAAAACTAACACAAAATAAATGCAAAGAAGAAGAATGCGCTAGTTCCTCTTTAGCAGATATAAGTGGGTAGAAGCGGATAGAAGGAGGACAAACTCTATCTTTACAAGGTTAAGGTGACGTCATTTCACACACAGGAGAAATGAAGATAAATACTGTAAATAGCGCTTATTTTCTCTTGGTTCTGTCCCGTTTTAATCAGCAAAGTTGCTACTCGGTGCTCTCTCTCTCCTCCCTGCTCTTTTCACCACACACACGCACACGCACACACACGCACAAATCAGCCAAAGTTGTTCTTGATTTTCCCTCTCCCGATATAAGCCCGGTTCACCCTACAATCCCCGTCCGGGCTCGTAGCACATACCTAGTGTCGCGGACACGGACGCTCGATATATGTTTATGCCTAACCTTTGTCTGTTCCCGATTCCCGGACTTCCAAGTCCGCCACCGCTCCTGCTCTCCGGTACTCCCGGTACCACGGCGCGCAGAGCGCAAGGCTCCCTAGCCTGTCTGGCCGCTCCGTATGAGTGGCGTCTCCTGAGTTCTTTATTCTAATAAATCCTGTTTTGTATGAATTCCGGATCTCCGCGTCTCTGTGCAGCGTCCACCGTTACACCGTGTTAAAATACAGGTTAGGAAAGGATCCATTTAGGTACATACATGTACATTTACAATTCAAAAGCGGATGCGGATGCGGCTTGTGTGCAGGTGCGGCTTATTTATGATTTTTTGGGTTTTTTTTTTCAAATAGAGCGGATGCGGCTTATATGCAGGTGCGCTTTATAGTCCAGAATTTACGGTAATACGTTCCAAGTAAGGTGTCACGACCAACATGACTAAGCATCTGTGCATTGGAAGAAAGAAAAAAGAAAGAGAGAGAGAGAGAGATACATTTGCCACGCTACCCCGTTTAACACTAATAAAATGTGATGAACATGACCAATTTTAAGCATCAAATCATAAACAGGATGCCACAAGGCCTTATCTTGCACTTGCTCATATGCTGCCTGCTTATTCAGATATATTCAAATCCGTTCCCCATGGGGCTCGCGTTCCATGCTTTTAGCACAATTATTTGAATTGCTTTGTTGTGTTGCTTTTTGTTGTGTGCAATTTATGCTGCCATAAATTGCACACAACAAAAAGCAACACAACAAAGCAGTTGCCAAGTTCTCAAGATTTCCCCATTCTGTTGGCAGAAAGCAGACTGCGTCTTTCATTCATAAGAAACACAGAGTGCATGGGGAAGGGGGTGGTCTTTAAAGAGTGCAAGATAACATTAGGAATTTCACAACTCCTTCACAATTGTTGATTGTCTGCAGGATTTGATTATAAAAGAAAATAGAAAAATGCAATTTGCACTAATTTTTGCATTTTGCTAATAGTTATATTACATTTGGTGTTAAAATGCAATGCTCATATGTATATTTATTGTATTTATTTTTAAATGTTCATTTCTAACACAAACCCAATGTGTGTTCCATCTCACAGCTCACCCTCTCAGGTCCTTCGCCTTCATTTACCACATACACATTAAAATACAGTGAAATTTCATTACATACAGGGTCAGAGCACAGGTGATGTGGCACATCACTAACAGAAGGGATTAAGGGTCTTATTTCAGAGCCATCAATGTTATTGTTTAAAACGTATTCACATTCTGAGAATTTTTTATCATTAGTGATGTGCTGCAAGGATTTGGACTAAAATTTTTAGAAAGCCCTGAAGGAATTTCCTACTGATGTAATTATATTATATATGTAATTATATTTCTCCCAAATATGCTGATAATGTGCATAAACCAAAGGTGTGATTTTGCCTCATCTGACCACAATGCAGTGCCAAAAATGTCTCCATGCAAGGAAACCAGGATCAAGCACAATATGCGCTACTTGATTGCTATTTCTTTTTAGAGCCTTGTCATCATTTCCACTAATGACAAATTTGTGTTAACACATCTGGTGTTACAACTTTGCGGCAACTTCCTGGTCCAACCATGATTTCAGTGGGTTCTTTGCTTGTTCTTTTCTTTTTTGAAAGGTATTTTGTTGTACATTTGCTGGTGTGTTTTGGATCAATGTTCTGTCCAAGATTTCAGCTGTCAAACAAATGGCCTCAAAAGGCCATTTGATTCAAGAAAACTTTGATGTACTTTGATATATATATATATATATATATATATATATATATATATATATATATATATAGAGAGAGAGAGAGAGAGAGAGAGAGAGAGAGAGAGAGCTAATCATTTTGTGTATTAAAGATAGAAAGAAAATCCCAACATCCCAAACACTTGACAGACACTTGTCTTCAAATATTCCTTTCATCCCATAATACAATATACTTTCTCTATTAACAATGAAACTGGTAACGAACTTTTATATTTGCAGCATTTTGCAGACGCCCTTATCCAGTGCGACGTACAAAACCTCAACACCAGCACGCACACTACCTTATGCCTATCAGTCTCTGTGTTGCAATCAGATTGCTGCAATATTTAAAGAGGAAGGACCAAGCATATGTGAACATGAACACTTTTTTTTAACCCGCCTCTACCGAGTTTGACGATGGTAGCAGAGAACACACTCCCTCCCTTTGTTTCAGATATCAGCTCATGCTTCTTCTTATTATTTTCCCCCTAATTTTTTATTTCTACTCTCCTATCTCCGGCTTATATAACATCATTACCTACAGGCAGAGTGCAGCAATTACAGGTAAGCTTGATATAAAATTATGATTAAAAACATAATATTTTTAGAATTCAAACTTAATTTTGTTAGGAATGCAGGAAAATACTGAACGTACCCTAGGTGAGCTCTTGTAGCGTGTTCATATGTGTTCTTAAACCATGCAGTGGCATAGAGGCTGGGTGTAGACAGGCACTCTTTAGGAGGTCCTTTCCACTGGAACTTGTTCTAGCCTGAGGTGGAAAGGTTTAGCATTCCTTTGAACACACACAGACACATAAGCAAAGCAAACTGAACTTCTGTGCTATTTGTGCAAATCAAATATATACTACTAATCTATTAGAATAGCATTAAAGAAACACCATGCATAAGTAGGTATACTAGGACTTTGCATAGGGAAAGTTGCTGTTTGTAGTGTAGACAGGGTGGGCTTTACAATAATATTGACTCGTGCTCATTCCAAAACAGTTTTTTAACAGTTCCCGAAGTAGCATCCTTTTAGATGAAAAGTTCTCATCTACATGTGATGGAAGGTTCAGTTCAGGGTAGATAAAGTGTTTGTTCTTCTGCAGTGACAGGCATGCTCACATTCTCCTGCTAACACACAGCAGCCCTTGTGTTTTCCTAAAAGATAAGGCAGTTTCTCACACACACAAACACACACCCAGCTGTGTTGTTTTTACAAATACGTGTCTGCGTATGTGTATGTGACAAATAAAATTTGAATTTGTCCTAGCCACATAGTGTGCAACAGGAAAAAAGGCACAAAAAAATAGTGACAATGCAAAAGAGTGTAGGACATATACACAATATGTAAAATAGCATCGTCCAGTGTATCATAAAACATAATACTGTTATATAGTATATAAGAAATGGAACTGTAAACAAAACATCTACTTGTAAACATGTAGACGAGTAGGTTTACAAAACAGCCTGTAAACGGTTATAATATCGTTGGTGCTATAAACATGGATGTGTAGGAATTGCATTGAAGACTGTATGTACTATTGGGAAGGAAGTAAATCCTTTTGAAATATTACAACTTCTCAAATGTTTAAAAATAAAATGCGTTTCTTAATTATTTGTTAACAAGGGGAGATTGTTACACTCCCACCTGGCAGCGTTGTAGTCAGGAATACAGGTTTAGTCACACTTTGTGTATAAGTAAAGGAAGTAGATTGCTTTTCACTCTCAAGTTTTCACTTCAGACCTCAAATCAAAAAAGACATTTCCACTACAGAAACTGTCTCACTGCCGTCTTCTCTCTACAGAAATCCAGTGGACATGGCGTTGCGTGTGCTGCAGATGGTGGTGACGGTGCTGATCTTCGTGGTGGGTGTAACCCTGAATGGCCTGGTCGTTTGGGTGTTGGGCTTCCGTGGGAGGAAAAAGAGTGGCTCCATCGGAGGCGAAACCCAGGGAGCAGGAAGCTTCCGGATCTACGTTGTGAACCTGGCACTGGCTGACCTAATGCTAATTTTGCGCACACCGGTCATGTTAGGATATTTAGCGAACGACTTCGCCTGGCCCTTTGGAAAGCCAGTGTGCCAGCTTATTATGGTCCTGCGCTGCCTAGGATTATATGTTGGGGCCTTCTTGCTGAGTGCCATTGCACTGGAGCGATGCCTGTGCATTTTACGGCCCGTCTGGGCTCGAATGAGACGCCCGCGCTGGGTGGTTCCATTTGTCTGCAGTCTGTTGTGGGTACTGGCTTCTGTCCTTTCTGTGCCCTACATCACAGCTGCTGGTCTTGAAAACTATAAAAATCGGACCCAGTGCTACGAAAACGTTAATGGAACTGGACAAACGATGCTGATTGTGTTGGAATCGGTGGCAGGATTCTTGCTTCCTTTGGTTATTTTCTTATCCTGCAACGTAGCCGTAATTGTTACTGCTAGACGGGCCGAATGGGGTGCGCCAGGATCCAGTGTATCTGCCTCGACAACGAGCTCCCCGACTGGATCCGTTTACACATCGCAAAGGCTCACCCGCCTCTACCGGATCCTGTTCCTCACCATGATCCTGTTCCTCACTTGCTGGGTTCCCTACTTCACCTGCCGCTTCCTCAACGCACTGGCTGCTAATCGACCTGATTGGGGACATATTCAACTAGGAGCACAAAAGGGCATATACGTGTCACTGTTCCTGGTGTACATCAAAAGTGCACTCAACCCGATTTTGTACGTGTTTGCCGCTCGGGGACTGAGGCGCACCATGCGTACCTCGTTGCTCTCGACAATTGTGCGAGTCTTTAACGAGGATATGTCCGACTCCCTGCGCAGGAAGTCCTTACGAAGAAAAGACTCACAGATATGAGTATTGCGGATATCGTGGATATTGCAAAATTTGTTTGCACTCTTGAGAAATCGGTGGACAAAATAACGAGAAGTAAAATGATTTCCTTACAGGAAGTCCATCTGACCATCCGAGGATGTAAGGCCCAGGACAAGGAGCTCAAAAATGAACTTGCTGTAAAAAAAATGTGTTTAATATAGACAAAACAGGTGAACTTCTAGCACCCATCATTAGAGCATTCTAATCAAGCTGGACATACAATAGAGAAAAGATGAACTGAAAGAAATACCTCATAGATATGTTTTCCTTGCACAATATTTTGCATTTACATTCACAGTCACATTAATAAGAAATCCAAGTGGAGATATCAGGTATAGTCGCTGACCGATCCAGAAAGACTGAAGGATTAAAGTGCTGCTGCATCTCTTTAGGTACACATGCAGCAAAAGCTTCATCCCACATTTTTTTTATTTACTATCAGGCAATTTCAAAATGTATGTTGTTGCACTATAAAAAGAAATAAACATCTATTTTTGTCAAAAATTTTCATGAAAATTTTGAAACAAATTTATTTGAGGAAAACATGTTAATAATCCATATTATAGCATGAATTATTTTCATACCAGCCGAATAAATAAATGTCTTGCAAATGTATAATGCAAACCGCAAAACATGCATTATATATGCATTATAAAAATGCATTATATAATAATAATGGTGATTATATGAATTGATTTCACATTTATGTATTTTATATATTGATGTCACATTATTTGACATTGATTTCAAATTAGGAAAAGCAGTAAAAACATGAATAAGCAATTACACTGGGAGAGAAACTAGTAAAGTCGGTGTTGTTTAAATACTGTTTTTTGCTTATATTGTTTGCATGTGTTATAACCGTGACTGTGACAATGGAAATAGAAATTGATGGCAATCTAGCATTATGACAAATTTTAAACAATGAGAGTATTATACAACTGAGCCAACAAAAATAATTACATTCTCATTTCATTTCTTGTTCATTAAAATAAAATAAAAAAATGAGATTACAGAGTCAAAGCTGCTCCATCTGCTTATGAGCCAACTCCAAAAAGGCCTTTGTATCCGCTGTTATGCTCCTTTTCTGCAGTGCTTTAATGACAGCTTTGGGGTCGGACACCACATTCATGATCTTGTCCTAATGAACCAATCAGATGATAGTCAACAGCTGCATGTTAATCTTTTAAGATGCTTTTCAAACCAGCAAGATCACTAGCGCACAGATGTGGTTATGTTAAAGATAGCATTGTAGGGACTTTTAGAGTCCAAATGTCCAATTTCATTATTACAACACTATATAGCAAAGGCGATCGTGCAGAAGTTCTTTATTCTATGCGAGTTGCAACTTGGTTTCCTCTGTGCAACACAGGAAAAAGGAAATTGTGACTGGTGAACTTGTAAATCTTGGTGAGCTTCCACTTGAAGGATAAGATGTGAAAAATGTTTTGCAGTTGAGAAAATATTAGCAAGGTTATTGCCACATTTGCCAACTTTTATTTTTTTTTTTTACTTCTGCAGATACAATGAACTAATGTTGTGAAACAGGATTTCATCACCTACTCCTCATCTCCAATTTAAACAAAAGGTTCACTATTTGATATTTATATTTCACAGAAAACCTTTATGCTTAATATTAATATTACATAACAACCCCTTTGTAGTGCATAAACGACTAAGAGGTAACAAACTTACAGGCATATAACTTATTTTTAACCTTTAAGACCTTCCTTAAAACATGCCAATAAAGGTTTTAAGTGGTATTAATTGTAGGAATATGCCTATAGTAATACCTCATTAAAATATAATGTACTTTGTTTAATTTCAATTAACTTTAGAAGTTAGAAGTACTGTAGAAGTCCTATGATGCATCTGGGCGCATCTAATATCACTAATGCTAATCAATAACAAGTTCAAATTTATTTATATTGTGCTTTTCACAATGGACATTTATTTTCCTGGTCAAAACAGTATATCTTGCTTTTGTACTGTAACACCAGACCCCAGATTTACACTTTAACGAGCAACATGGTATTTATTTTGTTAATATACATTTTATTTAATGATCCCTAATAAACATTAGCTGTTTAACTGACTTCTCTTCACATCTTTTTATGGGAAGGTGGTGGAAAAGTGGTGCAGGTATTGCACCAAGCTGACACTAGTGGACCCCCGAGTAAGGCCCTTAACCCCATAAGAATTAGATAAAAATGTATGTTGTTCTGGATAAGCTTATATGAAGAGCTTATAAGGAATGTGTGGTATTATAATTGTAGAAAGGTTTGGAAAGGTTCATCAGAGACAACCAAATGTCACTATGACTTCAAAGTACGAAAGCCGACAAGGGAGGCTGTCAAAAAGCTGCAAGAGTATCCCACGGGTACTGATTACTCTCTTCAAGACTTTCATAATCTTTACATGTCTGGCTTGATGTGTACGGGGTTACGCAGGAGGTATAAATCGTGTTTATGGAGCGGCAGCCGGAAGCCTAGCCCTAAAGCCAACTAAAGAAAATCAGTGGGCTTGCCAGGCACAGGCCAGGCACAGAAGATGCCTTTTCAATCTCAGTATCCTAGACCAGGGGTCACCAACGTGGTGCCCACGGGCACCAGGTCGCCCCCAAGGACCACATGAGTAGCTCTCAGGCCTGTTCTAAAAATTCATCAGTAAGAAGCATCTAAAATGTTAGTTAACTCATTGAGAACTCACAATAGTTAACTCACAATACTTATTGTGAAAAATCATCAGTGTCATTAATTATAATATATAACTAAAGGCAAATGTGTTTTTTCAGAAGAGTGCGTCAAACTGGTAGCCCTTAGTATGACTCGGTATCCATGAAGTAACTCTCAGGTTCAAAAAGGTTGGTGACCCCTGTCCTAGACGCTACTCATCAGGAAATTCTTTTTGAAAAGTAATTTTCGAATTATTTAGAAACAAATAATTGGATTATTTTGGTGACCTCAGATAACACGGTGAAACAGTTTATATATATTTTTTTAGATTACGCCGTTGTGTGCGTCTCGATAGAAAACAGGAAGCCTGCATATTTATGATCGATCAGCACAACTGACTTCACCACCAGGTTCTGAGAACTGATTCTGCTTAGATATTTTGGTTTTAACAATCTCTGAAGAAGTGTCAAAAGACGTTTTACACTGACAACTCAAGCAAGTTTTATCAACCAAGCAAAAAAATATATATATAATACTCAGATTGCTTACAAAATATTCATCGAACGAAACACATCATTTAAAAGAAAGCACAGTAAACACAATGGGAATTGTTGATCTGTACCTGTAATGTGGGCTCATCATCCGGATAAAGTGATAAAGCAGGAAGGGACAGTGCAGCTTGCTCAGTCAGCTGAAAAAACTATCAAAAAATGTGAAGAATTGAAGATTGTAAGTAAAAGAATGGAGAATTATTAATATGAACTAATATGAGTAACTTCTAAAACCATCCATGAATGTGGTGTCCGTAATAAGATATGAGCTTCATTGTTATAATAGTGAGATGGCAAGTTAAATATTTTAAGGATAAATAAACTGAGGTTGAGTCACTTTGCAATATAAATTTGTATCATTCAGACTAAAATGGGGAAGAAAAAAAAAACTGTCAACAACTCTCGTCAGATTAGCATGAACATCTGGAGCAACTTTTTTGTTATTTTTCACCAAAGGGCTTACAGCTCAGGACGTCAAAACACTATTCAAATGAATTCAAAAGCTGTCAAATGATAGCTTTCAACACTTCTGGAATGCTAGGTACACATTACAGAGTCTCTCCCTCAGATGAGGATTGTGATTAAGGCATGTCATGGCATCACCAACTGAGTTCAATCTGTTTAATTTAGTCTCACCTACGTGTCACCCACAGAACCACATCAAAACTTCTTGGGGTCAAACAATCACTCAACTACGCATTGGATTATGGTTGAAAATACTCCCTCGAGGTTAAACTTTTTTTTTTTTTAAACTTTATTCAAACACTTGAAAGCAGATTTACAAAAGGCTTCCTGAAAAAGCTATTCATTATATGATCTGTTGTAATTCAGAATATTTAAAAACAAGTTGAAGCTCGTCAGTTGAACCTTCTTAAATAGAGACTGGAGACGGGTTTGGCACGATCACCATATGAAGCTTAAATTCGAAATCTTGGAAAGCATACACAATATTATTAGGTTAATTATTTTCTGGGGATTTCAGCATTTAAATAAGATTGATATCTTCATAATGATACATGTTTGTTAGCTCAGATTTGAGATAGCGTTATACTAGCAGTCTTATCAGTTCAGATATGAACAGTGCAGCAACTGATACAGGTCTGACTCATCCACAAGAAGATAATGAGAGGTGCAGGAAGTTAGTTCATAACCAGCGACTATTTTTATTATTCATTATGTTTTCCACTTTGAAGCGAGAGGCTTTTTAGAAGACAAAGCTGGATCTATATACACTGAATAATCATAACATTATGAAAATTAAAACACTGATTATCTCTTCATCATGGCACCTAGTGGGTGAGATTTATTAGGCTGTGTTAGAAAGAGGAAAAATAGGCAAGCGTTTGACATGGGCCAAATTGTATTGGCTACACGAACAAGTCAGCGCATCTTGAAAAACTTCAACTTTTTTAGGGTGTTTGCCCACCTCAGGGTGGTTTTCCTTGCCACCATCGCCTCGGCTTGCTCAACAAGGAACAAACTGATTTCCATTCCCAATAATTACACACAATAATTAACTGTGTTGTGTAAAGCTGATTTGTGACAATGACCATGTAAACAATGCTCTACAAATAAAATTCAACTGAATTGTTTTGTATGCAAAGGGTTACGGTGGCTTAGTGGTTAGCACGTTCGCCTCACACCGCCAAGGTCCGGGTTCGATTCCCGTCTCGGCCATGTGTGTGTGGAGTTTGCATGTTCTCCCCGTGCCTCAGGGGTTTTTCCTCCTGGTTCTCCGGTTTCCTCCCGGTCCAAAAACATACACGGTAGGTCGATTGGCACCTTGGAAAATTGTCCCTATTGTGTGAATGCGAGTGTGTGTGTGTGCCCTGCGATGGGTTGGCATTCCCACCAGGGTGTATCTTGCCTTAATGCCCATAGATAGGCACAGACTCCCCGTGACCCGAGGGAAGATCGGATAAAGCGGTAGAAGATGAATGAATGAATGAATGTTTTGTATGCAACACAATATTAGGCAGGTGGTCATAATAGGTGTGTTTCCATTACCCTACAAAATGCACAAATTTAAATAGCGAATTGAAAATATGCCTAATAGAAACGCGTCAAATTCGTAAAACTCGCATATATTGCAAAAACGTTTTCACTCACATGAGGTAGTTTTTTGGACGATGCAAAAAAAGGAATAATTCGCAAAACTGTAATGGGAACAGTTTTTTTCGCATTTCCAGGTCACATGATAAGCGTGCGATTATCCATGTAGTAATATAGCCTGTAGTACAAACCTGCTGTGCATTTGACTCTTCTTCCTTCAGTTTGCCCCTCATGACCCTGCACTCACGTTCCAATCTGTCCATCTTGACCTGCAACTGCTCCAGTGTGCTAACCACCGCCTGGCTGCTCTCCTAAAAACATAACACCAAGGCATGCACACAGCAGAGCACCACATCACAACCAAATCAATTACAGCTTGTGCAATTAGTCATCCCCTACAATTTCCCAACATGAACAGCAGGGTGGCTTTTCATGAAGCAAGTCATGACCGAACCAGTTTCTACTACAGCCTAAGATTTCTGGTCTTGGCTGACATACCGGTGGAACCCCAATGAATCTTTTACTGTTGTAGCCCAAACCGTTTAAGTTTTGAAATGTTGAGTGCCCTGAGATGCTGTTCATCTCACCGTGGATGTAAATAGTAGTTATCTGAGCTATCAGAATAATCAGTTGACCTTTCTTATCAGCAAGGCGTTTCCTCCTGCAGGTAGCCGCTACTCACTGGGCGTTTCTTCTTTCTTTTATCATTCGGTGTTAACTCAAGAGATTGCTGTTTTGGAAAATCTGTGAGGTCATGTATCTTCCCATTCTGATGTGTAATATGAAAGATTTTCTACCCTGAATTGTTGCAAATGACAATGATTTGGCATCATTTATTTAATATTGAGCACCAAAGTAACAAATGCACATACAGCATATACAGTGTCATGAAATAACCCTTAACAGTACTAAATATTTCATTTACTGATGATAATAATAATAATAATAATAATAATAATAATAAGTATGTTTTGAATGTGGAGGTTTCATAAATTTAGACCTTTTTTTACAGTCATGTTGAAATTAAATCCACTGAAGTCAATGAAGTTCATACTGGTAATATTCAAATAATGTTATCAAAACACTGCTCAGGAAGGTCGAGATAGTAAAAATAATAAATATAGATAATAAAAGTTTCCTCCTCTAGATTCCAAAAAGATATTCAAGAACTTTCAAGGATATATTAATTTTCAACAACTTTTCAATGCATGATGATCTGAAACATTAAAGTGTGACAAAAATGCAAATAAATAGTAAATCAGGAACGGCCCAACACTTCATATGTAGGGTTCTCGCACTTAAAAGTACATACATTTTCAGGTTCATCAAACAAATTTAAACATTAGAACATTTACAATTAAGCATTTAAACACAAATCAATTTTTTAAGTGAAGGTTCTTATTATTAAGGGAAAACAAAATTAAAAACTACACGGCCCTGTGTGAAAAAGTGTTTGCCTCATTAACCCCAATGTTAAAACATTACTTAACTGTGGTTCATCACAGATAAGTTCAATTTCTCTAGTCACACCCAGGCCTGATTACTGCCACACCTATTCGCAATCAAGAAATCAAGAAGAGCTGCCTGACAAAGTGAAAAAGACCCTCAAAAGCTAGACTTCATTCAGAGATCCAAAGAAATTCAGAAGCAAATGAGAAAGAAAGTTATTGAGATCTATTAGTCTGGAAAAATTATAAAGCAATTTCTAAAGCTTTGTAACTTGGGACTCTAGTGAACCACAGTGAGAGCCATTATCCATGAAATGGCGAAAACATGGAACAGTGGAGAACCTTTCTTGGAAGGTGATGGTCTGGGGCTGTTTTGCGGCTTCAGTACCTGGAAGACTGCTGTGATAAATGGAACCATGAATTCTGCTGTCTACTAAAAATCCTGAAGGAGAATGTCTGGCCATTTATTCAGAACTTCAAGCTGAAGTGAACTTGGGTTCTGCAGCAGGAGAATGATCCAAAACACACCAGAAAGTCCACATCTGAATGGCTGACGAAAAACAAAATGAAGACTTTGGAGTGGCCGGGAGTGACATGAATCCTGACCTGACCTGAATCGTATTGAGATGCTGTGGCATAACCTTAAAAAGGCAGTTCATGCTCGAAAACCATCCAAATTGGCAGACAACAATTCTCCAAAGATGCATGGACTAAAATTTCTCCACAATGATGTACTCATTGCAAGTTATCGCTAACGTTTGATTGCAGTTGTTTTTAATGGGCACTTTGCTTTAGTAAAGTCCTGTGTATAGTTAATTTATATCGTCTGTTATAGCACCTTTGACCCGGGGAAACGTTGTTTCGTTTCACTGTATACTGCACTGTATATTGTTGCAATGACAATAAAAGCCTACTTGGCTTGACTTGAAATTTGGTTCATGATCTGAAACATTCTAGTGTGACAAACATGCAAAAAAAATAGGAAATAAGGAAGGGGCAAACACATTTTCACACCACTGTATTAGGGACAACACAACTATGCACTGCTTATTATTCTTAATTCACAAAAAGACATAACCATTCAACAATGAAAAATTAGTCCCTTACTGATTTCTTGACTTTCATAAATATTTATTAGACATGGTCTATTCCTTCTTGACCAAAGGAATTGGCTTTCTGTTGTCAACATACTATAGTATGTGACTGTATTGTATAGTATAGCTGTGGTGAGTTACACCATTCAGCAAAAGTTGATGATGGCTAAACAACAGCAGCCGAGCAGAAATTCTGAGAAGCCTTGTGTCAGTAGCTCGTGAAGCAATGAAGCCACAAGCAGCGGGAGTTATATCCAATGATTGAATATCCAAAACATTCAATCATTACATTTGACAATAAATGTTGTAGTAGTGGATACAACAGTCACCTCAACACTCTGCTAGGAGACATTGTGCAATGCACGTGACTGCAGATGAAGAATCACTGTAAGGCAATGTGTAAGTGATCTTGTATTGTGCCATTCTGTACTGACCGAGCTTTTTTTTTCCATCCAAGTGGCTGACCGCAAAGACAGTCAAATCTCCCCGATACACAGATAAACTGTACACTATTGGTTGTTTATTATTATAATGATTTCTTTTTACATTTAACTTATTCTACTTGATATAAATAATTAGCATTGTATAAATTATATACATTCTTTATACTAAGAGTAAGGTTACATGAGGAGGTGTAGGAGGTGAGGTGATCTATGAGGTGAGGAGGCCCCTGTGCAAGGCCCCTAACCTCGTAGATGCTCTGTTGTATGAATGAGATAAATTAAGTCACTTGGAATGAGGGCATCTGTCAAAGATTTTACACTACTTATGTATTTCTGTACCTAAATAAACTTTAGTATTACTAGTAACTACTGTATAGAGGTCAATTTGAAGTACAACTTCTAAAACCAGTAGCATTTTACACCTCCTTAAAAGGACTTATTGTTGCCCTTTAATTAGTTAAATGTTGAAATATAGCATATTGTATCATATACAGTGGCAAGAAAAAGTATGTGAACCTTTTGGAATTTCATGGTTTTCTGAATAAATTTGTCATAAAATGTTATCTGATCTTCATCTAATTCATTGGTATTGACAAACGCAATGTGTCTAAAAATAATAACACAAAAAAATCCAATCTCTCTTGTCTTTATTGAACACAATCATTAAACATTCAAAATGGCAGTGGAAAAAGTAAGTGAAACCTTGAGTTAATGACCTCAAAAAAGCTAATTGGAGCTAATTCTGGAGTCTTGTTAAGATAATAAGTTTGGAGGTGTGGACTACAGCTACTTTGACTGATAAAAACCCCTCAAACCTTTGGAGTTTGCTCTGCACAAGAAGAACATGATTATGTGAGCCATGCCTCACCAAAAAGAGCTTTCAGAGGACCTTCGATCAAGAATTGTTGATTTACATGAAGCTGGCAAGGGTTATTTCAAAGACTTTAGATATTCACCAGTCTACAGTTTGGCAAACAATCTACAAATGGAGATAATTTGGGACTGTTGATACTCTACCTAGAAGTGGGCGCCCCGTCAAAATGACACCAAGAGCACAACGAACACTCATCAATGAGGTAAAGAAACAACCCCGAATGACAGCCAAAGATTTGAAGGCATCATTGGAACTTGCTAACATATCTGTTCATGAGTCTACAATACGTAAAACACTGAACAAGCAGGGTATCCACGGCAGGACACCGCGAAGGAAGCCGCTGCTTATTAAAAAGAACATTGCTGCACGCCTTAAGTTTGCACTCCGGTGTTTTGGGTCGTTGTCCTGTTGCATCACCCACTTTCTACACAGTTTCAGCTGATGTACAGACATTCTCACATTATCCTGAAGAATCCACATTATCCCGCAAGTCCACAACAGAATGGCTTCAGAAAAACAAAATCCGCCTTTTGAAGTGGCCAAGTCAGAGCCCAGACCTCAACCCAATAGAGATGCTATGGATTGACTTGAAGAGGGCCATACACATGAGACGTCCAAAGAATATGACAGAGCTAAAGCAGTTCTGCCAGGAAGAATTGGCTATGGGCTAAATTCCGGATCCCCCCCGCTCCCGGCGTCTCAGCGACAATGATCCTCAGGTGCAGCGATGTGCAGGTCTGATCCACAGCTACAGGAAGCGCCTGGTTGAGGTTATTGCTGCCAGGGGGGGTCAACCAGTTATTCATTCTAAGGTTTCACTTACTTTTTCCACTGCCATTTTGAATGTTGAATGATTGTGTTCAATAAAGACAAGAAAGATTGGATTTTTTTGGTGTTATTATTTTTAGACACATTGTGTTTGTCAATACCAATGAATCAATATGATGAAGATTATATGAAGATCAGATAACATTTTATGACAAATTTATTCAGAAAACCATGAAATTCCAAAAGGTTCACATACTTTTTCTTGCCACTGTACAAAGCTTTCTGGTTACATTTAATACGAGACAGACTATTTAATAATGAAAGACATGCATCATAAAACTGCCTTTCAATTGCATAAAGTAAAAGAAAAAAAAACAATTGAATATAATTGTCTTTTTAAAATCATCTATATATCATTTATAAATCATCTCTTCTCTTTATATTTCAAATTAAAAGGAAAACCCCTACAATTTCTTAGTCACAATGTGAGACAGTATACCATGTACGTAATATACTCGTGTACGTAACACAAAAATAGAAGATTGCCAAAAATCTGGTGGGCAATTGCTAGACTGAAATTGTAATGAGTGGTGAAACCTGGTAATTATACGTGCAAAAATGACAATGCAAGTACCATAAAGGTTCAGCTCTTTAAGCCTGTCAAAATAAAATCCCTAAGGAACATATTCAGGCAATGCTTCAAATTTCTGAAACCATGTCACAGTTTTCATAACTGTACAAAACTTGCATAATCATATACAACATGCACATGCACCAAATACGCCACATGATGGGTTTTCCGAATGTTATGACTGACAAGTTCTGCATCACCACAAGCAACAATGAACAGTACAAATGTTTACATTGTGCTGCAAAAATGTTTTCAGTTTTAAATACTTTGACCATTGAAATTTACACTGAGTGCTCTTGTTCTTCCTAAGGGGACTTTCATGGACTAAAAAGCTACATTTCCATGACATTAGGAAAAATCTATGAAACAACATGATAGGGAAATTACATTTTAATAAAGAGCTTTACCAAATGAGCTGTAGTGAAACAAATGAGTGTGAACAAGTGTACTCATACACCTTTAATATATACCCTTTGTATAAGTAATATACAAGAAAGCTGTTCAGACATCTGAGTTTCCCATAATCTCTGCCCTGTTTAGACTCCAAAATCCAACATGTATCTGTTGATTGCAGAGATAAAACCATAACAACATCCAAACACCTATTCTTAAGGCATATGTCTGAGACTGAAAGGAATTTTAGACAGATGGATGCACTGATAGATAATGAGCTCTGTTAGTAAATCATTGGTTGACGCCACATATAAATTCAGTGATAAACACGGGCACTTTCCAAAGGCAGTTAATGCAGCTTGATCTGAACTTGCAGGAAAATAAACACACTATCTCGCTTATGTTAGTGCAAGGCAATAAGACTAAGTTCATGGTTATTTTCACTACATATCTCACTTCCTATACAATACATCCACTCCCTCATGTGAATCTACTTAATTGTATCACAGACACAAGAATCAGTTACTATCAGTTATAAGCTGTATGTTAAATATAATTCTCACTCTTACCTCCAATTCCTCAATTTTCTTTTTGCCTTGTTTAACCATCTGGCTCTGTTTATGGAACTGCTGGGTCACCTGCATCGTGTTTCCATGATTCTGAGGAGGCACAGGGAGTTGAGAACATTTTTCCATGAACCTGAAATGAAAAACATTTCGACAGCTCAATTTTCCAATAAAGCTTCAAAACATAAAAGAGAAAGATAATGGTGTGCATGTCTTACTGTTGTTTTAATAAGTTCAGGTGCTTCTGTGATTCTTCTTTTTCTTTTGCTTTCAGTGGAAGAACAGACCTATTAAAAATAAAATACACGCTGAAGAATTGAACAAGAATGAAACTTGTAACTAATTTCAATAAAGGCAATGAATTCACTCACAGTATTGACAAACTTAGCATGTTGTCAAGAACCACTATGGAGGACTTTGTTAATGGTTTCCATTTCTCCCGACCTTTGACCTTTCTCGGCTCTGCGGGTGTTGTGATATAGGAAGAAGAAAATAAGACCAAACTGGGCAACCGAGCAATCAGAGAGCAGTGCCATATATTTACTATCATAATATTAGTTATTAGGGGTGTAACATATTAAATATTGGTGTGTGTGTGTGTGTGTGTGGTGTGTGTGTGTGTATATATATATATATATATATATATATATATATATATATATATATATATATATATATATATATATATATATATATATATATATATATATATATAAAGTTAGAGCAGTGTTACTGTGGCCTTTCACTCTTCTGCATGTTATGAAAAGCTGAGCTTGTGTAATATGAAAGTACCACGGTGCTGCATGAACACGTGAAAATAAAACGTCTTGGATGGCGATGATACATCAGCTTGGTAAATAAATGTAAATCATAGCCATGTAAACATGGTATAGGTTAACTAAAGTCCAATTGTGTAAACTTTTTGTAGTTAACTTCGAGACAGTCTCACTACATCCATTTTGTTGTTACTCATGAGCATCAGGTTGCACAATCACCTCTCTCACAACACAGCGATTGATTCTATAAAAAAGGTGCGGTCAGAGTAAAATACTACATCTAAAAGCAGTAGTCGACAATGCAATTTTAGTCGCTGTCAGCGAATGCTAATGTATTTGTAAACCAATGGATACTTTTTTCTTTTTTCAGGCCTGTTAGCTTACTTCTCTGTTCAAACTCTCTTTTTAGAGTATTTGTAGCTTTAGAGCATTACAGACATCTACAATCATTAAAAACTATACAAACTTAGATTTTTCATATTGCCAATTGCCTTTTATTTGCAACAGTAACAACCAGTATTTGTTCAAAGGAAAATATTACTATTCAACAGCCAATATAAGCTTTAAAATAAAAAATTTACTTATAGACTCAAAATGTGGCTTTTGCTTTTTTTATACATAACCTGAATTGTAGTTTAATATAGGTTTAATAAGCAAATTCTCATTTTAAAAAGTTTTTTTCAATTAATCGTTCATTCATTCATCTTCTACCGCTTTATCCGATCTTCCTCGGGTCACGGGGAGCCTGTGCCTATCTCAGGCGTCTATGGGCATTAAGGCAGGATACACCCTGGATAGAATGCCAACCCATCGCAGGGCACACACACACACACATTCACGCACACATTCATACACTAGGGACAATTTTCCAAGGTGCCAATGTTTTTGGACCGGGGGAAACCGGAGAACCTGGAGAAAAACCTTCAATTAATCAAATAGAAAATAAACAGTATGCTTAATCAACTGTTAAAAGTGTCACTGGTTGCAGCATGAAATATATGTAAAGCACAGTTATATACACATCTGCATTACCCAAATGGGTCCGATAAATGTAAACGTTAAATATTTTTCATTCGTTTAATTTTATTTAATTAATTTCAAAGGCTGATACATTATATACAGATTGAAAGAGTGATGTTCTCCATCAATGAATAAATTAACAGTGGTTCATTAGGTTACAAACTAAGGATTCCATCAGCCAAAGTTTTATTATTTTTCAATACTTCAGCATCTATTTTATTTTGATAGGTCTGTTCTTACACTAAAAATCTAAAACTATGTTGGGACAAATTATGACTTCTTTTTAATATAAATCTAATTATAGTAGCTCAGTTGTACAATTGATATGGTCTTCAACATCCTGTTTGCAGGAAAATACAGGAGACCTTTCAAAATATTTACATATAAATTTCACTTCCACCAGCATCTGAGCATATTTCACCTGAGCATATTTTGACCTCCTGCCAGTGCAAATATAAAATTTGCTGCCCTCAAAGTCTTTCTTCAATGTATAAATAATCAGGACAAAATCTTTTATACAGTCCATGCATACCACTTGTATGTAATTTTCCCCAAAATATTATAACACATTCAGAGGCATAGATTTGTCCCCCCATCAGTGGAACTAGGAAAAGGCAAACCTGTTTCAGCACCATAATATCACCTGTATACAAAGTAAACTCAGTGAAGACAAATTTGGGATGAAAAAACTCAAATGGGAAAAGTGTTCAGCACGGAGCAATGACTTTAACCTCACTCGAACACTTTTAGGATGAACCCTTGGGATGACCTGGGGGATTAATGTGACTTCTGTAGACTGAATACAAATTCCCACAGATGTTTGAGTAGAAAGCCTTCCCAATGCAGAGGATGTTGTTAGGAGGCATATGAAGAAATAAATCCAGGTAAATGCCTATGGCTGGCAATAAGGTGTGTTGGTCACTTCCTCTCCATTACCTGCATTTGTTTTTTTAAATTCAACTTGTATCCAGTCACATCATGCAATAATGATGTGTCCTTATAGCAATTAAAACAGTAGTAGTACATAGAATACTATTAGTAAATTACCTGAATTGTATCAAACCTAATTTAGCCTGAGCAAACAAATTTCCATTATAAATACATTTTATATATATATATATATATATATATATATATATATATATATATATATATATATATATAGATATATATATATATATATATATCATTGTATATAACAGGCTACATGAGCAGCTTTGCCTAGATCTCAAAACTCACCTTTCTGCTTTGGCTTATCTTGTGCACTCGTACCATCAGGCAATGGTTTCTAAAGACAAAAACAGTTATAATGGAACAATGAACAGTTCTGTATTTAAGACCCTAACTGTGGAGGTGAACAGGGAGGTGGTAACTCAGTGGTTAGGTCATCGTGCTCTAGACCAGAAGGTGGCAGGTTCAAATCCCTCCTACTTTCTATTCACACCCTCTCGAGCTGCCACACAAATAAAGTTAAATAAATTGAATTTGAATATGTATGTTAATTAGATGCATGCCACCTTCCTTAAGTCAGTGTTGCAGTCCAAATGCACCCCTTCGTGGCTGTTATAGTATTCCCTTATAAGTGGCCTCTTTTAGTAAAATACACGCTGCTGAACAGTTCAGGAAGAGCTTGATGAATATGAGAAAGAGCTCACGGTCCGGGCACCTGTAAAGTGTCCTGTCTGATCCACTGGTGTCCTTACAACTTAAATCTTCATATAGGATGTGATTTTAGTTTTAATATGATGTCTGATCTCTGTGTTCTGTAAAGGGGAAAATAACGCTCGGCTTAAATATGATTACTGATCAATAGTGATTCGGTCTTACTTGGGCTAAGTTTTTCCCTGCGCGCCTCGCGGCTTTAGGACCCCCCGTTGACGCTCTGGATGACCCTCGGGCTGGTTTCATCTTCCTCAACAGACTTCCACACACTGTGTAGCAAGAAAACAACAGTAAATGAACACTATTGATGATGCTGTATGGAGTTAACGCTACTATGTAGCTAGCATGAAATTTAACAAACTTAGCTATATGTTAGTTAGAACGCGAAATGACGTGCACTGATTTACCATTTCATTATGTATAGTATTAAAATATCGTCTAATAAACAGTAAGGGGTAAAAAAAATACAACCCGTGAAACACAATGAGTATGTTATTGTGCCCTAGCTGCTCCTGTTTACATACCGGTTTCGCGGTATCGCTTCAAACTTTACGCGCATGCGCAGTAAATATCCGTACACGTCCGGGAACCATGTTGATAAGGTCAATGTGCTTGTAGATATTCATTCATTCATTCATCTTCTACCGCTTTATCCGATCTTCTCGGGTCACGGGGAGTCTGTGCCTATCTCAGGCGTCTATGGGCATTAAGGCAGGCTACACCCTGGATGGAATGCCAACCCATCGCAGGGCACGCACACACACACTCACATTCATACACATTCATACACTAGGGACAATTTTCCAAGGTGCCAATCAACCTACCGTGCATGTTTTTGGACCGGGAGGAAACCGGAGAACCCGGAGAAAAAAACCCCCTGAGGCACGGGAAGAACATGCAAACTCCACACACACGACCGAGACGGGAATCGAACCCGGATCCTGGCGGTGTGAGGCGAAGGTGCTAACCACTACGCCACCGTGCCCCCTGTAGATATTCATTCAACAATAATTATGTTAGTATGTTAATATGTCAGATGCTGATTTAGGCTAGTTAGGGGGTCTGGGGTGCCGCCAGCATTCACATTAGTCTCAAAGGTGTTCGTTAGGTTTGTGGTCAAAGCTCTATAGCAGGGGTCACCAACGTGGTGCCCGTGGGCACCAGGTAGCCCCCAAGGAGCACATGAGTAGCTCTCAGGCTTGCTATAAAAAGTGCACAACTCATCAGTGAGATGCGTCTATAATGTAAAATGTAGTTAATTCGTTGTTGATAGTCACTGTCAAAAATCACAAGTGTATTCACATAGATAAACGAGTATCATTAATAATAATAATAATAATAATAATAATAAGTATAACTAAAGGTAAATTTGTTATTTCAGAGGAGTAATAATATAATAATAATAAACTAAAATAATAATATATAACTAAAGGTAAATGCCCTTTAATTTCAGAGGAGTATTTCCCTTTAAACTGGTAGTCCATGTTAGTATGACTCTGTCCAGTAGCTCTCAGCTCTCGTTACAAAAAGGTTGGTGATCCCTGCTCTATAGTTATATCTTTCTCTGCAATCCGTGTGAAACATATTTGGTTTATATGTAAAACTGGGTCTCCTAGTATCATGCCCAATTATTATCAATAGCAACAATAGAAACAAATCCAAAAGTTAAAATACAAAGTAAAGAGAAAAAAAAACCTCACAACTCAATTTCAACTCTTAGCTATATGTTTTTTTGATGCATTTATTATACTTTGGACAAATTACCCTTAAAGAGGAAGACATTTTGCACTTTATTGCCTCAAGTGTGCTGTTCTTGTGCACTTTCTTTAAGATACTGGCTGATATGTATGCCACAAAAATTGCATGACAGAAACACAATAATGAAAAGGTTCAAATGTGATAATCTAAGTAATGCTAAAACATCCTAATTGTGTAACTCCACACACAATTGTCATATAGTGTATATGAGTGTTGTGATCTATGGTTTCCTCATAAACTGTGTCCTGATACGTACAATTATAGATACACCTTTATTGTCTTTGACAGTAAAATGTATTTCTTCCAGAATTGCAAGTAACAGTATTAGTGGTGTGCAAATTACTTACCTGAGCAAGACCCTTAAACCTTCTACTCCAAGGGTTCTGTATCATGGCTGACCCTGTGCTCTGACCCAAGCTTCCAAACATAATGTGTTGTAATGTATATATGACACTATTCTATAAAAAGTGCAGTTAAATTTGTATAATCTATATACAGAAAATAAATATAAAGCTGTTTAGATTGAAAGGTTTATTGCTGTATGTACAGGA
This sequence comes from Kryptopterus vitreolus, assembly GCA_030449085.1. Taxonomy (NCBI): domain Eukaryota; kingdom Metazoa; phylum Chordata; class Actinopteri; order Siluriformes; family Siluridae; genus Kryptopterus; species Kryptopterus vitreolus. The sequence goes on from JACRUU010000022.1 coordinate 3,723,301, forward strand.
AAGAGACTGTGACACCATATAATTAAATTCACACTCTGTATTTAGTTCAAGCAGCCTGACATAATTGAGGGACATAAGGAAAACAGCAAAGTTTCAGGACATGAATGTACAAAGTTGTAGGTGTACAGTAAGTGCCTGAGTAACAATATAGATGCATTCAGAGCCAGATGTGCTCTGTTTCTGTGTCCAGGAAAGCTGATAAAAAGATAAAAGCTAAAATTTTGCTTTGAAACACCAAAAATTTACTGAAAAAAAAACAAATCTAAAGAAATAATAATAATAATATATATATATATATATATATATATATATATATATATATATATATATATATATATATATTTATTTATTTATTTTTTCACTACAACGACTTGTCTGTGAAATGGCCACGTGTTAGCCACGAGGCAACGGTTAAGGTTCTGGGTAACTGATCAGAAGGTTCGGGGTACAAGCCCTGTTATTGCCAAACGGCCGTCCTCACACCACTCTGACCCCAGCTTACAAACATATTTGAACATGACCCAAGCTATGCACATTACTTTCATCCAATTAGCCAATGTGATTGTGCAAATATTTGATGAAGAGGCAAAACTTTGAGGACAGAGTCATTATTTGAGGACAGGCAGTGACTCAGCTGTTGAAAAATTTATTAGTGTAGGTGTGTGGGCATAGAAGAGACTTAGATGCTTTTGTAAGAAATATCAGTGTTTTAAATATGTTGCAGGCAGGTACAGGAAAACAATGGAAGTGATGAAGCAGTGTGGGAAAACTTGAAGAATTCAAAACTAGTCAAGCAACTACATTCTTGCATACTTGCAGAGGTTGAGGCAGGACTGGCACCAGCAAGCCATAATCGTCCAGTTCCACAATGACAGTGAGTTGACCGAGCCCCTGACTGGCATACAGTCAATATAGAAATCTACATAGCTCAAAAATAACAACATAAATGTTGTATCTTTAATATAATATTCCACCAAAATAAAAATGACAAAAATATTCGCTAATGTCAAAATAAATAAATAAATAAAACAGCACAGCTTGATGGTATAAGCCTGCACATCCCTCCCAACTAATACTTTGTGGAAGTACTTTTTGCTTTCAATTTTATTATACTTTTCTTAGCAAAAAGCTTCTGTGTATATCTATTGTTTTGTCATTAAATCGTTTTTTGATGGGACTGAGGTCTGGGCTCTGGTCTGCCATTCCAGGACTTTGCCATTGTTAAAATCATTGTTGATTTTAATGTGTGCTTTTGGGTAATTGTCATGTTGAATTCCTCTTCATTATCGGCTTTTAAAATATCATGGCATTTGAAGATTTTCCCATAATTTCTTATAATTTCTCCTTCTATCCTGACCAGTGCCCACTGGTCCAGCCAAAGCAACACTAAAGCATAATTCTACCCCAACCTACAAGCAGGATTCACTGTCACTGTGCTGTTTCTTAGAGGATTCAATACAATTTTATTTGTATAGCATTTTTAACAGTGGACATTGTCTTAATAGCGTAACAGCTTTACAGAGTTAATGCTGTAAGAAGGAAAAAGATTGTTTTTTGTAAATGAAAAGGAATGAGAGGAACCAGATTTAAGAGTGAACCAAATACTTGTCTGGGTGACAGTGAATGTCTGTTTATTACAGCTACATGATGTTGAAGTGTGCAGTGATTGTGGTCAGTAGCCTGGGTCAGTGGAGAAAAGCCAGAAACAAACCATCCTCGAAGTTCCAGTGTTTAAATCATTGGCCTCTGGACTGGAAGATGGCAGGTTCAAATCCCACCAAAGCTAACAATAGTGGGCCCTTGAGCAAGCCCCTTCACTCTCAAAGGCTCGGTTATAAGTCACGCTGGATAAGGTTGTCTGTCAAATGCTGTAAATGTAAATATAACATCCGACAGATTGGTCTCCAATTGAAGAGAACACCACCCAGAGGCATGCTGGGACGAATTGGGCAGATCGAAGGAGGGTGCTGTGCTACAACGTTTTCTAGAATCTTGGAGGGCAGGTTTGATATTGGCCTATAGTTGGAGTGTTGACAGGGGCCAAGGTCAGTTTTTGGTATGATACCTGCCAGAAATATATAGGAACATAACATAAGAAGAGTTAGAATAGAATTGAAGAGGATCATTTGCAATCACTTTACACCAAAAATACCTTTTAGAAACAACTTTTGTCTCATCAGACCATTAACCATTTCTTATGTATCTTTCACATAATTCAGATGGTCTTGCATATTCCTATTGAAGAATTCTCAAGAAAGGGTTGACATCTTGCCACCCCACTCCACTGCCACTGGTGTCAAAAGTATAAATACTAGGGTTTAAAAAGACTTGTGTAGAAGTTAAAGTATCAACTCAATCTTTTTACTCAAGTAAAAGTGTGAAAGTACTGGTTTCAAAACTACTTAAAGTATAAATGTAAAAGTAATGTAAGGAAAAGATGCCATTAAGGACAAAAGCTTAGGTTGCGTCAATCGCAATCACTAATTTATTAAAAAGTTTTGCCACTGAATTACCTACTGTAGCTTCATTTGCAAACGATAAAGAGAAAGCACCCGTTTGATAAATGAGCCAGTAGTGGAGAAATAATCACTACGTCCTTGCTGGAGTGTAACGTGATTTGTGTCATGTGAATGTGTGATAGATCGTGTACAAAACAATAAGGTGTAATACATTTTTTTAATGATTAATCGAGCTGAACTGAAATAGTAACGATTCTATTATTAAACGTAAGAAATTAAAAGTACAGCTAATGGCGTATTGAGTAGAAGTAAAAAGTCGTCTGAAAAAGAATTACTTCAGTAAAGGTATAGATACCCAAAAGTTCTATTTAAGGAAGGTAAATAGACACCTCTGCTCACTTGTGCAGAATACAGGAATAGAAGGATAGCCTTTGTTTATCACATATTCATATAGTATAGTGAAATTATAGTGGCAGCTTCTTTTGGGAGTTTGGGTCAGAGTGCAGGGTCAGCCATTATACAGCACCCTAGTTAAGGGCCTTGTTCAAGGACCCAAGGGGGGCAGCTTGGCGATACCAGGGATCGAACCCCAACCTTCCTATCAGGAGCCCAACCCCTTAAACAGCTGAGCTACACTGGGATGGTAGTCACATGCAAGAATTGACCAGTACCTGTCTAAAATGGCTTTAATTCTTTCTATTGATATCCTTCCTGATATGTTTTCTCCTCAGACCAAATTGGGAGAGTTGTTCTGATCTTTATAATGTCTCTGAGGTGCCATATTTCCTACACTTATTGATGATGGTGTCGAAAGTGTTCCATGGTATATTCAGTGCCTTCGATATTCCCTTATATAATTATGTGCCAGATCATGTGTCAGAATTTCTCTGGCAAATGCTTGTTGACTGGTTAATGCTGAAGACAGTTATATGAAAGCGTTTGCATACTTATGCAATCAGGGTATTGTAGGTTTTTCTGTATTTAAAATGTTCCCAACTATTAAACCTTTTTTTTTCTTGTGTATTTTTGGTTTGTTGGAATATTTCAGTAAATATGTATCAAGCCCAGCCCTGATATTGATGTCCTTCTTTATATTTTATAAATCGGCAACTTTGAAAGGGTATGATTTTTTTCCCACTGTGTGTGTGAGTGTGTGTGTGTGTGTGTGTGTGTGTGTGTGTGTGTGTGTGTGTGTGTGTGTGTGTGTGTGTGTGTGTGTGTGTGTGTGTGTGGACTAAAATGTTCAGTAACATGAGACACAAGTTCCATGAGAACCATGAGCTATTTTTCTACAAGAGAAGAGTACATGTAGGGGTGTATGTATGTATGCATGTATATATGTATGTATGTATGTATGTATGACACGTTATAACTTCTTAGAGAGACAAACTCTTGCTGAGAACGCATATGCCGGATGACTTCACTGATATTCATCTAAATCTGTTAAAAGAACTGATGAATTTGGTATTTTAGACCCAGATATTCTGAGAGATAAATGTGCCTTTAAGAAATATTACTGCAAATAACAAAGAGCTTTAACAGTAGGGGATGTTTGAACATGTTACATTTAACAGTGAATAAAAATATTACAAGAAAAATTGACATGACAAGCTTAAGGTTTTCTGTGGCAGTAAATCAAAAATCAAATCCGAAAAAAAAAACAAGTAAAGGATGTGAAACTAGCACTGTTTCAAAGAAAGGCATAGTATGAATAATTCAGTAATGAATAGTGGGCGGATTTGAGCGAAATCATTTAATCAACACAATATTTGTGTGCAGTAGAGGGAGCACACTGAAGGTGTTTTCAAAAAGGGATTCTGATGAACGGTTTCATTCGACGGTCAAGAATATTTTATTGAATACACAGGCGATATTTAGTCCAGTGCATAATTATTCGATTATTGTGTAAAATAAAACATTAGCAAAACAGATCTAAAGATTTAGATGATCTATCAGTAGCTGAGTCTGAGCTGCAACTGAAGCTCATAAAAGTGCGTTCTTTTTTTTTACTTGTGGTTATTAATAAGTGATAATCAGAATGGTTGTTCTGTTCTATAACTTATGACTCCATTCTTCTCACAAAGGTTTAATTGTCAACACTGTTCCTATTCCTTACATCATAGTGTTGTTTGGCTGGGATTAAGTTTCTGGAATGTAAAGTAAAGTAAAGTGATGTATTGAGGGATTTTTGTGGTATTGCAAGGGAAACAGATTGTATATTGTTCTCTGAATGACATTTGACTTTTAATACAATAAACAGTAAAAGAATTAATGTCATCATCCACTAATTTAGCAGAATTTCATTTTTGATTTTTTTTTATAAACACACATCTCTCTTTTTTGTTTAAATAATTTGTTGGTTTGTTAGGGGGCATGGTCGGGGTTTGATTCCCGCTTCCGCCATGTGTTTGCATGTTCTCCCCGTGCCTCAGGGTTTTTTTATCCAGGGTTCTCTGGTTTCCTCCCGGTCCAAAAACATGCACGGTAGGTTGATTGTCACATTGGAAAATTGTTCCTAGTGTGTGAATGTGTGTGTGACCTGCGATGGGTTGGCATTCCATCCAGGGTGTGTCCTGCGTTAATGCCCATATACGCCTGAGATAGGCACAGGCTCCCCGTGACCCGAGGGAAGATCGGATAAAGCGGTAGAAGATAAATGAATGAATGAATGTTGATTGTTTGGGTTTGTGTCCTGCTAACACAATGTATCTTCCCTGCTTTCTCTATTGAATGCTGTTTATTTTATTAAAGTGTAATACATTTTTATGGGAAGCAACTTTTGCTATTACAATGCTCCATAGACTAGTAGTAATTTACATAAATGTACCTTTTAAAATTGGCCTTTAAAATTTAGCAGGTGTAAGAAAGAGCAATAACGATGTATTTACACTGTTACAATTAATTTGTAAATGTTGGAAAAAAATAATGGCTGATTTTTACAGTCTAATTCATTACAATGAATTCGACTGGTCATCACAAGATGTATATAAAAGACCTTCCTTTCCTACATTTAAAGGCTAGATCCTTTTTAATCTTCAATAGGAAGAACACTATGAAATGTCTGAATGTCCTGCATATATATATATATATAGATATATATATATATATATATATATATATATATATATATATATATATATATATATATATATATATATATATATATATATATATATACGGGCACGGTGGCTTAGTGGTTAGCACATTCGCCTCACACCTCCAAGGTCCGGGTTCGATTCCCGTCTCGTGTGTGTGGAGTTTGTGTGAGAGTTTGCATGTTCTCCCCGTGCCTCAGGGGTTTTTTTCTCTGGGTTCTCCGGTTTCCTCCCGGTCCAAAAACATGCACGGTAGGTTGATTGGCACCTTGGAAAATTGTCCCTAGTGTATGAATGTATGTGTGAATGTGAATGTGTGAGTGTGAGTGTGTGTGTGTGTGTGTGTGTGTGTGTGCCCTGCGATGGGTTGGCATTCCATCCAGAGGTGTATCCTGCCTTAATGCCCATAGACGCCTGAGATAGGGCACAGGATCCCCGTGACCCGAGGGAAGATCAGATATAGCGGTAGAAGATGAATGAATGAATATATATATATATATATTATATATATATATATATATATAGAGAGAGAGAGAGAGAGAGAGAGAGGAGAGAGAGAGATTTACAGCAAACATATAGAGATATTTACAGCACATATATGCTGTAAACCCATTTACATCCATTTCCTTTTTTGTTTGCTGAAAAAAATAAAAGCTTCCAAAAATGGAAGTGTTAATCATTTAATTTCATCAATGAACGAAATGCAGTGAATGAACAAAAGAGAAATCAAAACAGCAGCAGTTCTTCTAGGTACACGTATACACAGTTTTTTGGTTGTTCCATCTTGGAGAAGTAAACGCACACATCTTCTGTGGATGTAGACGTTCTCACATCTTTCTCTCTCTTCATGTAATCCCATACACACTCCATGATGTTGAGATCAGGGCTCGGTGGGGGTCGTGCCATCACTTCCACTACTTCTAGTTCTTGAAAATGTAGTAACACCAAATATTGATTTGTTTGATATTATTTGATTCACACTGTCTATGGAAGAAACAAGCCACACTGAAAGAGAAACAGCATGAAAATAGGCAATACAACAATTTAAAATGTGCTAATAAAATAGTGAAACCACTTGAAGACTAATAACCGCACATGCAGTAGATTAGAAAGTGAAATAACTAGATGACAGTCATTGTGAGAGCTTTCTTTTTCTTTTCTTTTCTTTGCCACTTTGCCAGCAGTTTATGTAGCATTATCTGAAATATGTTTTATTTATTTAAATAAGTTAGAATTAAGTTTAAGTTACTGTTTTGTTGTTTTTTCCAATACTACTATTTGTGTAACTTTCTGCTGCTGTAAAAAAATATATGCATTTCACAGGGAAAATACAGGATATCTAAGTCTAAGCTGAAAAAGAAAAACTACAGTCAGTGTGATCACCAACAACCTTCACAGGCCAGGGGTGAAGATATCCGAAACGGAAGAGAACAGTTCTTTAAACCTTTCAGGGAAAGAAAGATTTGATGTTCATGTTATACAAATTTACAGACGTACAGATATTTTACACTCCATAATCCCCTTTTTTCTCACTCATTCCTTGCTGTATACAATATTGAGCAATAGACATTGCTCTGTGCGTCATAGACACGCTTACTGCACATACCTATTGCCGTTATAAGGTGATTTATTAGAACGATTTCGGATTCGCCAAACTTGAAAATCTTGTCATGAACATTAACTGAAAAACCGATAACACTATATTAGATATACTTGATGGAATAAAACACTAAATTAATTCAATTCAATTTTAACAAATCTTAACTTATCAGTCACAAACTGCCTCTGACATAAAAACTAGTTAATTATATTCGATTTTGCATGTATACAGAGGTTTAAAAGGAAATAAAAAAATATAAATAAAATTGTTTTAAAAGCTAGCAGCAGCAGGATGGCCCATATGTGGAATCAAAAGCAAATGTGCAGTTGTTTGTGCAGTATCATGCGGTATAACCTCAGACTGAGATAGTTGTGATCAGATTTGCCAACATATAAATGTGTGTATATACATTGAGTAGTATGGGTGTGTTATAAATAACTGAAGGCATGTTAGTGTTGTGAAAACAAGCCTGACGTCTGCTCCTATTTGTTCATCACAGTCTCACGCCATTTCAGGATATAGTCACAAAATTGAATCTAATCTAATTGTCTTCATGGACATGAATTTAGCTCTTTTTTCAACTGGCTCCGTCTCCATAGCAATGTATGCTGAGGATCATGGGTAATGCTGCCAAATAACAACTTTTTGTACCATTTTTTTTTTATCAGAGAATAAGGTAGTGTTAGAGTTATACCGTAATTTACATTTACAGTATTTAGCAGATGCCCTTATTAGGGCGACGTACAAATAGTGCTTTAGGTCTCCATCTAAGAATAAATTCGTACAGGTAGGATTGATACAAACGTAAGGTACACAATAAGCTTAGACACAGTTGAGTTTTGTTTTTTTAATGGATTCCTGGACAGTGAGAGGAAAGACGTGTTAGGTGTTTTTGAATCCTTCTGATTTTGTAGAGAATGTGTTGACAAGAGAGAGTGACGTTAGAAATATGAGAAGAGAAAGACAATTGATTGTCCATAGTTACCCCGAGATCGCGAGCAGTGGTGGAGGGAGAAAGTAGAGAATTGTGGAGAGTTATGCTGAGATCCTGACCAGGAGATGAATCACCTGGGATCACAAGCAGTTCGGTTTTCTTCGGGTTGAGTTTGAGTTGGCGAACAGTCATCCACGAAGCGATGTCAGATAGACAGTCTGATGGAGGGAAGGAGATGAGTTGAGTGTCATCAGCATAGCAGTGGTAGTCAAATCCATGAGAGATGACTTTACCAAGAGAGAGAGTATAGAGTGAAAAAAGAAGAGGACCAAGTACTGAGCCTTGTGGGACATATTTGAAAATGCTGATGAGATTTCATAATCCACAAATTTCTCTCACTCTTTTTTAAAAATGTATTTGTCTTTTTGGTGAAAAAAGGTTCCCAACCTGTGCTATACATTACTACTGTAGTGTAACTGTTTAGGGAAAGGATTTTGATTTGTACCATGCACCACTGCTGCACTATAACTGATAATTAATGTAAGTTTTAATATAAGCGTTGGTGATACCTCTACGTTCTTTGAATCAGTTTAAATTCTGATTATGAATAAGACAAGATAGTCATGTGCACAGTCTTTCTTTTTTTTTAATGTTTGTTTGAACCGTCACATTTCCTCCAGGTGTAAAAGGTGTTTTGTCTCGCTTTATGAAATAACAACTGAACTGAGTGATGAAGCCTCGGTATGATGATGCATGCTGCTGCACAAACTATTATTATTAGCTGCAGAGGATTTTAAAAGGTGCAATTCAAATTTGACACATTCAAAAGCCACAGACTAAAGCAGCCCACTGTGAACCAGGATGTGGAAGAAAATCTAACACAAAGATGCACATTTCTTTTCATAATCACCCCTTCAGCTTTAATGTTTTAAATATTAATGAGTTAGGATTCAATTAAATGAATCTTTTGGGTACTTTTATTACATAACAAACCTTGTTTCTAGAATGACATCACAAGAAAAAAAAAAAAAAAACAGTAAAAAAGCAGGAGGTTGGAACATTAGAATGGCCCTCCATGGGAATGATATTGTCTGTCTCTAGGTGTTGACCGTATAAAGTCCTGTTTAACTGTGATATATTACTATTGTGGGGAATATTCTCCTACGAAGTGAGGAGAAAACTTCTGCAATCAGCCGGGTTGCTTTGGCTAGCCTTTGGGGCACTTGACTATTAAATTTACTAAATTTAAAAAAAAGCTGTTTAGAGTGTGATGATTATCAAACACAGGATGTGGTGAGCAAAGTAGTTCTCGCACACTGTTTTTTTTGGGGGTTTGCACAGTGCTGCGCTTTCAGAATGCAGTACTTCAATCTGAGGTCAGACTCGGCCCGGATTGTAGAACTTTCCGGCGTATCGGCCGTGATTGTGGAGATCGAAAGGACTGATGACTTTGCGGATTCCCAGCATGTTGGATCGGGCAATTCTCTCGAAGGTCCACGGGTTCTGGTTGTTCGTTTCCTTTTCGGCTTGTTCCTGCTGCATGGAAGCCAGACTCTCTTTACTCACAACCTGTTTCGAGAACAGACAGATTTTTATTAACAATTTTATAATTTTTTGTATCTCAAAAAAAAAAATAATAATAATAATAATCTGCCCACAGTGTTCAACCAAAGTAGTACTCAATATACATATCAGTAGTGTAATGTATTCAAGTAAACCTACGTTGTTTTTGTACTTCAGTAATTTTACTAAGGATCACAGATAAGCATACACATTTATGATTCACTGTGTGTCACGCTAAACCAAATGTCAAATTCCATTGACTTTCACTGACTAAAAGGCTGAATATCCATGACCTAGTGAACGGAAAAAAACATGCCTCTGTTGTGCTGAGCCCAGGGGAGACAAAAACCAGATACAGCCGCGGTGTTAAAAATAGACAACACAAAAGCTGAATTTAAATTATTAAGTGGTTATTTTATAGCCAAAGCTTCTGAAATGTACATTTTCCTGACATGTTTGTTTTAGTTAACAGGTACAGCTTGATGAGTTAAATACTATCCAGTAAAATCATAAAACAACGTTGAAAATTAGCCTAACCGGAACAATCAGAAAAACACAAACATGATAAATAAAATTTTAATTTTGATAAATGGAAATCCATGATACAAACTTCAATAGGCTTCAACAGACTTTCAATGCGTGGATTAGACCTTTTAAAAGTCTATGATATTCCAGAAATTCCATAGTGATCCTGATAGGTACTTTAACAGCACTATATTTTCAATTGACAGAAAGTGTTACCAGTTACATTTTACAGATCTCATTAACTCTCTCTCAGTGAGTGACTGTAACACTGGGGAGAGAGAGAGAGAAAAAAAAAAAAAGAGAGAACAATCTTTGTTTGACATTAAATAAAATACTCTAAGAATGAGGTGCATATGTCAGAACTGAATATTTGGTTTTACTTTATCTAAAATAATTTTGATTAAATTCATCCTCAGAATATTAATGGATCTTTTTTTAATTTTATATGATAATTGAAAATAGATAGATAAATTTGATTTAATACTTTTAATACGTTTTTTTTATCTTTATTTTATTCCGGCATGTTGAAGAGGCGGTTGTGTTGATCTTGGTTAATGCCTTCTTAAGGTGGAAACTTTTAGAAAATAAAACCTCATTAAAGCAACTTGTTTTTTTCCCTTTCACTTTCCTTCTCACATGAACCTTGTTGAGGACTAGTGCACCTTTGAACCTACGAGACGAGTCAAATACTGTTCAAATCAGATACTATAAAAGACTTTTACTCAAGTCATATTGAAACTGGTGTCTTTAAACTTGTATTGGTGTCATTTTTGCAGTAAAGAAATGCACACTTTTACTCAAATAAGATTTTCAGGTATGAGCAAAAGTATATGGACACCTGACTGTTAAACCCATGAAAAATTATGTAAAGAAATTCCTTAAGATCCATTCATGTAGTACAGATAATTATGTCCCATTAAAGTCACAAAATCAAAACTCTCTATTCTGATGTTTCAAGTGAACATTAATTGAAGCTCTTGATTGCATGTGCATTTACTTTTTTAGCAGTGAATTGCTGCCACATGATTAAGTGTTTACATAACTGCATGAATGAAAAATAAATAAACAAGTTCCTAATAAGTGCACATCACCCTACATTAAAGTACTCGCAATCTTCCCAACCATCTAATCCCTAGACTGACTCTCTCTTGACTGTGACACTACTTGCTTGTGGAAACATGACACTATGACGGCTAAACAACATTCCGAACCGTGGTAAGTCAATTTGTTTGAAAGGCCTGTCATGGCAACAGTGCGAGAACATTTCCAGCAGGTATAGCTCAGTGGGCACCAATCATCAATCTAGAAACAGGTAAGAAAATGCTTTATCACCATAGAAATATATAAAATATTGCCAAAAGGTTTGCAGACACTTAGTCATTAAGTTTCTTGATTATCACATTCCACATTCAGTCCTAATTTAAAGAAATGACTAAAGTCTGGTTGCGCTCACTCCCATCATCATGAAGTATTTTGAGAGGCTGGTCATTAGGCATAAAAAGACCCTGCTGCAAACACCAACGCCACCATCATTCCTCAACACCTTGGTGCTACATAAAACAACATGGTTGCATCACATACATCATCCTTTCTTCCTGAGGAAGGCACAGCTTCCACCACAAATTGTCACAAACTTCTACAGAGGGACCATCAAGAGCATCTGGAGCAGCTGCCTGGTTTGGGAACGGCACTTACATCCCACACTGCATTGTGCCTGACCACACACCCCAGTCTCTTTCACACACACACACACACACATACACTTCACCCTCATGCAGTCAGGAAAGAGGTGTATAAACATTCAGGCCCTCACATCCAGACTGTGTAATAGTTTCTTCCCACAAGCCATCAGACTCCTCAACAGTAAGGAATGGAACACACAAACACACACACACACACACACACACACACAAGAAAAGAAACACGTAAAGCAGATCTTTATGGAGTTTGTTTTGTGCACATCGGCACTGGCATGCTGGAACATGGTCTTATGTCTCCTAGTTTAAGTAAATTGAACATTTAATGTTACTGCATCCAAAATCAACTGTGTGAATTCAACTTTGTGTGTGTGGTGTGTGTGTGTGGTGTGTGTGTGGGGGTGTGTGTATATGTATAGTATATATATATATATATATATATATATATATATATATATCTATATATATATATATATATATATATATATATATATATATATATATATATATATATATATATATATATATAACATTTACAGTAACCACCACTGGGCCTGTCTGGACTTCATTCCTACACCTCACAAAACATCTGCTGTAAGAATTTACTGACGTCACATAAACTTGAACAAATTATTACAACATTTTGAGGAGATTCCATAACACCATTCATGTGAAACGGCGCAGTAAAAATAGAAACGCACAAACGTGTTAAACCATGAAAGGATCGGTTTTCGATTTCATTTGTCATATGCCATATCCTTGCATTACAGCATTCAACTAAAATTTTATGGCTAACAACTATTAACTACTAAACAACTATTATTTACTATATTAACTATTATTTATATCAGTAATTATGTTTACATGCTGGACATTGACATTACAATTGGCATCATCATTATTATTATAATTTTAAAAGATTAGGTAATAAATGCTGAAATCATTATAAACCTTATATTTATCTTTTGATCTCAGACTCAAACTTGGGCCTATTGACCTTTGCTTTTTTCCCCTACAAGCCATATATGAGAAATTCAAGAAACTTTGTATGAAGACTGTCCATATAGTAAAAGACCCATTAACTGACTGTGACATGTGAATAGTTTCAGACGCCTTTACATTAGTGTATTTTTTATGAAAAAAAAAAAAAGCAAATATAAAAACAAGATAAGTTAAAAACGCGAACCTTGGCTGGGAAAGGCAGCTTCTTTGCCACTTCTTTAAGAACAGGCTCCACTTCCCCGAGTTCAATCTGACCTCCGACCTCTACGATCAACCGGCCGCACTTTACGGGTGTTACGTAATGATCGATGGCACCTTTGCCTCCTCCCATTCGCTGACCCAGGCCTTTACGCGTAATGGGCTTGTAAGGAGCGTTAATCCGCCAACGGGCAAAGGTGGTGCGCGAGTCCATTCGCCGATTAATAGTGAGCCTCATCATTTCCATGTGGCCCCAGTGTAGATATCCTCCGCCCAGGGCCTGAAAAAATGAAAAATAAAAATAAGCAACACAAATATGTGCCAAGAATTTTTAATATTACTGATAATTAGGGCTCACTGAGAATGACAGACTGTTATATAAATTATAGGATTACAGAAATGTATTCTCTTTTTTTCCTGCTCAAAATCTGGTAATGTCAATATTACAGTATTGTAACCTCGCACATTACACAATGGTTTCACACCAGGGGAAGATACAGTTTTGTAGATGAACACAGTAAGATAACGCAATTATACTTGAAGGTGTGAATATAGCAAACAACGTTGTCTAACCAGGTCTGCTTCTTAAAACACTGCATTATATTACATTTCCTGCAAAGGATCTATACTAGATACGATACCGGGAACTCATAAAACATTTGTCAAATATGCGGATCGTTCACTGGAGCGACTCCTAAAGGGAGCAGCCGAAAAAGATCATGCGAAGCATTTAAAACCAACAATAATACATTAAAACACCAGTGTTTCCCGATTGTGCAATCACAAACATATTAATGTAGTGGTGTACTTGATTGCAAGCTTGTTTAGTCTCCGCCTCGCACGTTATGCTGTGCGTCACTGTTTTTAGGTATTTATTTTAAACTTGAAGACGTACACAATAATTCCAGGGGTGTCAAAGAGAAACTTGCGCTAGCGCAGTAATGCTGTAGCTACTCACTTTGTGGAAGAAATACAATTCTTAGTGCGTTGTAAAATGTTTTGCATGCGTGAAATCTCCTGAACCTGCTGTACTGCAGATTTTTCACTACCCTTCTACAGACCTGTACAATTCAATGTGTTGCACAGTACAGCAGTACTAGAACCTGCTTTTGAAAACATTACCATTCTTCAATTCATTAATATTTGATGGCTGTAGCTTTGAGTGTTGGACTATAGGGGGCAGTGTGCACATCTTGTAGGTGTCAATTTTTTTTCTCCTCTCGGATGCACTCCTATGTTGATGCCAATTTGAGGCAGGAGACTTTGTAAATAATTAAAAATCCCTTTTTTTAAATAAATATTTTATTTTATTTTTAGCTTAAACAGTTACACTTTTTAATCAGAGGTGGAAAGTAACAGCTGAAGTGTACCTGAACCTGGTTTTATTTCCACATGGCATTTCTTGTATATGGCAAGCCATAATGGAAAGAATGCATTTCACACATGAATATAACACCCCACTGCCTTAACTTTAACTCGGGTATTCATCTGCTAGACTGTACTTGTATTTAATTTTTTGGTACAGTACTTTATTTTATTTGTACTGACAGCTTTTAAATTAAATAACCAGGGGACTCTCATAATTTAAGGAATATTGAAATTCCACCAAAAACCTCATGGTTCCTGCTCTGGTCATATACTTAAACCTTCCAGCAGTAGTGTGCCTAAAACTGAACGCTTTATTAAGAGCAACTCTTTACAGAAAAATAGATACAGAATAGCTATACAAAATCAATAAATGAATATGAATGAATAAACTTGGCATAATAAATAAAGACAGCAAAAACGATGTGTGTATGTCACGCATACTGATTTTAAATAGAATGCCAAAAAAAAAAGAAAAGCTCTCGGGTAGAGATGATCGAGAACAAAGGATATTCCTGATCATCATATTTTCTATGAAGAAGGGGGCGCTCTTAACAGACACAAAATAACCTGAATCTGAATGAATAACTGCTTCACAGACAGCAAAAAAAGTTCAAACTGTCTACTTTAAAATGAATAAATTAATGAATTAATTAATTGTTCAGTTGAGTATGTAATCCATATGAAAGAGTTTCTGCAGTATTAGCTGTCTGTGTGGAAACAAAATCTCCATAAGTACATGCCCAAGTACATGCTACTTTACTATAACTTGAAAAATGATCATTACTTCAAATTTCACCAGAGTTTTGAAAGAAATGAGTATCTGTATTTTTCCTGTATCTGTAAGTAAAGAGCGTGTACGTTCGACACCTCTGCTATTAATAAATAAATGTAAGTGCAATTGTTCACTTTCTGTATTGTTTTTTTTGGCCATAGTATCAGTTTGATAGTGGCATTGTGGAATCTCTTGGAGATGGTCTTATAGCATTCCCCCACCTTCTTCCTGATGTTCTCAGAGATCTCCTTTCCTCTTGGTATTGTTTGACTTGTTGGTACTGTAGTGGTTTGGTTGGTTTCCTCTCTCTTTTAATCAGTGTTGCCCAACCACTTTCTTAACAATGTCCAATTTGATTGGTCTTTGACTGCTTAACTGATTATTTAAGTATGCAAATGTGTTTCACTGTTACCTGTTACCCGAGTCTGTTACCCGCTTGACTTTACCAATGCAGTTCAGGCCTCACTTACTTTTGAACAGACAAGATAAAAATGTGTACTGTTGAGGTTAAAAAAATGTTAATAACAACAATAAGCAATTTTGTTTTGCATTTCTTCCCAATAAATGTAACAAAATTGAACTGAACTGCTACTTAAAAACCATGAATATTGTGCACTGTAACGCCTCTATAAAATACACATGAGAAATACAAATGAAAAATGAATACTGACCAAAATGCCATACTGTCCCCATCGGAATGTGTTGCCAGTCTTAGTTGGGCCCTGGATATCACGTAGCTTCTTCATCTCCTTCTTGGCCTTTTTTAAATTTGGCACTTTATTGAGGAATTTGAGTTTGGGCCTATCTGGTAAAACCACATCTGTACAATTGGAGGGGGGGGGGGTGTTTGTAGGAGACACAATGCAACAGGTTTTAATTCAAGTGTCACTGAGTTAATGGTGATAAATGTTCTCATTTTAAAAACTCATTTTCATTTATTCCTATCAAAATGTCCTGCTTGTTGTTAAACTGATGCTGAACTGTAGGTTCATGCTAAAAATAGATCTTTTAACTTTTAAATATAATGGAGTTAAAGTCTTCCCAAACTTCAGTAATCACAGATATGCAAAAATACCAACTTCTTTTTACATCAAATAGCACACAGATCAAGATCTGCTGGGTTTTTGTCCTTAAAATGAGTGTGTGTGTGTGTGTGTGTGTGTGTGAGACTAATTTCTCATATAACCCATACCACAGCCAGGTGTCTAGATCAAAAACGTATTTCCAGATATAGTAACAGAGCAAATGACATGTTGGGGTGCACATAATTGTGGTAATGTTACTGAAAAACATGTGAACAGTAGTTTAGGTGTTGAGCTTCTGATCGAAAGTTTGCACGTTTAAATCCCAGCAGCACCAAGCTGCCCCTAGTGGCATTAATCCACAAGTGCACAAATAATTGTAATGAATGTAAAGATAAAGGAACAAATAAAATTTATATTTGTTTTTTTCTTTTCATTCCACTGAATAATACAAGCAATCCAATATTTAAGAATTTATTTTTGTTGTTCATTTGTAGATAATTTTAGCAAGGAAAAAAAACAATAGGTAATTTTTTTTCTTCCATAAATGCAAGTAGTATTTGTTGTTGCAATGTAAGGATAAAGGTTTGTGGACATTCGTCCATGTCATTTTTAAAACATCTCATTTACTACTCTTTTAGGAAGATGCTCCACTGAGTATTGGAGATTTTTGCTCATTATTGATAAAGTGAGGTATGATTATTGATATAGGTGAGGTGAAGAGGTTTGGGGTTCAGTCAGTGTTCACAGTCACCCTCAAAAGTGTTCAATAGTGTTGCGGTCAGAGCTCTGTAGCTGACCAATGAGATTTCCCACTCCATCCCATCTAAGGCAGATCTTCATGGTGCATCATGCTGAAACAGGGTTTCCTAGTTTATGTGAAGGGACAATTTATAATATTCTGCAGAATCCAAAGACATCTTTTTCAACTGCTTGCTAAAGAGGATAAGATGATGAACTTCTGAGTAGAATCTTACGAGTTTAAATTCCACAATCATTACTGCCATTATTGACCTCTTGGGCCTTAACACTTAATCATCGATATAACTTAACTGTAAAAAGCCCCGGATAAGGGTCATGTAAATAATTGTGTACCTCTGAAATTTTGGAGGAAGAAACACATGGTTGGAAAAGTCAGGTTTCCTAATACTCGTTTGAATATAGTGTACTTAAGATTGCTTATTAATTGATAAACAATTAAATCGAGAAGATCTGAACAGCCAATCAGAATCAAGTATTAAACGGCGAGGCGTAGAATGAACTTCTATGAAACACTTTCATGCTTAAAATCCTTATTGTTCCATTTGATTCAGTAAATGCCAAAGTCGGGTATTTTAAAAGAAATACTGACTGAATATACAAGAGATTTTATTTATATATATATATGTGTGTGTGTAAAACATGATTACCGGTGTAGTCCGGAGGGACGTCATACGTCTTTAAACCAGCAGAAAGCACTTTGAGGTGATGATGCTGCAGGATAGCTGCACGTGAAAGGCAGAGAATGGGGGGAATATCTCAAATAAACTTAACACACACAAAAAAAATTACCACACATAAATAAACACATAAACCATCCGAAATTATATCACGTGATATCAAACTCGCTTTGTTTACATACCTGGCCCTTCCAGCGTCCTGCTCACCAGTCCTGAGTACACCCGCCTAAACACTGAGAACATGATTTATAATGTTAAAAATATTAAACTAATACATTAATATTCATCTTCCGACGGTTATAGAGCTGTCATTGTGATCAACGTGCATTCAACAAGGTCGCAGCCATCTTTCTCCGGTCACATCCGGTGAAGCTTTAAAATCTGTCCCCCAAAAACCGTGGAGAAGCGTTCCGGCATGTCTCTCTCTCTAAATATAAATAACATAAATAAATAACACATTTCTTTAGTATACACTTCACGGACAAGTTAAATTATTTATTTTTATTATTAAACATTTTCCCCAGGAGTTATTATTTTAAATGCAGCCGACATTTAATGTTTTTTTACATGCAGGATTTGTGTTGGACTGAATTTACTAATTATTATTATTACCAAAAGTATCAAAAAAAGTTTGATTCAATAAAAAAGTATTTTTTTATAAAAAAAAGTACATTTCTGATAAACAAGGACGATAAATAATAAAACTCCAAGTCAAAAATGTTTATATTTATCCTTATGAAGGTGAAATCCCAGTTACACCTGCTTTCACTTAACAATTATGAGACAACTTGAATCAGGTGTGTGTTAGAAGAGAAAACACAATTCAGGAGAGGTTTGTGTATGTTTTGGTCGATGTGTTGCTCGCTTTATGAAGATGTTGAAGTGTTCGGAAGTCAGCAATAAGACCGCGTCAGACTTTCCATATTCTTTCAATGAAGATGGACATCTCTTTCATCTAGACACTCAGAAACCCTACAAGTTCCCGTTCCAGCTGACAGACGTCCAAGCGACTATGAAGGAACACACGTCTCTGTGCTGCTACGTCTCCCAGCATGTGTACGGCCTTCTTGAAAAAAAGTACAACCTAGTCAAGGTGCACCTGGATAAAGGATGCGATTCCCATCCACCTGGTTTTATCTACATGAGTCCAGGAGCTTTGGAGCATCGTGGGACACTTGTGGTCCTGATCCAGGATAAAGGAACTATTAGGTGTGGTGTGTGGAGCTGGAAAGCGGTGGCCTACGAAGGCCTAGAGAGAGGAAGTCAGATCCCGTACGTGCGCTGGGCTTTGGCCGAGTCCTGTGCTGTTTTGTTACTAAACCTTAATGAAGGAATAATGACCCCAGAGGAGCATGTGCTCCAAGTGTGGGATCAGATGCTCCTGAACAGCACTGCAGAGCAAATCGCAGTAGTGGCACATGGTTACGGGGGATTGGCGTTTGTCCATCTCCTGTGCTGTCGGTTGGAACAGATCCAACAGCGCAAGTGTGCGGTGGCCTTCATCGACTCGTCGCACAGCCTCTGGCATCAGCCACTCGGGATTCCAGGGCGCGAGTGGATCAAGAAACATTCCAATACGTGGGTGCTGAGCAGCAAGCCTAAGAACCGCCTGGTGGGGTCTCTCAAGGCAGGGTGCAGGATGATGTCAGCAGGAACGCAGTGCCACGAGACGGCACCTGTTGTGTGCATGGAATCGATATTTCGTTTTTTCGCCAAACTGACTAAACCTGCGGTCGCTCCGACGCCGTTTGCCATCGTCACTAGGAGCAGGAGCCTCCGAGGGCGAAAGCTGGGCGACACAAGTGACCCTAACAATAACTCGTGCTTGAAGAAAGATGCTTCTGTCTGAGAGAAGAACTTTATTGAGTAAAATCATTAGTGTGTGTGTAATATTTGATGGAATTTGTTTATTAAACAACTTCACAGCAAATGAAGACTTTGTCAAATTATTTTACAAGTTGTCTTTTCAAAACCTAATCCAAAATGCATTTCCATAGGAAACAGCTATGACATCATTGATGTTCAAATACAAGCAAAAATCTCTTACGTCACAATAAGTTCTTACATTTCATAACGCAATCTTAACAGGGTTAATTCACCCCTAAATCCCATGATAGAGCAGATCATATTTAGGAATGTTTCGTGGATCGATAGGGCTCCGCACAATCAGTTTTCCTCTCATGGCGCCACGATAGATCACCTCAACAAGATCCATGAAGTCCTGCTTCGTTTTAAAGCATCCAACAAACTTGGTATGATCCGGAGACCTGGAGGAAATGATACAGATGTACAGAAGCTCATCATCACAAATACTCAGTGCATACTTTTATCATCTACCAATATATTATGTTTTCAGGAAATCATTCCTGCTATATGACATTGAACTGTACAATGACTTAGAAGAAGGTAACTTATACAGTCGTGGCCTCAGTCTTTCACAGATCTTTCCTGAATAATTATTTTGGGTTTTAACTATAAAAATAGTCATTTAGATGCATTTTTTTTAACCACATGTGCTATAGGAATTTTGGATTTCAGTGGTGGAATGTATACATTCATTTATTCATTCATTCATCTTCAATCGCTTTATCCGATCCTCCCTCGGGTTGTGGGGAATTTACACCCTGTATGGAATGTCAAGGGTGCACACACACTCACATTCACACACTAGGGACAATTTTCCAAGGTGCCAATCAACCTACCGTGCATGTTTTTGGACCAGAGGGAAATCGGAGAACCCGGAGAAAAGCCCTGAGGCACTGGGAGAACATGCAAACTCCACACACGCATAGCAGAGGTGGGAATTGAACCTCGACCCTGGAGGTGTGAGGCGAACGTGCTAACCACCTGCTAGCCACTGTCCCATCAGACTGTATACAAGATGCGATTATTTACCATCACTTTAAGCACACATGACAATTTGCACAATTTTTTATGTTGCAATATTGTATTTCTATTCTATTCTACTCTATATTTAACAAGGTTATAGTTCTTTACATTATTTTATTTCCTCCCTTCTCCCTAACTACTGATTTTAACATGCTGCTGCTATAATGGTATTATATGACCACAACATGTTAAATACACTAAGACTAGCATTTAACACTAATACTGGATATAACACTGGATCCAAAAAAATCTATCCATAAAAGGCACCACCACAGGAATCTCTGTCTCCTGAAAGAATCAGTTCGATTGCTGTAATCCGGTACATAAATGATGTGATCCGCAATTGCCCTGTCAGAGAAAACTTGTCCAAAGACAGGATTTAATAAATCTACAATACATTAGCAAGAATTCAACAAATACTAAAGACCTGCCGCTGCTCTTAATCCTGGTTCTTGTTTAAGAGCTTCCTGGATGAGCCGCAATTCTTTCCAATACCAATACCAATACCAATGTATATAGGCATTGTTTAGTGTCATTTATAATAATAATAATAATTATTATACACATTTACACAGCACTTTCCTAGACACACAGAGCACTTTACATTATGAGAGGGGGATCTCCGCCTCCACCACCAGTGTGCAGCATCCACTGGGATGATGCGACAGCAGTCATAGTGCACCATAGTGAACAGTCATAGTGGCATAGTGAACAGTCAGAAGGAATTCTTTTGTCTCTCTCTCTAGTAATTGGTCTATTAGTCTGTTGATCTGTAAATTTGTCTGTGTATTTGTCTGTATATCTGTTTGTTCATCCATCAGTCTCTCTGTGTTCATCTATCTAACATCTGTCACTTTGTCTTTAAGCTGTGGCAGAAAAGGTCTAATTCAGTGGTTTAAGGCGCTGGGCTACTGATCAGGTCAGAGGTCCGAGACTGGGTATCGCCATGCTCCCACACTTAACGCTCTGTGCTCCAGGGGGCGCTGTATCATGGCTGACCCTGCGCTCTGACCCCATCTTCCAAACACAAGCTGGAATATATGCGAAGAAACACTGTAATGTACACACACACACACACACACACACACACACACATATATATATATATATTTGACAAATAAAGGCTCTTCTATTCTTCTTCTATTCTATAACCAACAAATGACTAATGTTCTCATCAGATATTTTAATCATTATCATCATTTTGCCTGGGCACGGTGGCTTAGTAGTTAGCATGTTCGCCTCACACCTCCAGAGTCGGGGTTTAATTCCAGTCTCGGTCATGTGTGTGTGTGTGTGTGGAGTTTTCATGTTCTCCCCGTGCCTCAGGGGGTTTTTTCTCAGGGTTCTCGGGTTTCCTCCCAGTCCAAAAACATGCACAGTAGGTTGATTGGCACCTTGGAAAATTGTCCCTAGTGTGTGAATGTGTCATTAATCATTTAACCTTTGAGTACAAAAAGAACCTGAAATTGTCTCTCATGCGTCCCCCAAAAACGCTATCTGTGTGTGTGTGTGTGTGTGTGTGTGTATTAAATAGCTTGAATACTTGTTGTCCTCACCCATAATCCACCTTCATGTGCTGGCCATTGAAGAAGAAGACAGTGGAGGGAATATAACTGATGTCAAAGTAGCGGCTATAAACAGGTACTTTATCCACATCCACCAGAAAGATGGAAGTCATTTTGCTCAGGTCGTGGGAGGTTTTGGAAAGCTGTCAAGAGGAAGAGAAAGTGTATTAGAAGACATAGGAAGGGTCACGTGACGGCTCAGTATCGGGTCACACTGTAGATCACTAGATCACGACTTACAATCTCGTCGAGCTGCATGCAGACTGAGTCTTCATCTCGTCCGAAGCGCAACACCAGCACTTTCTCTGCGACTGTTTTGATCACTTCATCTACCTCCTTTTTGCTCGACAGTTTGGGCAGAAACAGGCTCATCGTGATGAATCGTTCGCCAACGAGTCGACTTCCGGCTCCCGAAAAGAACCGAACCTTCGGCGTTAATGAGAAACCATGCAGGGGGCGGGGCTTTACTTTGTTGGACACACAACGCAGCCAATCACATGTCAGCACAGCCTATGATCATACTATTACGTAAGAAATGGCCAGGATTTTCTTTTTAAATAATTAATGAACAACAAACATACAACACAAATGCCAGGGGTATATACAGAATATCTTCTTAAATAATCTTAAATCATACAAGAATATAAAGATTTATACTTTTTTTATTTAATGGGTCATAAATTTAAACCTTTGGTCTTTATTTATAAACAACGCTCTTCGGTCCTGTCCCAAATAGCGCACTATGCCTTGAGTCTACACTCGATTGAGGCTGCGGGATTTGGGACACATGTCCGCAGCGGAAATCTTCAGCAGAACACTGTTCGGGTCGAAACATGGGACCTAATTATACTTAAAAAAAAAAAAAAAAAAAAAACAAGCACCTTTTGGTATAGTTATTAGTCGGTCATTGTGTGACGTCATTCCCATTTAGTAAATTCTCAAATTAAACATGTGTGGTGGGTGTAAAATTAGTTCATAACGGCGACTATTTTGTTTTTAGTACGACCGAAATAGCCGACGTACTGAGAAGCAACGTGACCTAAGACAGGAGCAAACGGAGGAGAAGTTTTATGTGCCTGTTGTTCATGGCACATTTCTGGCTCTCGGTAAACTCGGTAAAATGTTAATCATCCGGCTTTAGCTGTTTGTGTGTTGTCTTTCCTCTTGTTGTAAATGTGTAGCTCAGTAATGTTGCTCAGGGTTCACATTGTGTCTGTGATCAGGAGGTTTCTCCCTCCGGCATCAACGCTCGTGAAAGCTCACGCTCCTACTGTGTCCACAACGTGCTCAGCTCGAACCCCAAGCCGATCCCTGAGTACCGGACGGGTTTTGAAAAAAGATGCCCTCCAGCCGAAAGCTGAGCCGCTGGACCTGGATGTCTGGAAGTCCGTGATGAGATCTCAGGCTTCACAAGACGAGCAACAGCAGGACACAGAAGCAGAACCTGGAGGAAATGCACCGGGAGGAGGTTCTCCAGTAGAGACGAGCCGTACTCTGGTGGACATGTGGCGGCAAGCTGGAAAACAAGTCCCTGATGACATTACAGACGAGCAGCTGGAGACGCTTGCAGAACTCCTCACCAAGTCGTCGAAGAGGAAGTACCTGAAGTATCTGGCTATAAAAGAGGGTCATAAGAAGGCCAACAAAGAGAAAAAGGAGAAGAAAAAGGCTGAGAGGCTGGCCGATATGCAGGACGTGGATGATGATGAAGAAGAAGAAGGCGGTGAAGGACAGCACAAGTTTAAAAACTCCTTTCTTATGCAGTTCTGGTCGCGTTCCGCGGACAGGCTGTTGGGCTGGAGAGCGGCCCAGGCCATGCAGTACGGCCAGCCGCTGCTCTATGATATGAGCTACGACCAGCACATGTCGAGGCGCGAGTTGGAAAACACGATCTCGCAGCTGATGGAGGCGGAAGGCTGGAACCGGCGCTCGGTAGACCCGTACCATCTGCACTTCTGCGGCATGCAACCGGACGGCGCTTACCACCGGGAATTCCTCCGGCGCTACGGCCGGGAGGCGTGGGACCGGCTTTTCGTGACCGCGACCCAC
The DNA here is from genome assembly GCA_030449085.1 of Kryptopterus vitreolus. Taxonomy (NCBI): domain Eukaryota; kingdom Metazoa; phylum Chordata; class Actinopteri; order Siluriformes; family Siluridae; genus Kryptopterus; species Kryptopterus vitreolus. The sequence goes on from JACRUU010000022.1 coordinate 3,747,478, forward strand.
CGGCGTCACGTGGACGTGTTTCCTCGGGAGGACCTCGTCTACTTGACCGCCGACTCGCCCAACGTCCTCCGCACCTTCGACCACAGCAAGGTGTACATCATCGGCGCCATGGTGGACCGGTCCATCAAATCCGGAGTTTCTCTGGCCAACGCCAAGCGCCTCAAGCTCTCCACAGCGAGGCTGCCGCTGGACGAGTACCTGCACTGGGAAGTCGGGGCCAAGAACCTGACGCTGGACCAGATGATCCGCATCCTGATAACTGCCAAGGAGACGGGCAGCTGGGAGAAAGCCCTGGAGTTCGTGCCCAAAAGGAAACACGACGGATTCCACAACCAAAGGAGTAAAGACACGGGGAGCACCAGTAAGGAGGCTTTTAAAGAAGGGGAACGAAAGCCAATTTTTTTGAGTAAACAGAGACAAAAACACGCAAACAGAAACGACGTCGCTTCCAAACAGCTGGGCGGGTGTGTGGGACAGAGCAGGCTGCGGGTCGCCCTGAAAACCAAACTGGAAGAAGGCAGAATTGTAGGGAGTAAAAGAAACTGGTGGGAGGAAGAGTAGCCTGGGGAGAATCTTCCTCTAAGAGGACGGACATCTACTGAACTTCACGTTTAAAAAAATACATCATGTCAGAAAATGATTCCCCATCACAGTCTTCAACTCTTCTCTAAAAGGGAAAAAAATATGACTTTAGACTTTTCAAAAATGTTATACTGTATTTATACATTATAAAATTATAATTTACATGATAATTAATGAAACAACAAATTATTAAAATACTTTTTTCCCCTCAAAACAGCATTTTATTTGGTGCAAATCCAGACCAAATGATTAGAACATCATCTCTCACACCTTGTTATCGTATCGTATCATATCCACATCACACAATTACAAAATGTACAGACTGGTTTGAAATATTTCACAAACAGTTTCTCTTCCAGAGAAATTAAATTAAAATGTCGCAGGTTCAACAAGGTTGTCCAGCGCGTTCACAGATACTGCCTCGAGTACAACCTGTTCCTCTCATTAATATTTCAGATATAAATTGAAATTCTTATATAAACACATCAGGTAAATCAGCACCCAGATTTCCACTCGACACTTCTTGCATATAAATAGTCACACACTAACACAAGCAAATAAAGCTTCAAGTTACAGAAAAAAAAAAAAAAAATTGAGATGATTCTTGTGCTATATTTTTGATTCATCTTCCTTTATCTCTCTTTGGTGTTTATATTATTTATTGCACATTAATTAAACAAAGAGGACTCCTGCAGCTGTTTTTTTTATCATTGCAACAGAGAATAATTTTTTCCTTTTCAGAAATGAATACAATGAAATCCTCAGAGAGCATTATTTCTGAACTGTCCAGGTTGAGTGGAAAAATACTCTGTTATATAAAAATGTACAGTCAGGCGTGTGCTTGTGTTACAGGATTGCAGTCATGTGTTTTCTGGTGCAGTAACAGACAAAAGGTCTCCCTAATCTTATAGAAGGCGAGATATTGACAAATGGATGATTGGGGGTGGGGGGTTGTAATGTTAGATGTCACTCATTGGAGTAACATCTGTAAAATTATAATGCACTATGTTTTTACAGAAAAAGGGTAAAGTAACAAAGTGAAAGCAAATTCTTTCAATTTTTTTTAACCTCCATCTCTATTCACCACATTGCTCGTGTATAAATGTCTAAACACTGTTTTCAGAACCCTCACTTCAAGTAAGCTAAGTAAAAGAACTTTAAGGGCAGACACCTGTGCATTTATTCACGACATGGACAAAAGTATTGAGACACCTGATTTTTCCGGTTTTATTTCATTCTTACTGAAACTGTTCCCACAAAGTTCATATATGATTTTGGATTCAGCATTTTTAACCTGTGCCAACATGATAATGCCCCTGTGCACAACACCAGCTCTATGAAGATATGATTTACATGCGATGGAGTGGAAGATATGGGGTCCTGCTATTAAACCCTAGGGAACGGGATTAATTGGGAAGCTGAGGCACACTGGGTCTTGTCACATTTACGTGCAAATGGGTAAAAGGGACGATTCAGCATATTGAAATTCTTTCTAGAATACTTGAGCACAAAAGGTTAAGGGCCTTGGCTCAAGAACCTAAGAGTACAGCATTTGGCAGATGCTCTTATCCAAAATGACTTTCTTTTATCTCATTCATACAGTCGAGGGCCTTGCTCAAAGGGCAAAGCAGCTTTGGTGGTGCTGGGATTTGACCTCATGACCTTATGATCAGAAGGCCAACATTAACCACTGAGCTTGCAATTCCACACCTTCTAATTCCTTCTACATCAGTAGCTCTACTAATAACCATGTAGCTAAATCAGAACAAATCTTCATAAGCACACTCTGAACATCTAGTGGAGCATCTTCCTGGTCGTTAAAACAGCAAATGGGCACTAAGTATGGAACGTTTAAAAAAGCGGAATGAGGTCAGGTGTCCACAAACTTTCGTCCATGTCATCTACCTTAATACTCATTTCAGCATCCAGTGCCACTTTGATGTGGTCTGATTTCATTCGGCTACAATTGTTTTACTATTAGAAGTACGTTAAGAGAAATGTGTCGGAGAACAGGTGTTTAAAAAAAAAAAAAGAAAAAGGTGGAAATATTGCTTCAGGACGAGGTTTTGTCTCAGAGTACGAGGAGCTCCCCGGTGCAGTGCTCACAGCAGTTAAAGGTGATGTTTTCGTAGCGTGTGTACGGGTGGAAACGTCCGATGCTTTTCTTATTGGGAAGGAAAGGAGAAGTGGCAGAGTCGGGAGCGGCGACGCCACCCGCAGCATCCGGGCAGGAAATAGGATCCAGAATTCTGAGTACCTTCATGGGGAAATAACGGATTTTGAAGGTAAGCCTGGAGTCAGGACTTTACTATCACTTCATATTAAATAAAAGAAGAAAAAGTCAAACGAAGGAACAATGGTAAACCTTTTCGGCCATCTTCTCAGCCGGTGTGTTGCAGAGTTCTGCAGGTGAGCTGCTCTTCACACTGGTGCTGCTGCTCATGTTGATATTCCCCAGCAGGTGAGAGTTGATGGCATCAGCCAGCTTATGATTGGCCACGGCCAGTTCCCCAGTGCTAAGCGGCTGTGCACTGGGGTAGTAGGTTTGCTGTCTGCCCCACTGCAGTGAGACAAGCAACTGCTCCAGAGACCTTCAAAATCACAGAAATACACAATGAGAACCTCGATATGGTTTGCTATTGTGTTTTGTGTGTGTGTTAATATAATAATACTGTAGAATAACATTACAGATCCATCAGTAGTCTTTACTAAAGGAGCGGGTTTAATGTGATCAATCCACACATCTATCAATACATCAATTCATCCAACTATCTGTCATACAACTCATCCATCTCTGTCCATCCATCCTTCAATTCATCTATCCATCTACCAATCTGTCCATACATTCATCCATCCATCCAATTATCCTTTAATCCATCCATTGTTCAATTCATATCTCCATCCACCATCCAACCATCCATGAATCCACTCATCAATCAATAAATCAATTCACCTATCCATCCACCCTCTGTCCACACTGGTAGATTAGAGGAACAATATCTAAACCTGTAAACAGATTGAACCATAAGGTTTTTGCTGTCTGTGTATTTGTCTAGGTGGTACCTGTGTGTGTGCATCATGTCTCGGGAGAACTCCTCTCTCTCACACAGCAGGTCCTGGATGGCGGTTTGGGCTTCTCTGGTCTGTCGCTGGAGAGCAGCACGGGCATTAGTCAACTCCTCAGCCATCACTCTGGATTCACACACAGCAACATGTGGTAAGAACATGTGGTCGAGAACATTGCCGATAGTCATAGGTGAGAAAATCTTTGTGGAGGAAGGAGGTTTTCAAAGTATATGTTGTATTTTGTTATATAGTGATTTCACAATAGGTATAAATACAAATCAGCTTTACATACGACAGAGAGAGAGAGACAGACAGACACACGGTGAGTAAGAGACAAATAGTGGAGAGAAAGGGGCTGGTGTGTGTGTATATGCATGTATGTGTGTATATATATATATATATATATATATATATATATATATATATATATATATATATATATATATATATATATATATATACACACACACACACACACACACACACACACACACACACACACACACACACACACACACACAAGGAGCTCCCTGTTGAGCTTATATATATATATATATATATATATATATATATATATATATATATATATATATATATATATATATATATATATATATATATATATATATATATATAATATAAAAGGGGAGAAAAGAGGAGAGAGAGAGCATTTACAACAGCATTTGGCAGATGCCCTTATCCAGAGCAACTTACAACTGAGCAACTGAGGGTCAACTGAGCAACCTTGCTCAAGGGCCCACTAGTGGCAGCTTGGTGGTGGTGGGGTTTGAACCCATGATCTTCCGGTCCAGAGTCCAACACCTTAACTACTGAGCTACCACCTCCCTATTAATATTACTGGGTATTAACATTACTGGTTATCAGCAGTGTATTTAATCACATACGACTGAGCAAATTCAACAAGTTTGACTTTGAATTCAAGTCCTGTTATAACTAACACTAGGTTTGGATGGGAATCAGAGCCCGGGCTCACCTACAAGTCAGGCCTCAGTAAAACAGGGTATTCATTTGTATGTTATATTTAGGGCTGTCAATAGATATATATAAAAATATTTAACCACTATTAAACACACAATTTCCATGAATTAACTCGTCATTTTCAATTGCACATGTACCATAAATGAATACTTTTCATATTTCTAGTACTCTAATTGTAAAACATGTTATAAGTATATTCATCTCACCCTTTAATAAAACTATTAATTATGTAATGGTTATTTAAAACTGGAAATTATTATTTTAATATTCATTTCAATTTTAAATGTGTGTTTTAATTGTTAAATACAGTACATGATTCCGGTTTTGGATGCTTTCCATATAAACTGGTGATACATTTAGGTTACATACTGTAATATACAGTAATATAGTGAGGACCTCACACATTTAGTAAATGCGCAGCTAGTAGGTGTATTTCAGGGAAATTAGGAAGCGTGAGAGGATGTGGCACGTTACTGGATGTTTCTTGTTAATAAAAGAATCAGAACTGAATAACATGTTTAACGCCTCTTTTATATTCCAACATTACAAGCGGTAAATGCGGCTGAGGAAAGGCCGATGCTGAAATGATCTGGGAAGGCCACGGACTGAAGTTTCTTCTCAAGGGTCTTTGTTGTCTGGATTGCATTCATTCACCAATATGATGCAGAGTGAAGGAGCAAATCACTCAAATGCGCATAGCATTAAATCACGCGTTAATAAAATTCCGTTAAAGTGAATTTCCATGAACACATTATTCACATGTTAACTCGGACAGCCCTAGGTATATTATATTTATTTTGATCATTAAGAAGTACTTTCTGCAAAAGAGGACACTTGAAAAGCTCTTTCCACTTCCTTCGACTGATTCCTGCGCTGATCTTATATAAATCTATATTAAGAATTCTACCTTAATTATAATCATGGTTATACATCTCTCCACTTCAGCTGCTTTGGCCTGTGGCCACATTCAAAGTTCCTGAACAACTTTGCAGTAACAGTTGGTCAAAGAATAAGCATAGTGCTTAGCATAGTGCTAAAAAAAAAAAACAAAGGCCACTCCAAGGAAAAACTAGGGTCCTTGGGGTGAAACTAGGGGTGACCTCACATAATCAAAGATTCGATGCTTTGATAGGAGGAGTCTGAATTGTCTACCAATATCACAGTCGAATCGCTGTTATGATATAAATTGATGATCATTCCGTCTGGTTTCATGTGGAACTAATCCTTTTCTCACAATAGCTTAATACAGCATTAAGTTTGTTTACAGCGTTAAGGCAATGCTGTAAACAAAAATGTTAATAATCATAAAAACTTTGGGTACAGATTTTTTCCAGGTAACTCCAGCAATCCAGCATCAGCGCTGATTAATCAGCAAAATCGATGAATCGTCGACCTCTACTAGGCACCATATGAATTCATAGTAGGTTTCTTTCAGCATCTTGAGGCAATTTTGTTCATTATTTTTTAACATCTAATTAAGATGGTGGTTCAAATCCCACCATCACCAAGCTGACATTAGTGGGCCCTTGAGCAAGGCCCTTAACCCTCAACTGCCAGGTTGTAAGTCACTCTGGATAAGGGCGTCTGCCAAATGCTGTAAATGTCAATTAAAGTCTAGGGAACACCTGCAGGGAAAAAGACTGACCGGCTGGCGAGGAATTTGCTCCTCCACACGTCACACTGGATGCTCATGCGCTCCAGCTGCTCGGCCGTGTGCGCCAGGTTGCGTCCCAGAACCTCGTTCTCCAGAATCAGATGGTTCTTCTCCCGTGACAGTCGCTCAAAGTGATACTGCAAGTCGTCCCCTACTGAGGCCACAAGAAGCTTCTTAAGCTCCCTGTTTACCTGCACAGGAATTCAATTAAAAGACGTTACAGATTTCAAATCAGAAAAGCCACATTCAGATGCACTGCATGAATTCAGTGTCATTGAGAGTACAAAGAGCACCTCGGTCTGAACACGCAGCTGGTTCGACAGCCCCTCTTTATCCTGCAGCAGCCTGCGCTCGGAGTTCTGCAGCTTCTCCACAATGCTCTTATAGTCCAGCAGCTCCGAGGAGGGTGATGGAGGTCGATCATCGCCGTGGTGCGGGGACCCCGATGCTCTTTCGTCGGTCTTGTTGTCGCTGTGGACGACGGATGCTCTGGAGCTCCGGACGATGGCGGCACGTGGAACGACGATGCGCACAGCCTCCACCTCGGCGCATGAGTCCTTGTTCACTTTTCCCAAGTGGAGGACGCCAGGGGATGCCGGCGCAGGCCTGGGAGACTGTCGGGGCGAAGGCGCCTTTAAAGGCAGAGTCTCCAAAGGCGTCTCCGGTCTCGGCGCAGGTTTGGTCATCTCCATGCCATCACCAGGGCCACGCACCGACACGACTAAGAGAGAAGTCCACAAGGTATCTGACTTAGAAATCCATAAAGTGTCTGATTTATATTAATAACCCCAAAATATCACTTACCTTTCACAATGTCAGTAGACATGGTTGGAGATGATCCTAAAAGCATCAACTGGACGAAATGTACTGTGAATATAAATCTATATGATCCGTCTTAAACCTTTGAGTGGAGGGGAAAAAAGTGTCAAAAAGAATATAGAATTAATAGAGAATGTTAAAAACTATGAAGATATATTTTAATAATAAAAAGATTCCTAGGGTTTTAAATGACCAAATATCAACAATAAATATTATGCATAGTACTGGAGATAAAACAATTCCTTGAGAAATTCGAATACAAAAAAAAAACACCATTCTGTGTGCTGTGTGAGTCTTCCCTGATCAGTAAAGGCACCACGGGCATCGTCGATCGCACAGAAAACCTTCTCAAGCATTACGTTTATATTTGGGCATGATAAAAATCTAACAGTAACTCTTTGTCGAATAGTCCGTTGTTTTGATAGGTACATGTAATATCTCTTCCTTCTAAATATGTGGAGATATAGACAACTATAAAACAATCTACATGCATTATACGGATAAATACCATTCTTTTATATAGAGCCACAAGAGAATCAGGAATTAGTTTGATCCATAATCTTTAGGCAACAAAAATCATATATTGTTGTATTGCTTTAAGGCATTACCAATTCACGATCAGCACTAGAGAACATTCCAAAGAAATATATTCCTTTTTCCCCACCAGAACAGAAAACACAAACGATCTACAACGTTTCAAACTGTAGTACAAACCACACAGCACCTGGAAAAATGTCATCTTTACTCGTTTATGGCCTCCCAGGGTTTCTTTATCACATGATCTGACCTATCTCATACACGTGCTGATTATAAATACATTGTAAAACATGTTTAAAAGCAACAATAGTCCGTAGTGGAATGAATGGTAAGGTGTATATACCGTACAAAGATCGAAATCAGAGAAAAAAGAGGAAGAGAAGTCGTAGTCCAGGAATCTCCCTTATTAAGAAGTGAAATCGATTTATGTGCAAACAAACGACAATAAAGTATTTATATTTTCATAAAACTAGTAAATGATTACAGAGTTTATTATTGAGTGTTTTTTTTCACACACCTTAAATATAAACTACAAAGTTTATCTGAATCAACCATCAGTTTATTTTATGGAGCAAATGAAGGTATTTATTTTTTTAAAGTATACTTGATATTTTATTTGCTCCTGGGAATGGAAGGTTAAATATAACCTCAGACATTCAAATATCCATGGAAATTCAACATAAAGCAAAACGACCTCATTTTCAAACAAAATAAATTTTAAGATAAGCGGCAAAAACACGCCAAAAAGACGAATAAATTCACATTAAATCGCCAACAACAAAAACACCCGCTCCACGTACCTCACAATCCTGAACCGGAAGTGGCCATTTTCCGGCTTCGTTCCCCCTTAGTCGTAGTTCCGGTCGAAAGTTTAATCACCTCCTGGAAAATAGGAAACAAATGCCGACGAAATACTGCAGCGTTTTTAATTGAATATATGTTTAAATGTCACAGTGAGTAGCGTTTCACATGAACGCGTCTTATTTCTCGTGATCCGACTATAAACGGAACCATAAAATCTCTTCCTCGGAACTATGACACCCAGTAAATGTTTCCCGGAGGACCGGTAATAAGTAAACGGACGCTACTTTGTGTGTGTGTGAACCAGGAAAGATGTCTTTGTTTATATTATTAAATAGTTTGATGCAATTTTGTAGCCGTTATGTTATATTAAATGTTATCAATTAATAACAGCTAAACATATCAATTATTTATTGATGTCGATTAAAAGAGATAAAAAGGAAAGTGTGTATTAGTGTATTAGTGTTTATAATCAGGGGTGAAACTGGATCTGAGAAGGGACTGTAATGGGAGTTCATGGTCTGTGGAAATTACTGGAGAGCACAGGAAAACCCATCAACCCGGAAACACTCGAGGGGAAGATCCTAGCAGTTGGTATCCTTTCAGCAGGTCTAGATGTCTTGATGTATATGTGGATGCTGCACAAGTCACGGAAAAGCAGTACATCAGTTACTTATAACTATCAATAAAATCACACGTTCACATTTTGTACCTGAAAAGTTTTGTCTATGGACACTTAATCATTCATACTAATAAAAAAAATGATATGTTCATCTTTACTACCTAAAGCACTGGTCAGGTGGGGATTCGCCCTGTATGTGATCCTGGATTCATTTAAAACAAAGCATTTTTTTTGACAATTGTTGTCATCTAGGTACAATTAGTCATATCTGTTTACTTGATGTATTTTGTGAAACCAGATTATTCATGTTTAATTGATTTTTATTTGTATAGCACGTTTAGCATTCGACATAATCTCAAAGTAGAGATAAAGGTAAGATATGCTATACCTTTATTTTTCCTACAGTGGTTGTTTACAGCGGCAAAGGACAATGTGGAAATATAAAGCAGAGAAAAAGTACAAATATATATACAGTACAGTATATAAACACAAAGGAAAGCAAAGCTAGATAGTATTGCTGTGCAAATGGTGTTCTTGCAGTCCAGTCGTTTAAAAGATTGTATAAGTTTAATACGTGTAAGTTTATCTCTAATGAGTGAGACAGTGGTGATTGTGTAAGGGGGAAAAAATCCCTGAGATTGTATAAGAAACTGAAGACTTCAGTCTCAGGATGGGTTCCGTTACACAAGGGAACCCATCCTCATCTGGGTGACACCTGATTGTCTGTGCGTTACAGTTCTATCACGTTTGAGGTTTACTTATCACTGAGGGGTGATTAAATGGTTTATGCAACCTGTAGTACGTAACCATCCTTTCCATTATTTATATGGGCAGTGGTGGGACATGGTAGCGTGTGCCAAATACCGTAAATGTATATCATTCATACAACTGAGCCATGAGCATGGGTTTTTGGTGCCTTGTTCAGGGGCCCTGCAGTGGAAGATTGGTGTGGCCGGGATTTAATCTCATGACCTTTGGATACAATGTCCATTGATTAAACCAATAAGATATAACCTCATCCTCATATAACCGTTCTTGAGTTGATCATTAGCTTCATGGATCTTCTTCTGCACAGAGTGGTCTAGAAGTGAAACCCACTGGGGAACTGGAAAGGGTCTCAGGGTCTTATCTAGAGCAACTTACATTTACCTCGTTCATACACCTGAGAAGCTGTAGGGTTAAGGACCATGTTCAGGAGCGGTAGCTTGTTTGACTGGGATTTGAACTCAAAACCTTTGGCTTCAAAGTCTTTACTAGTAAGCTCCCACCTCGCCAAGAGACGAAGAGAAAGTAAGAAATTAAAAACTCCAAGTATACACTGCAGGTTAGCAGATTGGAGGTTGCCATGGGAATGTACAATATCTGGATGTCATGATTACAGCTCTGATGAAATCACTGCACTAAAATGAGGATTCATACATATACTGTATGATTGTTTTTTAAGATGTCCTTCACATACTTGACTTGGCACCTCATAGATATCAGCATCTGGTTGAACCAAGCAGTCAAGGGGGTGCGCGATCGTGATGGTAACAATGTCCATAATGCTCACCTTCTTACTCTGTTCAACCGCCTGTGCAAGTTACTTTTCTTCCGCATCAGACCCGTGTTTATTTACGACGGCGATGCACCGTTGCTCAAAAAACAGACTCTGGTAAGTATTGGTGCGCCGGAAAATAATGATATACTTATATTTTTAATACATAATATTTATTTATTCATTTATATAGACTTTAAGACTTGTATACAAGGCATTTCATTAAAATTGTGGCAGCACAGAAATTCCTTCCTTTGTCTATTCTAACAAAATAACTCTTTAATGTTTTCTTATCGTATGAGCATTTAACTCAATTCCTGCTGATTTCTGCATGAACAATGTCAAACTGTTTTAAAAAAATACTGCATAGTCAAAAGAGTATAAAGCTGTATGATAAAAGTTCCTTTAAACCATTAAAGAACACTTTTTGAACTCTACAAAACGTAAATGACATTACAGTGAGTGTTATTTAGCTTGTGCTGGAGTAAATACTGTGTTAAATGTAACAAGTGATTCGTTGGTGATTGTTCAGGCTATCAGGAGACAGAGGAAGGAGGAGATGGTGCTGGAGTCTAAGCAAACCCATGAGAAACTCTTGAGGACGTTACTGAAGAGACAGGCGATTAAAGCAGCGCTCGGGGACCGCAGGTCCGATAAAGGCAGTTGTACGAATATATATTAATGCAATGACAGAAAAAATACTAAGAAAGTGCGGTTGGCTTTTACAGTCAGGAGACAATCCCCAGCATTTCCTCTGTGCGTCGAGATGAGGAGGATGAAATGTACGTTTTACCAGCACTGCCTCCTGTCGAGGAGAAAGAACAGAGCAGGTAAGAAAGCAATGTGTTCGTTGGCATTTCTGAAATATTTTTAGTGTAAACCTATTTGTTTTTATAATTATGTCTTCTAATTAAAGTTCTGATGAAGAACCAGAACGAGAAGAAGCACAGACACAAGAGTATATAACATTTCAGGTGAGAAGAAGCAGCGATACCTTTTCTGTCGGATAGGTTTGTCCTTGATGGTGACATTGCGTATGTCCCTTCAGGATGAGATGTACGAGGATCCCAATTCCGTAGACATCAACTCCGAGGAGTTCTCTCTCCTGTCGCCGGAGATCAAGCACGAAATTCTCAAAGACATGAAGGAGTTCAGCAAGAGGAGGCGCACACTTTATCACAAACCTCCTGAGGTACTACAGGCACTGGTATACATCAGTAACGCGCTCCCTAAGTCCTCAGAGGTGACTTTTTTCCTTTTTGGTGTCCATGCAGAGGTCAGGTGACTTCTCTCAGTATCAGCTGGCTGGGCTGCTGCAGAGGAATAACCTCAACCAACGACTAGAGGGTGTGGAGAAAGAAATGAACCAGAGCAGATGTGGAGCCATGGAGGAGTACGGCCAGGGGGACGAGCACAGCGTCGAATCGCGCCGTCTCATATCTGAGGATTCGTCACATTATATACTCATCAAAGGTTCGACTTTATTTAATTTAATCGCACCTGCAGCAGTGTAGACAAAGGAAGCGTCGAACAACCAAAACAACACATCACAGAGCCTTCATTGTTAAGTGTACATTGTTTGCTTGAGCACTTTCCAAGTGGCTCTCATACGTCACTCTTCTGACCAGCTTCTGATCAGAAATGTTATTGAAAAGTGTTAGCTTGATGGTTAATGCATTAGCCTTTCACTGCAAAAACTCCATATCTAGTCAAAATGCTATTTCTAGTCAGAAAATTGTATTGGTCTTGTTTTAAGAATGAAATACTATTCGAGAGCAGATTGGATAAGATTATTGTGATTGTATTAAGATTACTTATCTTTTTCTCTTACTAAGTTAGTAAAGTTAGTTGTTTTTCCTGTAAATTGAACATACACTGCAAAAACTGAAACCTAACAAAAGAAAGCTTATTTCTAGAAAATATTTTTTTGTGTTTTTGCCATGAAAGATAAAAAAAAATCACATTGCACTTTAGACTATAAATCTTAAAGTTTGTTCAGTTTAGTCACGTAAATGTTATCTCCTTTTGACCAAAATTTCACTAGAAATAAGTGACGGATATAAAGTGTATGTTCAAGTAGAATGTCGTGTTCATTTTAAGACTAATACTGCAGGCGAAAAAATGATTATACAAAGAATCTGAAGATTTTTTTGTTAGTACATATTTGTGTGTCAGGGAGGCAGGAGTTCCAGGGTTCCAGGCTCTGGACCATATGGTCGCAGGTTCAGATCCCAGCACCACCAGCTCCCACTAGTACTTGAACTTGTGTTTGCTGTAGAAAAACATTCAAAAAGTTTGAAACTGGGCTTTTTGTCTAGTAGAAATGTATTATCAACTACATATTAATGCAAGTTTTAAGAAGTAGTTTAACAATGTTGCTTACCCCACTGGCAGATTTTTTTAAATTACACTTTACACTTTAAATTTAAGAGAATGTTGCTTGTTTTAAGAAGAGCATTTTTTGCAGTGAGACGATGATCATGAGTTCAAATCCCTGCCTCTCCTGGGCCGCCAAGCAAGGCCCTTAACTCTATATCTACTGAATAAAGTGTGAGTGTAAGTCACTCAGGATAAAGCTGCTTTGAAACAATGTCCATTGTTAGAAGCACTATACAAATAAAAATGAATTGAGGATAATGGCGTCGTTATCCAAATTCCATAAAAGTATGTAAATGTTATTATGCAAGCAGATCCATTGCATGGCCAATTGATGATGAAATGAAGTGATGTTCCTGACACAATAATGACCCACATGCAACATGACTAAGCAAGAGGCATCACACCATGAACACCAAGGAGATCTCCCAACACGTCAGGGACTAATTTGTTAAGAAACACTAGTCAGGGAAGGGAGGTGCCACTCAACACTCAAGTAGTTTAAGGGAAAACATTTTTTGGAATGGCTCAAAGCCCCGACCTCACACCAGTTGCTATCTGTGGTCAGACTTGAATATTTCTCTTCACAAGCGGAAACCATCCAGCATAAAGGAGCAGGAACAACCTTAAGGAATCGGCAAAAATCCAAGTGGCAAGATGTTGCAAGTTTATAGAGACTTTTGCCAGGCATTGTATTGTCATTCTATACCTACCTTTTCCAGTGTGTCTGAATTGCTGTTGTTTCCAGATTTGATCATTTGTTTGATTTGATTTTTTGATTAGTCTTCTGATTAAGTTATTAAGTTTTTTATTTGCTCATTTTTGTTCTGATCTGTTTCGCACTTCTTGGCCACCCCAGGCTTTCCACTAGGTCACCCAGTTTTTCTAATGTGAATGTTCACAACTTTCTCAAAAGCCAATATATAACATTATGAAGATGAAACTGCTTTTGTTAGAACCCGTTTGTGTAATGTCATTGGAAATAACCAAACTGGTCCCATTATGTAATACGTTTGAACTGATCCCTTTCATCAAAGAGAATTCATTTCTGTACTCCTACAGGGTCTCAAAAGAACAAACAGACTCCTGAGAGCCATGTTGCACCAGATCCCTGGTCTTCAGGGCCTTGGTCCAGGAAAGGGAGAGTAAAAGGAAGGCCAGAACCACTTTGGCGGCCAATATCGGATGGCGTTCCCGAGGAAAATGAACCTCCTTCTTCATCGTCTTCATTGACATCTTCAAAACCAGTCGTTTGTATCGAGGAACAGCCTTCAGATGGAGCCCCTCCCTCACCACGAACACTCCAGGCCATTCAGGCAGCCATGATGGAAAGCAGCTCAGATGAAGACGAATCAGCCTCTAAGAGTAGGATCCAAGTCGGAGGTGCAACAGCATGTTCTGAAGAAGGAAATGGTGGTGTCTCACCTCGCACTTTGCAGGCCATTCAGAGGGCCCTGACGGAAGACAATAACGGACCTGAATACTTCAGCAGAGAGGTTCAAGCCCAGCATCAGAAAGTCGTCATAGTGAGTAGCTCAGATGAGGATGAAGATAAAGATCAAGCAGAAAGCACGGTAATGCTGAAGAGTGTTTCTAATGAGGCTCAGGATGAAGGTGGACTTTCTCCACAGACTTTACTGGCCATTCAGAGGGCTTTAGGGGGAAAACAGTCACTTCCTGGGATGAGGCAGGTGGAAAGTGTGGGTTTGTCTTGCAGCTCTGAAGACGAGGGAATGGACAAAGTAGTTGGAGTGAAGAGCAAAGAGTTCAGAGCTGCTGCTAAGGAAAAAATGAGTGAACAAGATGCTTTAAATACAGCTTCCGCTCCCTCAGAACTATTGGCTGAAGAACAAACAAGTTCTGAAAACGACATCCTTCAGAAAGAAAGTTTGAGCATTAGCTTAACTGAAGAGGAGAAAGAGGACGGATTATATATTACTGTAAAGAGTGAAGAGGAAGACAGCAGCTCTGAAGGTATGTATGACTGTCTACATTATAGAGTACCTTTAACAAATCTAAGATATTGTAAAAGAGGTCCGATGTCCATTTAACTCTACCACTAATGCTCACTGAAATGCTCCTGCAGCATTTGGTTTGCTACACAGACTGAATACAGATTTTATTTTTCAGATAAATGCATTTAAAATATTAAAGATAAAGAAATATGCATTGACAGAATTTATCACCCTTGCATTTATTTTTCAGATAAATGCAAGGGGAAATGAAAGTTTAGTGAAACTCTGCTGCATTCAGGGCTTGGTTAATGCCGTGGGTGTTTTTTTTGTTCTTAAATTCTTAATGGTCTTAAAAGGTTTTGAAAAATCTTGAAAACCCTATTATAGCTGACTGTTTATCAGTTTCAGCCCAAATAATTCTGTGGCAATGTCTATGGAAACCCACATTTGTTCTCCATTAGAATCTCCACTAAACTCTAAAGTAAGTGAATAAAAAGTACTTTAAAGGTACTTTATGCCATTTTCAGCATGGATTTAGAGCTAATGACCCAAACATTGTAACTCTCATAATGCCACCAAACAGCTTTCAGTATGTTACGAAGGACTCTCACACTACACGATGAACATTTATGAATGGCAATATTAATTATATATCTATAGCAATATTAATATTTAATTGATTAAAAAAAAGTTAAAGTTAGTTAATATTATACATACAGTGTGTTTATTATATTCAAAGAGCTTATGGAATAAAATGATATTCTTTCTTAAGTGATATAAATAGTTTAGGTACCATAGTGACAGAATATTATAATATACTATAATATCAGGACATTGTGTATCTGTGTAAACATCACTGTCAATACACTATAAACCTTTTGCAAAATGTATATTAATTCAGTAGGCAAAATGAATTTTTAAAGAAGTGTATTAAGGATTTTCATGTGTTCTTGTATAAAAAATGACACCAGAAAACCAATACACCAGAATGCAAATAAAGGCACGTCGATCTGGATAAGGGCGTCTGCTAAATGCTATAAATATAAATAAAGGCCATAAACCCTATGGCTTTGGCAGGTAGCACAAAAATGCATATTTCTTTAACTTTAATATTTTAGTACCTAATTGTTCATTTAAAGTGTACTACATGTCTAATGTAAAATGCGTTTGTTATATGTTTGGGTGTTTGTATTGTTTTTATTAGAAGGATTCATTGAGGTATCAGGAGGGGAAGATGAGTCTGAATTGAATAGTGCAGTAGCCAAATCAGAAGAACAATTACCAGAAATGAGTAACAAAGACGAGATGGTGCAAAGCGATGAGGACGACAGCCAAAAGAAGGATTCGAGTGACAAAACTCCATCACTAAGTCAAATGGAGGAGAAAGAAGCTGCAGGCTCGGGAGAATTAGCCGCTGTTCCTGCACCCAGTGAATGGGACAATATCGACATGGTACATTTAAAACCAGTTTTATTTTCCGGCACATTTATTATTCATTCAGATGCTAAGATGGGAGACTTGTGTGAATTCTCCTGTGTGTGTCCTGCAGGAGGAGCTGGTCGAGTTGGAGAAAGATCTGCAGGCAGAGCAGAGCAGCCTTTACAGCCAGCAACAGCAACAGCAGCGCAGCGCTGCTACAGTTACAGGGCAGATGTGCCAGGAGAGCCAGGTGGGGATTGTAAATCAGGGATAAGATAAAGTCATGTTGGTTTAAACAACTTCACATGACAAACCTTCCAGATTAACCCTTCATCCAAATATGTACATTCCATAGAAAGGTTTAAGACCTTTTGAAGTTCTACACAATTTTGCTTTCATAAAGAGATGTAGTCTTCGCATTTTGCTTTCATTATTTCATTCATTATTTTATATATGTGTGTGTGTGTGTAGAGGGGCACGGTGGCTTAGTGGTTAGCACGTTCGCCTCACACCGCCAGGATCCGGGTTCGATTCCCGTCTCGGACATGTGTGTGTGGAGTTTGCATGTTCTTCCCGTGCCTCAGGGTTTTTTTCTTCGGGTTCTCCGGTTTCCTCCCGGTCCAAAAACATGCACTGTAGGTTGATTGGCACCTTGGAAAATTGCCCCTCGTGTATGAATTTGAGTGTGAATGTGAGTGTGTGTGTCCTGCGATGGGTTGGCATTCCGTCCAGGGTGTATCCTGCCTTAATGCCCATAGACGCCTGAGATAGGCACAGGCTCCCCGTGACCCGAGAGGATCGGATAAAGCGGTAGAAGATGAATGAATGAATGTGTTTGTGTGTGTGTGTGTGTGTGTGTGTGTTTGTGTGTGTGTGTGTGTGTGTGTGTACATGTGTGTGTACATACACACGTGGACAAAATTGTTGGTATCCCTGATATTTTTCCAGTAAAGTATTTGGCACATAAAAGTATTGCATTAACACATGTTTTGCTATACCCATGTTTATTCCCTTTGTGTGTATTGGTACAAAAAAAAGCTAATTTGACATAATGTCACACAAAACTTCAAAAATTGGATGGACAAAATTGAAGGCACCCTTAACTTAATATTTGGTTGCACACCCTTTTGAAATAATAAACTTCTTGCACCTCTCACCCGGAATTTTGGACCACTGTTTCTTTGCAAACTTCGCCAGGAAAGGGCTCTTTTTCCCAACAGCAATTTTAAGATCTCTTCACAGGTGTTCAATGGGATTTAGATCTGGATTTATTGTTGGTCACTTCAGAACTCTCCAGTGCTTTATTACCATCCATTTCTGGGTGCTTTTTGAAGTATGTTTGGGGTCATTGTCCTGCTGGAAGACCCAAGATCTCGGATGCAAACCCAGATTTCTCACACTGGGCCCTACGTTGCGCCCCCAAATCCTTTGGTAATCTTCAGATTCCATGATGCCTTGCACACAGTCAATGCACCCAGTGCCAGAGGCAGCAAAAAAATCCTACAACATCTTTGAACCTCCACCATATTTGACTGTAAGTACAGTGTTCTTTTCTTTGTAGGACTCATTCCGTTGTCAGTAAACAGTGGAATGATGTGCTTCACCAAAAAGCTCTATCTTGGTCTCATTTGTTCACAAGACGTTTTCCCAGAAGGGTTTTGGCTCACTCAAGAACATTTTGGCCAACTTCATGTCTCTGTGTCAGCAGCGGGGTCCTCCTGGGTTTCCTGCCATAGCATTTCATTTCATTTAAATGTTGATGGATAGTTCCGTGCTGACACTGATGCACCCTGAGCCTGCAGGACAGCTTGAATTTCTTTGGAACTTGTTTGAGGATGCTTATCCGCCATCCACACTATCCTGCATTTCAACCTTTCATCATTGATATTTTTCCACACTTTTGGTTCTCAAGTCCTTAGACATTTCTCTTCTCCTCTTTCTGTTGTCCATGCTTAGTGTGGCACACACAGTGCAAAGACTAAGTCAACTTCTCTCCTTTTAATCTGCATTCAGGTGTGGTTTATATGTTGTCCACACCTGTTACTTGCCGGTTACAGGTGAGTTTAAAGGAGCAATCTTATTTATCCACAATTTTGAAAGGGTGCCTTCAAATACTTGATTTTCTGGAAAAATGTCAAGATGTATATATATATATATATATATATAGATATATATATATATATATATATATATATATATATATATATATATATAGTACAGTGGCAAGAAAAAGTATGTGAACCTTTTGGAATTTCATGGTTTTCTGAATAAATTTGTCATAAAATGTTATCTGATCTTCATCTAATTCATTGGTATTGACAAACACAATGTGTCTAAAAATAATAACACCAAAAAAATCCAATCTTTCTTGTCTTTATTGAACACAATCATTCAACATTCAAAATGGCAGTGGAAAAAGTAAGTGAAACCTTAGAATGAATAACTGGTTGACCCCCCCTGGCAGCAATAACCTCAACCAGGCGCTTCCTGTAGCTGTGGATCAGACCTGCACATCGCTGAGGAGGAATTTTAGCCCATTCTTCCTGGCAGAACTGCTTTAGCTCTGTCATATTCTTTGGACGTCTCATGTGTATGGCCCTCTTCAAGTCAATCCATAGCATCTCTATTGGGTTGAGGTCTGGGCTCTGACTTGGCCACTCCAAAAGGCCAAAAGGCGGATTTTGTTTTTCTGAAGCCATTCTGTTGTGGACTTTGCTCCGGTGTTTTGGGTCGTTGTCCTGTTGCATCACCCACTTTCTACACAGTTTCAGCTGATGTACAGACATTCTCACATTATCCTGAAGAATTGTCTGATATACTTGGGAATTCATCTTCCCCTCAATGATTGCAAGCTGGCCAGGCCCTGATGCAGCAAAGCAGGCCCAAATCATGATGCTTCCTCATACCTCATTGATGAGTGTTCGTTGTGCTCTTGGTGTCATTTTGACGGGGCGCCCACTTCTAGGTAGAGTAGCAACAGTCCCAAATTATCTCCATTTGTAGATTGTTTGCCTAACTGTAGACTGGTGAATTTCTAAAGTCTTTGAAATAACTTTGTAACCCTTGCCAGCTTCATGTAAATCAACAATTCTTGATCGTAAGGTCCTCTGAAAGCTCTTTTTGGCGAGGCATGGCTCACATAATCATGTTCTTCTTGTGCAGAGAAAACTCCAAAGGTTTGAGGGGTTTTTTTTTATCAGTCAAAGTAGTCTGTAGTCCACACCTCCAAACTTATTATCTTAACAAGACTCCAGAATGATAGCTCCAATTAGCTTTTTTGAGGTCATTAACTCAAGGTTTCACTTACTTTTTCCACTGCCATTTTGAATGTTGAATGATTGTGTTCAATAAAGACAAGAAAGATCTGGATTTTTTTTGTGTTATTATTTTTAGACACATTGTGTTTGTCAATACCAATGAATTAGATGAAGATCAGATAACATTTTATGACAAATTTATTCAGAAAACCATGAAATTCCAAAAGTTCACATACTTTTTTCTTGTTCACATATATTGTTGTTTTGTGTGCCATATGGTGTGTATATATAGACACATATTACTTTTTCATATTATTATATTGTATTCAAATTGTATATATATATTTAATATATATATATATATATATATGTGTGTGTGTGTGTGTGTGTATGTGTGGTATAATATGTGTTAATTGTGTGTATATAGAGCTTCAAAGTTCAAACATATTAATTATTTTGAAATGTAAAGTTTAAATGACAAATTTAATTATTTTGTTAATTCAAATTTGAAATGACTTTAAATGACTAATATATTAACGGGTGATTGACGCAGTGTTAATGCATTACTATGTAAGTGATTTGCTCCTTCAGTCTGCATTGTGCTGGTGAATGATGTTTCACGAGGCCTGGGAATGAACGGGCCCGGACAATCTTCGTATCATATCACCACGAAACTTCGAATCGCATAACCAGTTTATATGGAAAGCACCCAAAACCAGAACATAATTCTTAAAGCAACCACATGCCATATTTATTAATTAAAACAACCACCAAAATTACATAGAAAGACAAAAAGACAAAGTTAATGAATTAAAAGAAATTACTATTAAAAGAATAATTTCCAGAGTGAAATGAATATAAGATAATTTTTTATGAAGAGATTTTGAATGAACTTTATATATTTACAACATGAAAAGTATTAATTTAGGACACACTAAAGACAGATAAATATGTGATTAATTAGTTTATTCATGGCAATCATGCAATCAATCATGATTAATCTATTTAATAATTAAATATATATAATATTGTATATAATGTAGATAATTTCCTGTGGTGTGTGTCGTTTGCGATAGAAGGCATCAAACAGCCACACCATTTGGCAGTACAGTTCAAATATTTGGCAGCTGAAGGACTGTTAGCAGCTTCCCTCACAACAAACATAAATGGCCTCAGTACCCGTCTGTCATTCCCGATAACAAGCTGCTGATAGACCTCCCAAGCCTTGATGCACTGCCCTCATTATATACTGTACACTTCTGACATTATTCTTTTACATTCGAGCCTTCATTATAAATCTCTTAACCAGGTCACACTGAAAATGGCCTTTTCTGATGGGAGTAGGAGTAGGAATGCTTCAAGGCTACAGTTCAAGACCTCTGCATTCAATACGTCTGGGTGAATAATCAGTTTACAAAATCCGGAGGGAAAGAATATTCTTGCATATGCATTGTTATGGAACATTATGCATAGTATCGGATTGATTTAGCAATTGTATCATGCATGAAATGAATTCAGAATTTCTTGTATTCTTCAAACATGGCCACCTATGATTTAGATTTACAATTAGTATTAGTCAATGAATTACCAGGGAAAAGAAAAACTTAAAAGAACAATGACTATTGATGCTTAACAAAATGATATTTTTATAATAGTTTATTGAGCATCTACCAAACAAAGTTCTAACCAAAGAAGAGCGAACCTGATTTTAATCACATGAATTGGTTCGACTGAAGCCCTTATCCCGTGTGTTGTGTGTGTTTGTGTGTGTCTGTATGTGTGCGCCTGTGTTTATGTGTGTTTGGAGCAGGAGCTGCTGCGCTTGTTTGGTGTGCCGTTTATTGTTGCCCCAATGGAAGCTGAAGCTCAGTGTGCAGCTTTGGACCGGACGGACCAGACGCATGGCACCATCACAGACGACAGCGACGTCTGGCTGTTCGGAGGACGACATGTCTACAAAAACTTCTTCAACAGCAACAAATACGTGGAACACTACCAGTATCTGGATATTCAAAACCAACTAGGTGAGTGCTACATGTAAGGATTTTTTTTCAACCCGCCATTTACTGTACACTAGCGGTCAGTGTAGTCACCCCTTCTCGTTTAGTGGCTTTTCTTATTTCATTTGATTATTTTTATTGTTTATTCTTTTTTTTTATTGTGCATTCATTATGAAGAAATCCAAACACGTTGAATTATGTAGTAAAAAAAGAAGTGTTAAATAGTCCAGAATATCCTTAGTCTTTTTCAGTTCTTCAAAGTAGCCACCTATTGCTTTAATGGCAGCTCATGAGCACAGTTTTGTCTTTGTCTCTGTGAAGTCTCATGATGTAATCATCTTCCAACAAGTGTCGTTTTTGGCAGCTTGTCTTAATTTTAGTTAAATCTAGTCTAGTGTGAAGCTGTCATTTTAGTTTTTATTAGTTTGTCATGTTAATACACTTTTAGTCTAGTCAACTATTTTAGTCATATTTTAGTCCGAATTATCCATGGATATTCTCATCTAGTTTTAGTCAAAGAAACCTGATTACATTTTAGTCCAGTTTTAGTTGACCAAAACTGACATTTAGTCTTGTTTTTGTCAATGAAAATTGTATTTTTGTCTCTTCTTTAGTAATGCAATTCTATTTAACCTGGTCAGTATAGTATAAATACCTAGTAGTACAGATTAAACCAAAATTACATTTTAGCCAAACCTTCTTAAAAAGTTTATCTTATTATATTATTGTTACTTTATAGACTCAAGAATACATCCATTCCAGACACGGAAGACGCTGTGATTCAAATTTACTACTTTTATTTTATCAAGTTAGTTTTGCATTCACACATACATTTTAATAAAATAATTAAAATAGCATTGCATGACAATGCCAGAAATGAATGGTTTCAGATTTCATTTTGTTTGTCGTCTTCTAAATAATGGCATGAGTGGAGTTTGGTAATTGTGGCCCTGTCAACACTCCATTACTCTCCTTCTTAAAAACGCCCTTTCATTACTTACAGATGTGTTTGGGGTCATTGTCATGTTGTAAATAAACAATGGTCTCATTAAGTGCAAACCGGATGCGATGGAATCTCTTTGCAATATGTTGTGCTAGTGTTTGCTGCTTAAGTGTGGCCAAAATGTATTATTTTTGAAGTCACTAACCAGTAAAGTGCCACCACACCATCACAATTTCTCGTCTGATTGTTCTGCTAGTAATTTTTTTTAAGCAATGGGTTGTTTGCAAATAATTTTATCTATATGGGCCTGACACACACAGTTTCCTCCATACAGTGTGTTTTGAAATATGTCTGTCACTTGAACGCAGAGAATCTTTTTTGTAAATCCACAGTTTCGGAGGTTGAAAAATATAATAAACTTATCCTCTGCAGCAGAGGTAGCTTTTAGTCTTCCTTTGCCTAGGGCTCCGGTAAACCTTTATCTATTACGGTTCAGAGGCAGACTGTTAGAATGCCAAGTGTGTACAAATCAGAAGGTGTCTAATTTTTAAGAATAAAAATATAAACTGTATCCAAGGTTGTATATTATCACAGGTTACTACATAATTCCATGTGTGTTCTTTCATAGTTTGGATGTCTTCAGAGTTAATGTTCAATGTTGAAATAAGAATAATGAAAAAAACTCTGAGGGTTAGGTCTTTGGTTTATTGTTAATATATATGGCTATATAATTATTTCATTCAGTAAATACAATTTTGATGCGCCTCCATCTTTTTTTCAACAGTGTTAAATGTTTCAGTTGTGTTGCTTACACTTGGTGTGGAATACATTATTTCTTCATAATGGTGTTTGTAATGGAATGGAATGCTCCTGCAGGACTGGACAGGACTAAGCTGATCAATCTGGCCTATCTACTGGGTAGCGATTACACAGAGGGGATCCCAGGAGTCGGTTACGTCACAGGCATGGAAATACTAAATGAGTTCCCTGGAACTGGTTTAGAACCTGTGAATCAATTCAGGTCAGGAATTTTAGTAGGAAAATGGACCTTTTGGAAATACATAAATATGTAGCAATAACACACTTTTTCTGACTTCTACAGTAAATGGTGGAACGATGCTCAAACCAATAAGAAGCTGGTTGATGATCCTAAGGAGACAAAAGTGAAGAAAAAGCTGAGAGCATTAAAGGTTCATCCAGGCTTCCCAAATCCTGTTGTCGCTGAGGCCTACCTCCAACCCACTGTAGACCAATCAGAGGGCCTGTTTTGCTGGGGCCGCCCACAGTTGGATCTCCTCAAAGAATATCCTTCATATGCATTTTTTGTTGTTGTTGCATCAGGTCATTCGAGTCTGGGTCAAAATATCCACTAGCAGTTGATATAATGAATAAATTAAGAATGAAATAAAAACATATACAGAATAAAATGTTTTGTAAAAATGTGAAAAAGCATTTTAAAAATAAATGTGCATGTGTTATTTTATATACATATGTAAATATACATAAATGATTACATTTTCTCAACTTTTTCTATTTTTAAAAGTTGAATATGGAGTTTCTGTTTCTTAACTAGGTATACGTTTTGTTATAGTCGATTTGGTTGGAACAGCAGGAAGACGGATGAAACTCTTCAGCCTGTCCTGAAACAGCTCAACACTCAACAGGTAAAGATTTCTTACGGTATAGTGAGTATTGATCTCAATCTATGTAAAATTGTAATTCTGTCTGTCTATTTAATCAAGTTTAACCACCAAGCATGATGTGACTCCATTTGGTGCTGTATGTACCAGAAAGTGTCTGGTCTTTAATGGTATGGGCCGAGCCATCATTTTCTTTTACGAGACCAATTACAGTGGTGGTAGCTGCAAACCTGATAAGTTTGACTAAGAGGTAAAGAGAAATGCACCCATAATGAATATAAATATTAGTGGAGAGAAAGCACCTCATGGTGCACCAGTGCTCTTTATTGGTTAATAGTGATTGATAGTGGTCCAGTCCAGCTTGAAAAGTCCAGTCCACACATCTATCAGATTTAGTAACTGAATTTTGTCACCTGAAATTTGTCAGTGGTATGAAGCTGTTCAGGGAAAATAATAATAATTTTGCATGTAGTAGTTGAATATGGAGATCAGGCCAGTTGGTTTTAAATAGTTGTGAGAGATGTAATAGCTATGGGGTAAGTCTAGGCAGCTGCATAAACAGGAGAAAAGCCCAGTCATGACCTTGAAATTGTAGCAACTGGTCCACTTTCTATAAGCTCTCCTGCATAGGCTATAGTCAAATACTTATGTCAAACCTTATAATCACACACATCATAGGCACTGGGAAAGTTGAGGGCATTTAAAGGTAGTTTGGAACTGATGGGCTTAGTGGTATACTGGGTTCAAAATGTGTGCTACCTGAGCATACACTATAGTGGATATAAAAAAAAGTCTACACACCCCTGTTGAAATAGCAGGTTTATGTTATCTTAAAAAAAATTAGACCATGATAAATAATTTTACACTTTTTAAGTGACCTATAACCTGTACAACTCACTTGAAAAACAATCTAGAAAGTAAAATATAAAATGCACACCCTTTTCCATCTGGGGACATGACTGTGTTCAGAAATAACTTAGCACATTCAAACTCATGTTAAATAGGAGTCAGTACACCTGCCATCATTTCAAGTGCCTCTGATTAACCCCATATAAAGTTCAGCTGTTCTAGTAGACTTTTCCTGACATTTTCCTGGCAAAATCCATAAAGAGATGGATTTCATTGTTAAAAAGGTATCATGATGAGGCTACAGAAACATTGCTAAGGCACTAAATGCACCATGGAACATCGTGAAGTCAGTCATCATCAAGTGGAGAAAATATGGTACAACGGTGACTTTACCAAGAACATGACGACCCTCCAAAATTGAATAAAAGACAAGAAGAAAACTGATCAGGAAATCTGCAGCAATATTAAAGTAGGATGGCAAGACGAAGAAAACATCTTAGCCTGGCTCCGTTTTGCAAAAACCCATTCGAAGTCTTCCAAAAGTATGTATGAGTTGTACAAGTAATAGGTCACAATAAAGGTGGAAAAAGCTCTGAAATTATTGGTATTTAATTTTTTTTAATCACATAAACATTATAGTCTTTTTATATCCACTGTATATATACAAAAGATTTGAGACTGGATTTCCCAGCTATATGCGGTATTTTTCCAATCTGTTATAACAATAAGGATAGTTGGATAAGGTGTTCCCTTCAACTGAACTAGGAGACTTAAACCTGATCCAGCATGACAGTGTTCTAGTGCACAAAGCGTACACTAGACAAAATATTACTTCAGTAAAAGTATTACTTTAGTTTAAAATTTTTACGATTAAACTATTTGTCTTCAAAGGTACTTAAAGTATCCAAAGTACAGTGATTTATTATGGCTATGATCATTTTTGTAACAAGTCTCTTTGCTTAATTAACTCAGCAAAAATCTAATGATACTCTTTGCACACCAATATATCCATTTAATATGACTCAAGAACAACAATGAGAATAACTCAAACACTAATTAATATCTATTCAAATGATCCTAAGCCCCAAACTAACTTTTCATCTACTTCAAATTTTTGCACATTCCATTATTATTACTGCTGCCCTTTTTGCACATCAATCACACTGTTTACAACTCTAGTATTATGAAAACATTTTCAAATGTTTTTCAATTACACATTGCACTGTATATAGACATATGGTAGGTTACGGTCACTGTTAGTTTGTGTTGTGTACTTGTCTTACACTGTACTGTTCTACACTGTTTTGTTTTGCGCTGTTTTACACAATGCACATTATGCGGCTAGGACAATTTAGCCTAGTCCTGAGCTCTGTGTTTGGTAGCTCTAGGTTGTGTGATATTGTTTTATGTAGTACCAAGGTTCTGGTGCTACAGGTGTCGTTTCATTACAGTTATATGGAGTTGAAATGACAATAAAAACCTCTTGACTTGACCAGGAGTTTCTTCCATCATTTATGACTCTCAAAATGTTCTTCTTGCTGTTGAAGTGATACCGAAGTGTGTGTTAGATAGATAGATAGATAGATAGATAGATAGATAGATAGATAGATAGATAGATAGATAGATACCACCACGCGTCAAGCAAAACAAGTTCAAAACAGAGCGCCCCCTACTGGTTAGCACGGTTTGCTTTGGTGGAAATGTTTAAATAACTCTGCGGCTGTACATAAAGCTCTTTAAGATTTACAAAGCAGATACAGTTTTACTTGCCCACAAAGATAATTGTCCATTGATTTATGTAGTATTCACGCTGTTTATACTTTCCATTCTCTCAGCGTAAATAAGCCCAGGTGCTCCAAGGTGGTCTTACCTGCTTGGCTGAACCAGGAAATGGACTTCCAAATGAACTTGGCCAAGTTTAATATTGAATAAATGAGCCATTATCAGCAGCTACATTTTGTTTTGTTTTACATCCTCAGACGCAGCTGCGCATCGATTCCTTCTTCCGTTTGGAGCAGCAGGAGCGGCAGGCCATCCGCAGCCAGCGATTACGCCGCGCCGTCACCTGCCTCAAGAGGAAAGAACGCGAAACGGCAGACGATGAAGCGGAGAGCAGTGACGATGAGAGAGTCTCACCGGTCAAGAAAGGGAAGAATAGCAAAGAGAAAGGGACTGAAAATACACCTGCAGGGATGTTTGGAGGAGGTTTTATTGGAATAAACACGAGTTCTAACAGCCCGGAGGAAAAGGCGATTGAAGGAGAAACGGTCGAGAAGCAGCCTAAAAGAGTCGAGTGTGAGCCGCCGAAAGCTGAATCCAGCAGCAGCAGTTCAGAAGAGGAGCTGGAACATAAGAATAAAACCACCATGGTTATCGCACGGTCTGTGTTTGAGGGGAAAACAAGAGGTAGGGGAAGAAGAGGAGGACGAGGAGGAGGAAGGGGAAGAGCCAAAAAAAACATATAATGACAAAAGAATCATAATCATAAAGACTTATGAGTTTCTATTTTTGAAAAAAGATTGTGTTCAATGTGAATGAAATAACATGGAATTATGGCATAAAACTGACAACACTCTGATCATGTCTTTTCTTCTTTTTAAATAAATCTGAAAATGGATAAGAGCTACAAATATTTGTTTTTGGAGAAAATATTTCCTTATGCCGTCCACTGGGTTTTAACTCTGATCCCGCAGATGTGTTCTCTGCTTTCCACATGATGTGACCCTGTGTGAGCTGGCCAAGAGTGGAACAAATACATATCTCAATGTTGCAGGGATGAAGAGTCCTAATGACCCCAATGTCTCCATCCATCCCCTCCACTCTTCCTATTCACTTCTTTACAATATTGTGTATTTGTGTTACTTCTCAGATGTTTTGTTTAAGAAGTGAAGAAAAGGGTGAAGGCAGGGCGGAGTAGGTGGAAAAGTGAAGAAAAGACTGCAGGCTGGTTGGTGAAGTGAAGAAAAAAGAACGGGCAGGGTGGAGTAGGTGTAGAAGTAAAGAAAGGAGCACAGGCAGGGTGGAGAATTGAAGAAAGGAGAGAAGGCAGGGTGGAGAAGTGAAGAATAGAGAGCAGGCAGGGTGGACTGGATGGAAAGTGAAGACAGGAGCACAGGAAGGGTGGAGTGGGTGGAGAAGTGAAGAAAAGACAGAAGGTAGGGTGGACTGGATGGAGAAGTGAAGATAGGAGCACAGGCAGGGTGGAGTAGTGAAGAAAGGAGAGAAAGCAGGGTGGAGTGGGTGGAGAAGTGAAAACGAGTGCAGGGATTTGTGATGGAAGGCTATCTGTAAGAGTGAAAGGGAACGTTTATAGGACTGTGGTGAGACCTGCCATGTGTGGTTTAGAGACAGTGGTGTTTATAAGATAGATAGATTTATTCATTATACCTAAAGACTCCATAAAGCATTTTCGTATGTCGTTCCGTATAAAAGTGTCTGCTGAAATCCGTTAACGTAGGCGTAACGTTACGACCCCCTGGATAATTATTGTGCTGGTCCCCGTTTTGCTGATAAAACAGTCCTGAGTCCTCGAGCACAAACAGCATGAACTTCTTCAGCAATCGTAGGTACAGGAAGTCGTCTGCTTAATCAGCCTTCGATCCACATGTGCACAGATGAGCCCTGAGTGCCCATGAGCCTGTCACCGCTTCACCACTGTTCCTTCTTTGGAGCACGGACCACTGCAGACCGGGACACGCCGCAGAAGGCACCATGAGGAAGAGATAACCATTGTTAATAATGTTTTAATCTTCATTCATTCATTCATTCATCTTCTACTGCTTTATCCGATCTTTTCTCGGGTCATGGGGAGTCTGTGCCTATCTCAGGCATCTATGGGCATTAAGGCAGGATACACCCTGGATGGAATACCAACCCATCGCAGGGCACACACACTCACATTAACACACACATTCATACACTAGGGACAATTTTCCAAGGTGCCAATCAACCTACCGTGCATGTTTTTGGACCGGGGGGAAACCGGAGAACCCAGAGAAAAACCCCCTGAGGCACGGGGAGAACATGCAAACTCCACACACACGACCGAGACGGGAATCGAACCCGGACCCTGGAGGTGTGAGGCGAACGTGCTAACCACTAAGCCACCGTGCCCCGCCTTGTTTTAATCTTATGCCTAATCAGTGTATACACACACGCACACACATATATATATATATATATATATATATATATATATATATATATATATATATATATATATAATATATATATATATATATTATATATATATATATATATATATATATATATATACATAGTATATATATATATATATATATATATATATACACAGTCCCTCCCTGACAAAAGTCTTGTCGCTTATCTATTTTGTAGAAACACCTGCTATTAACCTTGCTATTATTGACTTTTAATTAATCAATTGGTGTTAGAAATAGCTCGTATGAACAGCTAAAACCCTCCCAAATGATGTTTAATGCACTGAAATAAATTAGTTTCACTGAAAAAAGATTTATCATTTAATCAAAACAGAAAGGTCAAATTTTGGCAAGACAAAAGTTTTGTCGCCTATACAGAAATTGAACAAATTTACTGCAAATACAAAAATATGTCAGCAAATTAAGTAGTGGTGCTGTGAGATCCAAATTTAATATCTTGTATGACTTCCATGAGCTTGAAGGACTGCATCCATGCGGTTTGGCAAGGATTCATACAACTTATTGATGAAGTCATCAGGAATAGCAAAGAAAGCAGTCTTGCAAGCCTCCCAGAGTTCATCAATATTTTTTGGTTTAGTCTTCCATGCTTCCTCTTTCATCCTACCCCACATATGCTCAATGATGTTCAAGTCTGGTGACTGGGCTGGCCAATCCTGGAGCATCTTGATCTTCTTCGCCCTGAGGAACTTTGATGTGGAGATGGAAGTATGCGATGGAGCACCATCCTGCTGCAGAATTTGGCCTCTTTTATGGTTGGGAATATAAGAGGTAGCTAAGATTTCTTGGTATTTTAGACTATTGATGTTGCCTTCCACCCTGCAGATCTCTCGTACACCCCCATACTGGATGTAACCCCAGACCATGATTTTTCCGCCACCAAACTTCACTGTTTTCTGGGTGAATCTCGGATCCATGCGGGCTCCAGTAGGTCTCCTGCAATATTTGCGGCGACTGTGGTGTAATTCAACAGAAGATTCATCTGAAAAATCCACCTTCTGCCACTTTTCCAGCGTCCATCCTTTTAGCAGGCTGTGGGCCTTGGCAAATGCCACACGGTTTTTCAATCGTCTTTTGTTTAGTGCTGGCTTCTGGGCACTGATTCGACCATGGAGGCCATTTCGAGATAGAATCCGACAAACTGTTCTGGTTGACACGGGGACTTCAGGTGACCAGGTCTCGTGGAGCTCTGCTGCAGTGGAAAATGGGCTGGCCTTGGATTTTCGAGCCAACAAACGGTCCTCTCGAGCAGTTGTCTTGCGGGGTCTGCCTGACCTGGGCTTGTCAAAAACGTCTCCAGTCTCTTCAAATCTTTATTTTTTATCCTCTGTACTTGACGCTGAGACACATTGAAGGTGTCTGCCACATCAGCAGTGGATCTGGTCTTCAGCCTCTTGATAATCAACACTTTAGTCTCAGGGTGAATCTTAGGCATGTTTGCAGAGGTCTAGTTGCAGTTGAGGTGAAGGTCTAGTGTACTGGGGTTCTTTTTATACACACCTGAGACCTAATTGATCCATTATTAGTCACAGGTGAAGCTCATATGACAAGGCGACAACACTTATGTCTTTGCAAAAATGGACTCAATGGGCTTTACCAAGCTGTGAATATTAGAATACTTTTTGACAGTTTCGTTTTGCACTGAAACATTATTACAAAAGCTGTTGGGATTAAAATGAGCCATTTCTTGTAAAAAAATCTTGATTAGAAATATATTTCAGCTGCACTTCACTTCAGGTCAATTTGTACACAAACGACAAGACTTTTGTCAGGGACTGTGTGTGTATATATATATATATATATATATATATATATATATACATACAAACTGTAATAAGTAATATCATTCTGTAACACACTGTTCTTCATGACTAGGAACGTTAATAAAATGGCGCTTTGACACTGTGTCTTTCCGAGGTCTATTAAAAAACTAGCAGAAGGCGAAACCATATTTGGCCATAACCTCCCACTCGCCTGTATGGCAAACCCACTGCTATTATTTTCTTCATCCTATCTTAGATATCATTTCTCACCTTTCTGTCTATGAAAATCACTCAAGAGCTTGTCTTAATGCTTTTTTCCCCCCATGCGGTGTGTGTTTGTGTTTGAGTGAAGCACGTTAGACATCCTCAGTCCTCTGGTTGTATTTCTGTCCTGTGGAATGTGGTGGGTCTCCTTCCACTGGCTGACCTACTTCTCTGTAACTCTGCCTCGCCAGTTTGAGTTCGGCACTCGAGCCTGGACAGAGAGCAGATACTTTATTTTGTTTATTTCTTTAACCCGGTTTACCACGCTTTCCTCACCACACCCCAAACCTAAACGCAGCCATGGAGCAGGAGCCGGGAGTGGAGACGGAGAATCAGGGTGGGTGCATCATGGCTCGATTGTTTCTTTTTTGTTCATATTGCGAAAACTCACAGTCTTAACATGCGTGCAATTTAATGTCATGTCGTAACACAGAAAAAGCTCGGTAAAGTTTTTAAATGTTTTTTTTTTTACTGATTTTATTGTGAATAAGATCAGGGCATCACCACTGATAACTGCTCTAAAAATTGATAATGCAATTTGCCTAAATATTTGTTACATAACGGTGGGTTAATGGTCTAAACCTGTAACCTGCATGAGATCACAGCACCTGTTTGGACTCCAAAGCAGTAACCTTCATGTTTGACACATTTCCTTTGGTTAGAGAATACTGCAGCTGTTTAAGGCCTGAACCAGTCTCAGTCTAATAATAGAAGATAATAGTTGTGTAGGGTGTGTGTGTGTGGTGTGGGGGGGCACTAGCAGGGGTTGTTTAGCTCATTGTTGGGAGTACGTGAAAATTACGCCAAATACTTTTTCCCCATATCCGACTAAAATAAATGCACTATGTGGACCAAAATGCTTTTGAAATATCCTGCTCTACATTTAGTCCTTATATAAATCTCCTTATAGTCCTTAATAATCTCCACTCTTCTGGTGAGTCTGGTGAGAATTTGTGGAGATTTGTGGTCTTTCAATCAATGATGTAGGTGAAGTAAGACGTCGCTGGGTTGCAGTTAGTATTTTATTCATCTTCTACCGCTTTATCCGATCTTCCCTCGGGTCACGGGGAGTCTGTGCCTATCTCAGGCGTCGATGGGCATTAAGGCAGGATACACCCTGGATGGAATGCCAACCCATTGCAGGACACACACACACACACACATTCATACACTAGGAACAATTTTCTAAGGTGCCGAGACGGGAATCGAACAAAGACCGTGGTGGTATGAGTCGAATGTGCTAACCATGTTCAATAAGGTTGAGATTTCGGTTGAGGGGGTGCTGTTTCATGGCTGGTGCTACTCTCTGACCCCAGAAAGAAACAATTTCACTGTGCTGTAATGTTTATTGTGACAAGTAGAGACTATTCTATTCTTCTATTCTTTCTACAATTGTGTGGTTACAGTTTGATAAAGAGTAAATTGAATAGTTAAATCGTGTATTCCAACAGTGACCGATTATTAATAGTAGTTCGCTCGTCTTTCGGGCGAAAAAACGTTCTATATTCAATAATGAACGAATCTATACTGTTAACAGTATAGTAACAATGCCACAGTACTTTCTTTCATTTTTCTGTCCTCTTCCCTATGTCGTGAAATTATTTAAGTAGTTGTATATGTAGGGAGGTGGTGGCTTAGTGGTTAAGGTGTTGGCCTCTGGAGCAGAAGATCGCAGGTTCAAACCCCACAACCACCAAGCTACCACTAGTGGGCCCTTGAGCAAGGCCCTTAACCCTCAATTGCTCAGTTGTAAGTCGCTCTGGATAAGGGCGTCTGCTAAATGCTGCAAATGTACATGTATATGTGTATAGACTTAATTGAGTTGAATACCCAATTTAAATAATCTAAAATGCATTTATTCAATTGCACAGGAACCCATTTTCCTATTTATATATACCTTTCCCACAGTCCAGCACATCACTGTTCGAGGCGAGTGAAGGTCTATTAGGTTCTTAATAGTGTACTTATATTAAGCGTCTGTAGATGTGATATGTAAGATTTTTCAGAAATATCTTGTCAGCCTATTTTGCTTCTTCATGAAAGTGCAGTTTCCTTCTCTAATCTGATGAATGAGTTGGGAAACATGAAAATAAAATAAATGAATAAAGGATCTAAGTCAGATACAGTAAATGTAATAGTATTTATACATGGGTGTGAAATAAACAAATAAACAAAAAAACAGGGAAATTGTGTTCGGCAATGATGACTGATACCTGATATAAGCACTGAACATATCACTGGAAAGACAAACACAACACATCTATAATATATCTTTTACTGGTGTTTTGATGATGGTGGTGGTGGATTTGGGTGGTGGTGGAAAATGTGCATTATTTTCATTTTCAACAAATCATTCAGTGATCTCTTCTTTATAATGACAGGGAATTCAATTTTTCACAAATCTCGGGCAGAACTTTGTATCGTTGCTTTGCTTGAAAAGAGAACATGAACCCAATAACAAAAAAACACAGTAAAATAATCACAATTATAATAGTATTTGTATTTTTTGTCTCCTGTTACACAATGGAGGGAAACGTGGTAGCTTAGTTGATAAGGTGTTGGACATCTGATAGAAAGGTTCTGAGTTTAAATCAGCTTAAGTCCCACCAAGCTGTCGGGCCCTTGAGCGAGGCCCTAAACTGTTCAGAGGTATAAATCCGATTCTCTTATTTAAGTTTGCAGCAGTTAGAATTATACAATCTGACATTTTGGGGAAAAGAAAGAATTGTATTTCTTCCTTGAAGAAAATATGGTTTGTGTTTTCTTCCACAGATGTTACTCCAGATGTTGAGCTGGCAGGTACGATTATGAAGAGACATTTCCGTCCATCTCTGATTAAATCAGAAGCATGGGAAGGATTTACATTTGCCAATCTGGAGATTAAAATCAAAGAATCGACTGATTGTTACGGCGCTGTGCTTTGGCCCTCAGTAAGTTTTCTCTGGTTGACTAGATTTTGCAAATATGCAAACAATTATTTTGCCAAATTTACCTTTATTTTTGTTATGTTTATTCAACTAGGCCATGGTCTTGTGTCATTTTCTTGATACCCATCAAGAAACATTTAACCTTGTAGGTAAGAATGTCATTGAGCTTGGAGCTGGAACCGGATTGGTTACTATAGTGTGCAGCATTCTAGGTAAGAATAACACTATACTATTTTATTTATTTTCGCATCTGAGTCATTCAGTGACAGCATTTTTCAAAACACACAGGTGCAAAAGTGACGTCCACCGACCTCCCGGATGTTCTCGGAAACCTGCGCTACAACGTGAGTCGCAACACCAGGGGGCACTGTCGCTACGAGCCCCATGTGACCGAGCTGACCTGGGGGCAGCGGCTAGAAGAATGTTTCCCCAAAGCATCCTGTCACTATGACTACCTCATGGCAGCCGATGTTGTTTATTCCCATCCCTATCTCAACGAACTGATGGAGACGTTTGAACACCTGTGCTCAGAGGACACTGTTATACTTTGGGCAATGAGGTTCCGCCTCGACCCCGAGAATAGTTTTGTGGACCGATTCAGAGCTCGGTTTTATTTGGAGGAGCTTTATGATTTACCCAGTCTACACATTAAACTTTACAGGGCGCAAAAGAAAGTCTCGGGACCACAGACTAATTCTGGCGCTGCAGCGTAGAATTTCAGAAGGCAATTATGAAAGATTTATATTAGGTGTGTGTTAATACTTCTAAATTCACTTATAATAATACATATCTCTTAAAGCAGCTGGAAATATGTCACATTTTTTTTTATATTGAATTGTATTTGTATTTGGACACCTGACATATATGGTTCATTACAATGCTGATGCAATCTTATGAAATTTCCCCTCCCCTTGAACTGGGAGACCCAAACCTGCAATGTCCATGAAAATGCTACAGGACGGTATGTTTTACATGGGTTAGACCAGAAGATCTGGAGTGGCCTGCTATAGGGCTTAGACCTAAATCCTACTGAACATACTCCGGGATTATATGGACACACTGGCTGCACCCCAGGCCTCCTGACGTCACCTATATACTGACACACTGCAAAAATCAGATATTCAAAAAGCACATACAAACACAAACTTAAACTAATTCACATGTTTTTTTTCCCCATTTCCTATGGAGCTGTGGCAGTGACAGTGGCTTTCTGACCTGATGTTTGAGCTCATGACCTGTCATGTGAAAATGTTTATTAGGACCAAACTGAGGGGGGAAAAAAGAACAGGGACCGCTCATCAGTTTCTGTACAGAAATAACCAATAAACACAATGGATGGACCCCGAAAAGACAAGTAATTTACAGCCATATATTAGATACACCAGGCTTTAAACTTTATCATTAATTAAATGTTGGACTTCAGTAAACAGTGCAAAAGCCAATGCTCTTTTTCAAAAGACATCAACAATTAAGACATAGGACCAGTTTTCTAGATATATATTTATCTCTCTCTCTCTCTCTCTCTCTCTCTCTCTCTCTCTCTCTCTCTCTCTCTCTCTCTCTCTCTCTCTCTCTCTCTGCATGCATATATATATATATATATATATGTGTGTGTGTGTGTGTGTGTGTGTGTATATATATATATATATATATATATATATAAAAGCACCAGAATGAAATGCTCATTTTTAATCACAATCAGTTACCTGATCAATTTACATTCAATTTAAATAAATACAATATTCATTAGCATGCTGTACAATGTCCAGACTGTGAAATACAAATACAAATATGACTGAATCATGAAAAATACATCAGTGTAGTTTGTGAAGGAAGGAAACTCTGCACGTCTCCTTTAAAGGTCCAAAAAACTGCAGTCAAATATAGACTTAATGATTACATTACATACAGTATCTGATGTAAGCATTAGGGTGTTACTGTGAAACACAATGTTTTAAATGAGATTGAATAATACATACTTATTGGTTTCTCATTACTAAATTATTTTACTTGTGCAAAAAATGGCATTTGATAAAGTCTTTCTTTTTTTTTTAGATTTATCTCTGCACACAGTACTATTTTTAGTTTCTGGGAACTAGAGCTGGAATTACATCATTTTTAATATGTTTAATGTTAGAGAAAAAAAAACAATGAATTTAATTCTGTAAGAAATGGAAACAATAAAACAAATTTTATTCTACTATTTTGGCTTGATAACTGGAAAATCTGATATCAATTAATATAAAAAAACATAGAAACATTTTTACATAGTATTATATGATATTATATGATATGATATGATATGATACGATATGATATGATATTATATTATATATTATATTATATTATATTATATTATATTATTGAATAAGGGGGCACGGTGGCTTAGTGGTTAGCACGTTCGCCTCACACAACCAGGGTCCGGGTTCGATTCCCGTCTCGGCCATGTGTGTGTGGTTTGCATGTTCTCCTCGTGTCCTCAGAGGGTTTTTCTCCAGGTTCTCGGGTTTCATTCCCGGTCCACTAAAACATGCACGGTAGGTTGATTGGCACCTTAAAAAAATTGTCCCTAGTGTATGAATGTGTGTGTGTGTGTGTGTGTGTGTGTGTGTGTGTGTGTGTGTGTGTGTGTGTGTGTGTGTGTGTGTGTGTGTGTGTGTGTGTGTGTGTGTGTGTGTGTGTGTGTGTGTGTGTGTGTGTGTGTGCCCTGTGATGGTCCAAAAACATGCCCGGTAGGTTGATTGGCCCCTTGGAAAATTGTCCCAAGTGGATGAATGTGTGTGTGTGTGTGTGTGTGTGTGTTAGTGTGTGTGTGTGTGTGTGTGTGTGTGTGTGAGTGTGTGTGCCCTGCGATGGGTTGGCATTCCATCCAGGGTGTATCCTGCCTTAATGCTTATAGACGCCTGAGATAGGCACAGACTCCCCGTGACCCGAGGGAAGATCGGATAAAGCGGTAGAAGATGAATGAATGAATATTATTGAATAATAAATTACATTTGAAGAAAATATTTGATTTTAATTTGAAACTATATTCATGTATACTTTTTATGACCAATGCATGTCATTTTTGTGTGCAAGTTACATTTTGTGTTAGGGTGTAAGCCTAAAAAGACAAATTAAACAATGTAATTGTTGCTATAAATACATTTTTATCTTCAACCATATGATTTCTGTGAGAGATAAAGATAATGCCTTAGGCGATTTCATTACCTAATCATATCTATACATCCTCTTATCTTTTACAATAAACAATTATTTACAGCCTTGGAAAACATTATACACTATATGAACACATCTATAAGATTCATGTGTGATTTTGAACAGCCCATTCCACATGCATTTATAGGAAGAAAAGTTGCAGTTAGGAAATGCTCCCTTAAATAAGTTATGAATAATGCGCGAGGCATTTTAAAAGTGCTGCTCATGATCACATGACTTCTCTGTGCTCAGGAAAAAAGCATCGTTCATTCTGCAATCTTTAAAAAGTATATATTTTTTTTTTAAGTATATAATTTACAGGGTCTACAGGGATAAACTGTGAGCCGTTACACCGATATTATCTATATACAGTGCGTTCAAAAAGTCCCTCTGCAGTGGCGTGTACAGAAAGTAGTGCAGCACACTATTTAAATGGACCGTAAATACAGGGATTTAGTTCATGGAAAATTTCATGGAGCTTTTCCGGAGACAGGACATCACTATACTGTGTAAGATTTAATAAATTAATAAATGAGTGAGAATAATTAAAGTTGAATTAAATTAGTAGTTTCCCATGGCTTACTCTAGACAACCACTGCGGAGGAGCTTTATGAACGCACAGTATTTGTATTTTGATGCAATATGGCAATTAAATACACTAAATGGGTTTAGTTTTCAACTGATATACTTGTGTGCATTTTCAGCGACCTGTCTTTTTTTCTCTCTCTCTCTCTCTTATTTTTATTTTTATTTTTACTCTCTTCTTAATACATAGAAACAGCTCTTCACGTGTATTCTTAAAAACAGGTTCTGGTGTAGATCATGTCTTTCATGCTGACCCTTGTAAATCATATCTTCACTGAGATTGCTTTGTGCACTGGGACATGGATTCCCAAATGGAGGGAAATTTTAATTCTAAAATTTGAAAGTGTGTCTCCAGCTCTTTCCCCTATGAAAAAGCAGGTGTTCCAGTAGTACATACAGTGTGCACATTTGTTCACATCCCACTAAAAACCTGCAGCTAAAGTCTGTATTTTACATCTGCAGTACACATCTTAGTGCTGCACTATAATTTACTGTGCTGTTTGGTGTATAGTTCTGCTTATGTTTTAGTTCTGTGTTGTTTTGTGTATTGCACCTTGGTTCTGTAGAAATCTTGTACACGGTTAAAATAAAAAAGAAGATGTGAAGTTTGTCACTGTTTAATCTCAGATATAATTCAGGATAAATCATTTATTAAATGAGTGTTCTTCTTTTCAGCCCGGTGATTTACATTATGTCAAGATAATTAGGTCCAGCTCTGTGATTTATTATTGAAGTCTAAACTAATGGCACCATGGGCTCCTTCAAGGTAACACGATCCTGCTCATATATAGCACATAGCGTGAACGTGGTACTAGGTAAGGAAGTTTAGAAATTGCCTCTTGAAAGACAAACTGTACATGGCACTCCATCGTCTCGGGTTCGAAACAGAATATGTACCGCACTGGGATTCTTTTTTTTTTTTTTTTTTTTTTGTCAAGCTCAGAAACAGATGCAATCAATCCTGGGTGTGATGTCACGTCTACTCTGGGCAGCTCACTTCCAGCCCTAAAAGGTTAAGGAGTTGAAAAGGCTGCCAAATTCACTAGGGGTTTGTTTGTGACGAGAGCAACAGGAGAAGATGCAGAGAGATTTTAAACCCTCTGAGGGTCAGGGTTACCAAAAGCTCTCCGAATGGATGCAACACCTGTCATATTGGGTTTCCCTTCTGCATAATCCATTAAGTGTGAACATAACAATTGTGCATTACAGGGACAGAAATATACACAGCGCACTGTATAAGCAATGTGTTTACTGCTATAGACAACAGAATAACATTAGGTAAACTTCAGACCTGAAGTTTGCTTTGATTGTGGTGTTAGGACATGTGGGTTCAAATGATCTTAAAATATCCCTAAAATGTTTCTGAAAACAATCGTGCTTATCAATCATGATAATACCCTGAGAATTAGTTTAGGAATTAAAATATATACACAGTGTACATTCTGTGTGCTAGAATATAATACTGGAGGATGCTTGCATACGCATTAATGCACCTCTCTTATATCTAAACCGCTCTGCATTCGATCTTTACGTCGGCATCTCCAGCTCCTGCCAAAAAGATAACTCCCTTCCATCATACATCATACATACTGATGACCGCATCAATCGGCGCTTCCCCAGAAATAGCAAACCAGCTCTTCTGTCCCATTTTGTGTGGATCTTTGTGCGAGCGCCTGCTACGTGGGTCTATTTTTACATTGAATCTGGGCTCCGTGTGATGTTGGGAGTGTCTGCTACGATGCTGCTCCTCTATATTTCTCTCTGGCCAGAGTCTGAAAATGCAGTTAGGACACGATTACCTGGATACATCTGGGAATCTGCCGACTGAAGGTATGATGCAGTGCGGATTACATTTCCTTTTGCAGGATGGATCAAACTGTTGGTGTCCTTTATGTTCATTTTGAGAGTCTAAAATTGTGATGTAACAAACGTTTTATCGCTTTAAGCCCTTGTATGGTGCAAGACTGTATTAATCATGTATACAGGCAATCAATCCTGCAATCATTGCATTGTATCGTATAATGTTTTTTTTTTTTTTAAGATTTTAGGAGTTTATTCCAGGAAAACTGGACTGGTCTCTTCTCTTGCACAATTTTTGTCTCACAGTTGCACACCTGATAAAACTAGACTGGAACATCCAGAGGTGGCAAGTAATGAAGTACAAATACTTGGTTACCTTACTTAAGTAGA
The DNA here is from genome assembly GCA_030449085.1 of Kryptopterus vitreolus. Lineage (NCBI taxonomy): Eukaryota > Metazoa > Chordata > Actinopteri > Siluriformes > Siluridae > Kryptopterus > Kryptopterus vitreolus. The sequence goes on from JACRUU010000022.1 coordinate 3,787,657, forward strand.
AATTGGGGTATCTATACTTTATTAGAGTAATAATTCTTTACTTCTACTTCTTACATTTTCATGCAATTGTCTGTACTTTCTACTCCTTACATTTTAAAAATAGACCCTTTACTCCTATTTCATTTCGGCTTGTTTTCATTCTGGCTTGTCATCTTTCCAAAAAAGAAAAAGAAAAAAAGAAAAACTTATCCAGATAAATCGCTCCATCCAGATAGAGTGCATGTGATTGTGGTTGGATGAGATATAAATATATACCATTCCAATACCCTATTGGTTTGTACGCAATCCATCGCACCTGCACACGACACAAATCACGTGACACTCCTGCAAGGACATAACCAGTGTTGTGGTCATTACTCAAAAAAAATTATTTCTTAAAAGTGATTATTTCTCCACTACTGGCTCATTTATTAAACGGGTATTTTCTCTTCATCCTCCACAGATGAAGCTACAGTGGGGAGTTTGTTAGAGAGGCTTTTGAATAAATTAGTGATTGCGATTGGTGCGATCTACGCTTTTGTCCTTACTTGCACATTTCCCCCGTATGATACTTTTGTACTTTAATAGTTTTGAAACCAGTACTTTTACACGTTTACTTGAGTAAAAAGTTTGAGTGGATACTTCCACTTCTACAGAAGTCTTTTTAAACCCTAGTATTAATTTTACCTGAGGAATGAATGGGAACACTTTTGACAGCAGTTGGAATACCTCAGTGCCACTTTAATATAGCTCATAAAAGCTTTTATTACACATAAACACTCCAGATTTACAGTGATGAAGAAAATGGCTGCCGAGTGTACAGGCGAAGAAGCCAGCACAGAAACACAGGAGGAAACAGAAGCAGAAGAAAGAAAGGATGACGGTTGGTACACTTGAATAAACTTGTACTAGAGTGGAATTGAAAGGATGCTGAGGAAAGTCATTGTGTAATAATGGAATATTTTGCTTTTCTTATGTCTTGTGTTTCAGCTCGGAGCAGTGCGGTGAGTCAGAAAGCCTGGGAGCCACATTTCTACTCCAATGCCAACAAGGAGATTCATTACTACGTCGGACACGAAATCAAGATCTATGAGTCTCTTGATTCTTATGGCGCTATCATCTGGCCCGCGGTGAGAGAAAAATGTAAAAGATGTCGTTTAAATTGGCCTGGAGAGTATGAATATTATTGAGTCTCATCCTTAGAGAGTGTAGAGAGGGGTATTGGATGTCTTAGTGTTGTCACGGTACCAAAATGTTGCCTTACGATACATTTTGATACGATACCTAGATTTATAACGCAATACCAATTCCATATCAATACTTTGGTAAAAATAATAATAATAATAAAAACTGAACAATGGAACTTAATTAACTTTATTAATAAAGACCCGATGTTTGCTCTCTGCAGAAACAGAGAAACTTTGAGGAAAAGTTTTTAAACTGTTTTTAAAAATTATCATCAGCATGAAAGTCAAAGTGCATCCAAGAGGAAAGAAAACAAAAGGAACACTCAATGTTTACACACTTTCTAACACTCATTTTAAAATCATGGTATCGCAATACTTTTCTAGTACTGGTATATTGTGCAACACTAAGTTGTTTCATGCTCTTTCACGTGTTTGTGCGGGTTCAATACAGACCAATATTTTCCGTGTCGATCTGGAAGGTTCTTTAGCTCATCATCTTGCCAAAAGCTCTTCATCTCCTGGCAAAAGCTAGCAGGTCTAGGGCTGAAACATCCTGACACTTCAGATTTTATGACCCGTCACAAGAGATTCTGAACCACTAGCCAGAAAACCGCCCTAAAGTATCAATGATCCAGGTTCATATTTTATACTTGAGGTCCTTGTATGCAGTTTCTTTCCGTTGCCAAACATCCTGATGGCCAAAAAGTTATTTTGGTTCTATTTGGCAATAACACGATATCAAGTGTAGTCCGAATGATGCTTGGTAAAGTTCAGGTGCCGGATTTTGTAAGCTGCTCTAATGAACAGCTTCTGATTTCAAACAGCTTTCAAAACTGACCAAGCTGAATTGTGAGCTTTTTTTCCCCCTCATCATTCTGTCTGGGCGGTTTGACAAGATGAGTCCAAAATGCTGGCAAACACTCAACAGTCATACATGTAAATTATTTTATTACACCACTACTAGTGCTAATGGAATTTTTACTGCTTATTTATTTTTATATCAACTACCTCATTTGTGCCAGTCGTCAACAACCATCTGGCCATTTCTAACCCGTCTGTGGTGTGAGAAAAAACAAGGATCTGCTGCCGGGATGGAGAATGTCACAAACGAAGTAACTGAAAGAAAAATCCGTTCTACACCATGATAACCTGAGCATTCCAGCTGCAGTATTTGTAAAGACTTGGGAATGAATGCTGAATACTATGTACTATATCGGGGTGGGTATCTTTTTGGCTCAGGGGCCAAAACTGACAGACGGGCTAGCACCAGATGCATACATATTAGACATAAACAGATAAAAGGCATTAATGCACCTAATGCGCCACCTGGTGGGGCGTCAGGCATTTACAGGACAAGATTGAATGAATGAAGTCATAATTACAATACGAAAGTGGAGGGATGCGTAGTTTTCCCACCCCTGTACCCCTGTTGGGGTATTTACAGGTTTCATATGTTCTTTTTACACAAACCATGGCCTGGTGGTGGTGCCAGTGTCTCAATTGATCTCAAATGTGTTAAATCGGGTCACAAAATCTTCCATTCAATTACATCCATATCTTTACAGAGCTGGCTTTGTGTACAGAGTTTGGAACAGGCCTGGGTCTCCAAGCTTTTCTCTGTTCTTCCTTTCTTTTCACTGTCTTGGTATCACCAAAAAAGCTTGTTTGTATTTTGAAGTCAATCATAATAGTATTAATTTATTCTCAGATGGAAAGATTCATTCATTCATTCATTCATCTTCTAACGCTATATCCGATCTTCCCGCGACTCAGGGGGGTTGGGCCTATCTCAGGCGTCTATGGGCATTAAGGCAGGATACACCCTGGATGGAATGCCAACCTGTCACAGGGCACACACATAATCACACACACATTCATACACTAGGGACAATTTTCCAAAGTGCCAATCAACCTACCGTGCATGTTTTTGGACTGGGGGAAACCGGAGAAAACCCCCCCTGAGAACATGCAAACACCACACACACATGGCGACGGGAATCGAACCCAGACCCTGGCGTGTGAGGCGAACTTGCTAATCACTAAGCCACAGTGCCCCTAAATGGAGACCTAAAGCACTTTTTGTTAGTCGCTCTGGATAAGGATGCCTTCTCTAAATGTAAATGTCCTAGCTCATGTGAAGGAACATCATCCAGAGAGATCCTGGGTGAATGACTTTTGGAGAGAAAACCACTTATGGCTGAAAAAGTCAGGTCCATCTAATGTATCCTCTGTTTTTTTGTTTTTTTGTTTTTTAATATGTAGGGCCTTGCACTGTGTCAGTATCTGGATTCTAATCGAAGAACAATTAATCTACAAGACAAAGCGGTTTTAGAGCTGGGAGCAGGAACTGGCATAGTATCCATTGTGGCCGGCCTCTTAGGTGAGTTAAAGCTATACAACGCAATAAATGAGTCATGTATTCTATCTTTTAAACAATGACAACATTAAAATTACACTACAGGTGCTTGGGTAACTGCCAGCGACCTGCCAGAAGTCCTGGGAAACCTGCGAAGTAACTTGTGCAGAAACACAAGAGGCTACTGTAGATATACTCCTCAAGTGGCATCGCTGTCATGGGGCTATGACCTGGAACAGACCTTTCCTCGCTCTGTTTATCGTTACGACTACGTTCTGGCTGCAGACGTGGTCTACCATCACGACTTCTTAGACGAGCTCTTAGTAAGCATGCACCATTTCTGCCAACTGGGCACAACCGTGATCTGGGCCAATAAGATCCGCTTTGAGACAGATTTGGTGTTTTTGGAGAACTTTAAGAAGACCTTTAACACCACCTTAATTGCAGATATGGGGGATGTTAAAATTTACTCTGGTACTGCAAAAGATGAGGTAGAGAAGGAGCGTTCGGCGATGCTGTTAGATGATGCAGCAAAGAAGGAAAGGGAGTTGAAAGAGTGCACTGGATTTATTGGCGAGAAGCAGGAGCAATATGATAATGAGGAGAAAATGGAGGAATCAAGCGGAGATGCACTGCGAAGGATCGCCGGTGAAACCGGAGAGGAAAATAATTGTGAAGCAGGTAGGCTGTTTGGATCGGTGGCATGTTGTCCCAGAAATCTAAAAAAAAATCTAAAAAAATGAAAATCTATCATTTTATATGTATATGTATATATATATATATATATATATATATATATATATATATATATATATATATATATATATATATATACTTATTGTATGATAACCACTATATGGTTAAAGCTTTCCCATCTTTCTTGGAAGTTCCTTCCATCTGCATAAATTTTTCACTTCTTGCACATTTTGGGATAATTTGTAGAATCTTGTTTGAAAAATCGCCCGTTGCGGGAGAATACTCCTATTCACGGGACTCTCGCAAAATCGTCTAAAAAAACCTTGCATCAGGAGAAAAATCCGTCTGGAGATTTGTGCAAAGGGATCATCATGATTGATGAGTTCAATTGAAGTGAAAATGTAATGCCTCCTATTTTGTGGTAACAGTTTGTGGTACCAGAATCATATGGTTGGGAAAGGCAGGTGTCTCAATACATTTTACTCATACGGTTAATATAATTATAAAATACAGGCATAACATGATGACAGTATAAAATAATGAGCGGGGAAGTGAAGAAGACTGATTATCACTTCATCCTGGCACCTTTTTAGTAGGTTAGATATTTTAAGTAGCATTTTGTCTTCAAAATTGTAAAAATGCATTTAAACGAATTTGACAAAATCGCGAGTGGGAGCATCTCCAAAACTGCAGCTCTTGTGTACCGCTGTGTACCGCTCTGCAGTGGCCCAGTGTTCCAGTGGTGGTCGGGCAGAGAAGGCTGGCCCGTGTGGTCTGATCCAACAGATGAGCTATTGTATCTCATGACTGTTTTTGGAAAAACTTTGGGAACCAAATACATTATAAGTCGTAATTGGTCATAATGTTATGCCAAATCAGTGTATACTTCAATAAAATAGTTAATAAATTATATAGAGCTTTCAATGGAGTACAATATTTAATTGTGATTAATTGCATGACTGCCATTAGTTAATTTGTTTCACTTGTTAAATTGTACTTTCATCACGTTTCAACGTACCATAAATGAATCCTTGTCATGTTTCTAATATTCTAACTAACTGTAAGAGATGTTATAATTATATACATTTCTTTTCCTTCTTTTAATATTCATTTCTTGTTACTTTTTTAGTGGTTTAATGGTACGTGGTTCCTTTAAGAATTATGCTTTGGTTGCTTTCCATATAAACTGGTGATACGTTAAGGGTACATACGGTAATGTAGTGAGTATCTTCTACTTGTTGTGGATGTGCAGCATATATATATATATATATATATATATATATATATATATATATATATATATATATATATATATATGAATGCTATTTTTTTGTTGAATCACATGACTCAGAGGGGAATGAAAGACTGGCCTTCCAGACGCCCAGTACCCCAGACATGGAGAATAAACAGGATATTTTCAACTTTGTTGGTCACAAAATCTGCATTGAAATATTCAGCGGTGATATCATCAGTTCAGAGGTAAGTAGTTTGATCAAGTGATCAAGTTAATTTCGTTATTGAAATTTCTAATCATTTTTTTCTTATACAGACAGTGGCTTTATGTAAATTCCTAGAAACACCAGCAGGTCAAGAGCAAATTGTCCTACTCGACCGAGCAGTACTCGAGCTGAGTGCAGGCCCTGGATTGCTGTCGGTCGTGGCTGCATTGTTGGGTAGGCTCCACAATACATCTATTTGAATCCGAACACTATCAAGAATAAATACTAAGCAGCAAAATTTGCTTGTAGGTGCCAAAGTAACAGCTATGGGACAACCAGAACGCTTAGAGAACCTAAAAAGTAACTTGCATCGTAATACAAGAGGCCACCAAAGGCATGAACCTCAAGTGACCGAGCTACGTCACTGCCCGGAGCAAAACTTCCCTCATTCCAAGTGTCATTATGATTACGTGCTGGCAGCTGAGGCTCTCGATCACTACGAGTGCTTTACGGAGCTATTGCTTACCATGAGACATTTCTGCCAACCAGGCACAAATCTGATCTGGGCCATTAAAGCGGGTTATCCATCTGACCTGATCTTCATTGAGGACTTCAATCAAGCTTTTCTGAGCAGTTTGGTAGCAGAGCTGGATGGAGTGAAGATCTACTTGGCAACTCATAGAGCTTCAGAAGATGCCCTGATGAAAACAATGGGCTTCGAGGAGGAGATGGAGTTTACAGACGAAGAGAACGCGGTTGGAGAAAAAACACAAAAGGACAAAGTTTACAGTACAGATATTAATGGAAACATGGGGCAAGGTGACCACGTTGTTGTACATGGACAGAAAGAAGAGGACCAGCAAGAAGAGTATAATGTAAGAAAGGACAGGGAGTACGGAGGCTCTGCAGAACGGGAAGAATCCCCGAGACACGAGGAATCATTTCCGGAATCAATTCCTACAGGTAACATACTGTAGATTCTCACTTTACGGAATTGTATCAACCTGTGATTCTACTTAAAATAGTAGTTTATCTCCTTGTTTTAATGCTAGGTTTAAAAAATATCTAAGATTACAAGAATAAAGTCGTTCAAATACAAGAATATAGACATTAAAAACAAAAAAAATGTGAGAATAAGAGAATAAAATATAAATATTATAATAATCAATTCAAACTTGAGTATCTTCGCAGTACACAAACAAAATCAAAATTGCAAGAATACAAATGTGACATTATATAAATAAGTTGGAGCAGTGTTGCAATATAATACAAATATTTTGAGAACAAAGCAAAAATGACGAGAATAAATGCGATATTGCGAGAATAAAGTATACGACGTGCCATAATGTGTCAAGACATTCCCCAGATGAAGTCCTGGATCGTGCCAGTGTTCACCTTTTTTCACAGGAGATTTTTTTCATCATCATAGTCCCTCGAGAGACAACGTACAATTCCCATTTCAAATAGCGCAGTGAACATCGATATCCTTGATGTCAAACACTGGTCGTTATTTCAGTCTGAACAAAAGAGGACGTCTCTGTCTGATATTTTTGCCTTTGGTTTCCTAGTGAAGCACGGCATTGTCTGCTGATTACTGACGTTTCCTGATAGTTTACCGATTATAACTTTGTTCTGACGTACCAATAGACAAAGAATTTCATCATTGCTAAATCCTAATTTAGAGTAAGATTTAATCTTCCACCGCCATTTTATTCTTAATATATTTAGATTTTCTTCTCATAATTTAAAACTTGTTCTCATATTGCTGACATTAGACTCAATTTGAACTGAATTCTAATACTTTGGAGTTTATTCTCCAAATATTATTTGTTATATATTGTTATTATTATTATTATTATTATTATTATTATTATTATTATTATTATTATTATTATTATTATTATTTTAATTTTCTTCAGAAAAACACTTAGATCCATAGGTTTACCCACACCCTGCCCTTGAAACTTACAATAACTGTAGACCTGTGGAAAGTATTCAAAAAGAAGCGTACCGGTACATTACATGAGCCAACTAATAATCATTTTTAAAAAATCCATAATTTCATCTGTTGGACATCAACATTAAAACTTAGCAGGCATTTAGTGACTTCTAAACATGTTCAGCTTTCCACATCTTTCCACATTTGTAAAATAAGATGTCCTACGTTTGATATCTGGTGTGATATTGTATGTATCAGAAAGAAATGTAAACAGACCCTGCCAAAATGGCTGAATTTTATACTACACGACCATAAAGAGTGTTATATGGTGCCTACTGCGGTTTTACACTAATTACAGTTTGGAGAAATAAGTGGATAAATTATTTAGAAAATATTTTGACATACTACTATAACTTTATTCTTGTAATTTTATATTAATATTATTATTATTATCATTATATATTTTATTTAAATGCCGTCATACCTGTCTTAGATGTCTCGGCTGAACAGAGGATTTGGGAATCCAAGAAGATCTATTACCCAGGCAGAGAGATTCACTACTTTATGGGACACAAAATCATCATCGAGGAGTCGTTCGATTCATACGGTGCAATGATTTGGCCTGCGGTAAGTCTTAATGGAGAACGTCAGAGGGCAACGAGGCAGCCGACTTATTCACTGGCACTGATTTCAGAAACGTTTGGTCTTTCTTTGCAGGCCGTCGGTCTTTGTAAATTCCTGGAAACCCCTGATGGGAGGCAGCAAATAAACCTACTGGACAAAAACAGTTTTGGAGATTGGAGCAGGGACCGGTCTACTCTCAATTGTTCTGACCTTGCTTGGTAGGTCTTGCTCTGCTTGTCCAGATTTATATATATATATATATATATATATATATATATATATATATATATATATATATATATATATATATATATATTTTACTCTCTATAAAGGGAAGTGGTAGTGCAGTGCTTAATTGGGCATTGGGCTCTGGACCGGAAGATTCCTGGTTCAAATCCCATCACCACCACCAAGCTGCCACTAGTGGGCCCTTGTGCAAGGCTCTTAACCCTCAGTTCTGGTCGCTCTGGATTGGAGCTTCTGCTAAATGCTGTTAATGTAAATATATACAGTACATGAATGAATCAGATGAAATTGTTTCTCCAGGTGCCAAATTAACAGCCACCGACCTGCCGGAAATCTTGAGTAACCTGAGATTCAACCTCAATCGGAATACCAGGTCTCAGCGTCGACACGACCCTCAAGTGAAACAGCTGTCCTGGGGTTACAATTTAGAGAAAGCCTTCCCTCACTCCTTACACCGCTATGATTATGTTGTGGCAGCTGACGTGGTTTATCATCATAACTTCCTGGGTGAGCTTCTGGCCACCATGCAACATTTCTGTCAGCGTGGCACAACTCTCATCTGGGCCAATAAGATCCGATATCCGTCTGACCTGACCTTCCTAGAAAACTTCAAGAACCTTTTCCACGCCACGCTACTAGCAGAGCTGGACGAAGTACGGATCTACAGTGCCACGTATAAGGCTTCATAAACATGTGCTGGAGTGTGAACTGTGTGTGCTAAAAAAACCAAAGGCTTTCTCGTTCCCCCGTTTGACTCCGACACCTCTAATAATCCCGCGTTGCCTTTTAAAGAATAACTCGTGAAATCGCTAACCAGAGCTATTTTAATAAATACTGGTAACTATGTGCTGTTTGATAAGCATAATACAATATATGTGTCATATAATAATTATTATTAGTAGTAGTAGTAGTATATACTGGCAGGCCAATAACAAATATATTTTTGTCCATGAACATGTATTAAATTATTTTCAATATTATATTCTCTTCATTTCATGACATTTCTTGTGTAAATTTACATTTAACATTTGTAAATTTACAAATTTACAAGTTTCTATCCAATCAGATTTCAGCGTTCACTTTACACTTACAGAGTCAAATGTATCCCATCACATGGCCTTCAAAATCATCACCTGCGGATTTCTCATTCATCACAAACTCTATGTTACCTGAAGCTGTCGCTTCGGCCAATCAGACCACAAGGGTCACTAGACCGTGTCAGAACATGTTGTCATTTTCGTATCATTTCACTGAATGTCCAGATAACGCAGCAGTGTTTTTTTCTATTCCACAATAGCTGACACGGGAGAAGAATTTTATTTGAGTGCTGATACAAGAAAAGCCAAACATTGTGAAAAAGTCAGCCTGTTGTTTTGGACTGGGGTGAGATCTGTGATGATGTACAGTTTAGACACAGTGGCGTTGTCTAAAAGACAGGAGGTGGAGCTGGAGGTGGAGGAGTGACGAGGATGGACAGGATTAGAAACGAGTTTATTAGATGGATAGCACATGTGCAGAGGAGGGACATGGGGTACAGAGGGAGAATGCTGAGGATGGACGTATCAGGCAGGAATGAAAGAGGAAGGACAATAAGGAGGTTTATGGATGTGGTGAGTGAAGACATGCAGGTAGTTGGGTTAAGCAAGATTAAGGGCCTTGCTAAGGGGCCCAATTGTGGCAAAAATGGTGGTGCTGGGCTTCACATTTTAAGCAGGATACTATTGTCCCGTCTACTAAGCTTCTCCAGGGAGTAACTCTCAACATTGCATTGTATTTAATCCAAAGCAACTTGTTTAATATTCATACTCCAAGACCCTGTGTAAAGTTCTCATGTCATACCCAACACACAGCATATATATGAATTGATTTCCACGGTTCACAATGAATTCACTTGTAAACTGCTGGTGTTCAAATAGTTTTATTCAGAATGATTTTCATCGTGACACAATTCCCCAAAGTTACCTGTAATAAAATAACGCATGGCCAAACTTTCCGTACACCTCCTGAAGTATAATGGCTATAAAATGGTACTACTACATACTTGTAGGCTTCAAATCAATAGTACATTGTAAAATATTGGCATTAACTAGCATTTGTTACGAAATACACAAGTTCCATGAGCGCACCCGAAGCTCTGACATGATATGGCGAAATACGAGACCAGCAACCCGTGACTGTTGAGACTTTTGCGATGATTTAAGGCCATCGTTGAAGAAACTGATGTTGGCAAAGTCCATGCCAGTGTAACCCTGAATAAATCGACTTTAAAAAAAATAGCGTAGAGATTTGAGAAGAAAGGTCTGTTAGCACATACTTTATAAGCGAATACAAAAACAAAAGATCTACAGAGATGTATGGCATCAGCAAATATTGTCCAAATGAAGTTTCTGGGGACCGGTACTGACAATCAAACATTAAACTGACAAAAAAAATTCATTTCCATTTTGGCAACAGATCAGACACAGCAGTGACTGTAAAGCTGAAATCGGTCCACCACATTCTCAGGTACAATCTTGTTTAAACAGACATATAAAGTATCAACAGCCCATGCAGAAGTGACCAAAAATACCCAGCTGGAGATAATCAGAGCAGAAAAATGGCGCTCGGCCTGAGCAGCTTTACCGCATCATGATGATGATGATGATGGAGAACACGAAGTAAATACAGAGAAGGTGGAATCGTTACTTAAAAGGAAAATAAAAAAGGAAATGCGCAGAACTAACCATCATGCAGCTTGTCTGAGCAAAACTCCACTACACATATTTACATTTTTTTCTCTGGGTGCTGCATTTGCATTATTCCCCAAGAAAAGATAGTGGTTTTCTTCTGAAGTAAAAAAAAAATTATTCCACAATCAATGCACCTATGAGACACTGCAGATTATAAGCAGAAGTTCAGGGTGGAGTTTTACTTTAAAATGTATGGGATATGATACATTCCAGCAGTGACCTTATTTCTTATTTTTTTGTTTTTAAAAAAATGTGCGTCCTATTGCGGTATCTATTTGTAGAAATGGCTGAAAGGAAAATGTGCAACAGGCAAACTGTAAGCATATGCATCCAATAATAAATAAATTAAAAAATACATATGTTGCATACACATAAATCACTCATTCACACAGTGTTACAAAAAACAGGAGGAAAAAAAAAAAGAAATTTCACTCATAAAAAGGCAAGGCATGGACTCGATTTATACACTATAAAAGCCCAGTCTACTTTCATAGAAGTGACCGAAAGTGATGATGCTTTCAGGCCAAAAAGCAACCTCTTAAACTTTATAAATATAAAAACAAAAAAACTCATGCATACATTGCACATATACTGTATATCAGGGACAAATTATTTAAATATATTTATATTGCCTTTATATCATTGTGTGCATTATGACCCCAGTTTTGACATTTCAACTGTTCAATCTAATGGCATTTAACGAAAAACTTAACTTTTTAACTTGGCACCAAATGATTAAAAAAAACTCGACCCAAATGTATATGGGACAAAAATAAAAAAACCTAAAGGAGGGAAAAAGTATAAGGAACAATGAGGATATAAGGAACAAACTTATCAGCCACCAAATATGCGATACAGCGTTACAGAGACCTGGTGGATAATGAGGATGATGATGATGATGAGGATATGGTGGTGAAATGTGGATCTTTATGTCCCCAAGTGAGAAACAGGATCTGACATGGATACGTCTTTAAAGAGTCTTTAAAATCTGGTACTGCATTGTTACACAGGGAAATCCTGAGGGATGGGCTTTAAAAAGGAGTGTATTCTGGGGGATACATGATGGGAAGCCAGTTGTCGGTGTAGGTGGCGCAGTGTATCCAGCCCAGATGCCTCATCAGCTGCAGCACAAACAGAGTGTGGTGTTTTTACTCGCATTTCACTCGAAAAAAAGAGTACAGATGTTGCTTTAATTGCTGTTGAAATGCAAGAAGAGGTAGAAGTAACTACTTACCTGGATGCAGTTCTTCCAGTTCTCTTTGCTAGGTTTGTCTTCTACAATTTTAGTAGCGTATTTCAGGGCTCTGCCGTACATTTTACTCGCCAAGGCATGTTTGTAGGAAAAGGAAAGAACCTGGGAAGAAAAAAAAAAAAAAAGATATGCAGGAAAACAGATCCTTTATAATCAGATGATCAAAGTCTGGCAGGAATCAAACTCTATCAGTAAGAGTAATTTTTCTTGAAGTTAATGAAGATCCATAAAGATATGGGTTACATGGGTTAGAGTCTACGCTTCTGATTGACCTGCTATAGAGATCTGACTTAAGCCCTATGGATAAACTGGAAGACTGGCCAGGTCACCAATATTTACATTTACAGCATTTAGCAGACGCCCTTATCCAGAGATACTTACAACTGAGCAGCTGTGGATTAAGGGCCTTGCTCAAGGGCCAACTCCTATATCAGTACCTACATTTAGTAATGCCCTCATGGATTTATTTATTTAAAAGAAAAATTAAATAAAAAAAATAAGGCACAAAATTTACACGTCATTTACACATATACACACGTGTGTGCGCATGTATGTAGGGATAAGTGACTATAATTAATGAGATCCTGTACAAAATTGTACCGTACGCTTTTCTGATGACATTTTGTCAAATTACAGTGACCATATTTAACATTATATTCTAGAAATAATTCATACTATGTAGGGGGGGTTGCTTGCTATAAAACTGCCACACACCTTAGAGTCGGTGAGCTCTGCCCACTTTTGAACCTCCCAGAAAGTGTCGTTCAGCGCTTTAGCCACTCCATGTGGGTCTTCTTCAGAGCTGCCCACCTCACTCGCACTCGCCCCCTCCTGCTCGGGAGTCTGCATGAGCTGATCAGCCAGAGCACAGCCTTTCCTGCAGAGTGCATCCAGCAGCGACGACTTCTGTTTCTCCATATCACTGTGGCAGCACGCCATGTTCCGGGTCACAAGGGTCACATTTCTCTATATTCTCATTCTCATTAGTTAGTTGAGCGGTTTTAGGCTATAACCAGGACTACTAGGAGTTAGCTACAAATAATACATATAATTAGCATTACAATGTTTGTACTACAGGAAACCCATTTTGTTCTACCTCTTTATAGAGGCTGCGTCTGGACGAGGGTCTGTCTTCATCGTGAGATAGACTGCCAGTGCGGTCTGGTCAATTTGAGAGATAACAAGATCAGCTGCTGTCAGGATGTCTTGCAAACGCTTCAGCCGCTCCTGAAGGAGAAAATCCAAACGAAAAATACAAGATGAGCCTGCTGTCTGTGTGCATAAAAGAATGACAAAAAGAATAAGAAATAAGCGAGGTACCTTTTCTGAATCCAGCTGATGCAGGCGTTGGACATGGAGAGGGAGATAATTTGCAAAGTTCTCCTTCAGTTCGTCATATAAAGTATTACTGTCCAACCTGAGAGGTAAGAAGGAAATGAGTGTGCGAAAAAACGTGTGCAAAAGGAATGCCATCGTTTGCTGGAAGGAGCAGTGTCAAACTTACTTGGTCATCCACTGGATCTTTAAGTCTCTGAGAGCTTCGGAGAACTCCTCCTTTACATCCTTCTCTTTCTCCCCATCCTTGTCTTTCTCTTTTCCTCCGTTCTTTGATTTGTTAGGGGCAGAGATCAGGTGGTAGAATATTGGCACAATGTCCTAACAAAGAGAGACGGGGGAGGGGTAACAAGCCATGTTCTCATCACTAAACCATAATCACTCATGGGGAAGATTAGATTTAAATTCACCATAATCTCCTGCCAGATAAAAGAAATGTAAAAATTTTCACTAAGGATAGTAAGTAACATTTATAATTCAGTAAAATAGATAGATACTATAGAGAAATGAACCAGATGGACAGCCAAAATGAAATATGGTTTAGATGTGATATTTGGGGTCATTTTTGAACTTCATAACATCATTATAGGAAACATTCTTACAGGTAGAGTGCAGATACACAAACTCACCTGCATTGCAAATAATATTTATACTCCTTTTCAACAGATTTTGTTATTCTGCACCACTGAAATATTGTCACAGATCATTTTAAAATTGCATTTGCAGATTCAGAGAGCTCTAGCTCATCCAGTACCTTTTTAAATTTTCCTTGTCGTTTGGCTGAGGCTTGGCCCTGGTGGTCAGAATAACACACAATGAAGGAACGGAAAGAAAAGAAAACACGCGCACAAACACACACACACACACACACACACACACACACACACACACACACACACA
>JACRUU010000022.1:3807338-3844838 GCA_030449085.1 Kryptopterus vitreolus
GGAAAGCCTCAGTGAGTGAGCCCTTCTCCAGCAGCGAGGAGAACTTGTAGAACTCGTTAGCTCGGTAAGCCCTCTGCTTCACCAGGTGTACAGCATGGAGGACAAACTTGGACGAGACGTCGTGTGAGTGAGACGTTAATGTGATCTCTGATGGATAAGAGGAGTTACAGGACAAAATTATTAATAAAACATCAACATACTTAACGAGTCAATCATTAAGAACTAGATTCTTTCTGTGTTTAGACGTAGTTTACTCACCTGCCCACGAGGTTCCTTGAGGAATGGTGAAAAAATGGCGGCGTATCTGGCCTGGCCTGAAATGAACATCTGAGAAAGACACCTCCTGATTCTGGCTCTCAGCAACCCTGTTAAAGAAAGTGTCATGAAGCACGCAATACATAAAACAGTGACCATTGAAACATCACCAAAGGTTTATGGACTTACTTTGTGGGGATTATAACAGTTATGGGGACCCGAAAGAGAGGACCCGCACCGTGTGCTGACGTATCATAAGCACACACCTGGTGAAACAAACACAAGCAAGTTGATCATTAAATGGTATTTAGTTGGGGTATTTAAGTTGGAGGTAGCTATCAGATTAGGTGCAAAAGATTAGTACCTCAGTATAATGCAGACCCTCCCGGAGTCCCTGTGGGTCGACGCGCACGTTAACATGGCGGCACTGGTTCATGAGCTCTAAATGGGATGGGCACTGCACCCACGGTGCGCTGCACGTGAGCGCCAGGTGCAACTGCAGCGAGATTCGTACAGAGTTTTCTGGGAGACAGAAAAGTGTGTGTTTTATATTGAATATTTCATTTTTTTTTTAAATAACTGTTCTACTTATTTCAGTATGGACAGTGTCAATGTGTGTGTTTGTTTGCTTTTTGTGTTATGTTTTTTTAAACATATTTATTTATTTATTAGGAAGCTTGAAAACATGCACAAACCCATTGACACTGTCCATTGTCCAAAGTGCAAGGTGAAAGCTAAACAAACTTCCGCTACGCTATACATTCCAGAGCAAACCGTTTTGCAATTAAGGACACGCATTAGACATGCATGCATCAAACAAATCAGTACAAATACGTGTACCCTTAAATCGTACACTTCACACATTTCTGCTTATAAAATGCATTCACTCACTATACTATGGGTCTAAAAACAGTATATATATATATACACACACACACACACAGTATTGTAAACCAAGAGACAAAAAAATTATTTATAACATTTATGTGCTCATTTATATTTTTCTAGAAGAAGAAAACCTGAAATCCTTGTTTGAATACAGCTAGGAAAATCTCCAATTGGACATGGGAGTTCAGTAGTTAAGGAATTGGGCTCTAGACCCGGAAGGTCTCAGGGTCAAATCCCAGCAAACATTACAGGTGGACCCTTGAATCTGAATCGATTTTCGATTACAAACCCTAGTTAAGACTAGGGGTTTGGGGGTTCATTTGCACTGTACTGGAAATTAAAACTGGAAATCTAATTGTGTAGTGTCACATAGGCCAAGGTTATGATAACAGAAAACGAGATATTTAGGCTAGTAATTTTATATGAAAATGTTTCATGAAAATAGTTGTGGTCTTTTTAACATCATCTACAATGGATCTATAAAGATAATTAAATTGTCTTCTTTTTTTTTTATTAGATTTACAATTAAATAGAGCTCTTGTTATTATTAATATTGACAATTTTTCATTTTACACCAGACACATATCGGTTCATCGGTGCATTTGATCTGTAATAATTGGTATCGGCCCGGAAAAACACATATCGGTTGACCCCTAGTTAAGTTTTACAAATGGGCCAACACAAAAATAAAGGAACAAACAAGGCTACAATAATCTGCATCTTCTACATATTGAGAAATTAATAACAGGATGATGTTTGTGTTCATTAAAACCTGAACAGACAAAAATATTAATACACCAGAATGACATTGAACTCACACCAAGTGGTGATGAATTCCTAAAGCTTAATTTCTTGAACACCAACCACAATGAACATGTTGTGCTGCTACATAAAATAGATTCATTTAATATATATATATATATATATATATATATATATATATATATATATATATAAAAAAACATAAACAAAACAGAAAACTCTAAACCAATATGAAAAACATTATGCTCATTGATTACTGCAAAATCAAGTAAACCATACAGAACCATACTTTCATAGGTAAATCTGCTATTTCTATGATAAATTAATCAAATTAGGATGAATCTATCTGTCAGTCATTCTCTACTTGCTGGGAAAATAATTCATTTATCTTATACAAAAAAAAAACAAAAAAAACAAACAAACACACATGCGCAGATGTTTATATTTATTGTCAATGGCCTTTTGTAAAGGATTATCACAATTTCCCCAATTTTGCAAACTTCATTACACTGGAATTGATTTGTGCTGCATCTTACCAGTGTTTTCTGGGAAGATTGGCTCGATGCCAACTCCATGATCGGAGGGAGTGGAGACGTGGACAGCGTCCCTGAGGTAGATACCCCGCTGATTCCCTACAGTGACTGTGAATCCTAGGTTACTAGTAGGAGCGGAGGCATGCTGCATGAGGTAGTCAAACGCCCTTTCCACCTGTAGAACAAACAAACAAAAATCAACCCTTTTCCAAGATGTATGCACTCATGATTGCACACACATATACACACATACACACACACACACTTCATGTACCTGAATAATGCCATGACCCTGTGCAAACACTTCAATGTCATCCACTTTTTGGGCAGTGTTTTCCAAAGCACGTCTCACAGCTGCAACAGTGGGTCGCATCCCGTTCTGCTTCAGACCTTCACATGGAAAATGTGTTTATTACTCACAGTGCAAATCCTCCGAATATACAGCAACATGCACGCCTGTTTTAAGCCCAGAAATTGGAAAAAATGACAAGTCCAAGTGTTCTACCTGAGGGTAGGGGTGGATTAATTCAATAACGATAATCAGACTATAATTTGCAGCATGTGTTATTGAGATGGTACCTAGTGTGTGAATGTGTGTTTGAAGGGGGGTGGGTGTGTGTGTGCGATGGGTTGGCATTGCATCCAGGGTGTATGCTGCCTTAATGCCCATAGACGCCTGAGATAGGCATAGGCTCCCCGTGACCCGAGGGAAGATCGGATATAGCGGTCTTTTTTTTTTTGCCTTTTAGGACCATTTTAATAATGGGTTAATAAGTGAATTATTACGATTGAACCGACTCATTTAAACAGGTGATTCGGTTCAATTGCAATGACTCACTTGCTCACTACAGCTCAGAAATGCAAAACACTGCTGTGGCTTTGCTAGGAAGGTTTTTTGTTTGCAAAATACAGAATACAGCAAGTCTATTACTATAAACCTCAAGTTTATTGAACTGTTGTTTCAAATCAATATCACATTTTCTAAGTCAAATATTAATATACTTTTCATATAATATTCATAACTATATGAAATGATAACTATATAACTATGTGTATCTTAAGTTTGGAACCTAGCAATACAAGCAACCTTAAACTGTGTTGAGAGGATTTTTTTAACCAAGACAGCGCAAAATGGAAAAAGTGCTAGATCAGAGTCTAATCTACGAGTCTAACCTACTTGCCGTCATCACATGATAAAACCCACCTAAAAGGCAAATGTGTATAAGATATACTTAATAATGTCAAATCACACATTGTTTAAACCACAATTATCATATATTCGTAGACTATATACTCCATGCACCCCTACCTGAGAGAATGAGCGCGATGCCTCCACATGCATTGGGCGAGGACATGGAGGTTCCGTTCATTAACTGCGTGCCACGCAAAGTCCAGTTGGGCACCGAGGCGATGGCTCCTCCAGGCGCACTTATGCTAACACCCAGAGCTCCATCAGTACTCGGACCCCTCGAAGACCACGTGTACTGGTTAGGAGGCAACTTCTCCCTCAGCGAATATTCAGCCACCATCATGTCAGGCGTGACATAAGCACCAACGCCTAGAGTAGAGCATTTTATGTAGGGGGGGGGGGGGGGGGGGGGGATTTAGGGGGGGGGGGATTTAATAAACCTTAGTTTGCTCAGCACAAAGCTCTGTTAAACGTTCAGTGAAGCTGATAGCCTCCACTTTGACTAAATAGTACCTATGACGCTACTCGTGGTTCCTCCCGGACATCCCACAGTGGAAAGACACGGACCGTTGTTCCCAGCGCTCGACACATACATAACATTATGTTTCTGCACTGCCTCACTGATCACTTCACAGATGCGCCTAAAAACAATAATTTTTTTTAAATACCAAACACAATAACCAATAAGTAACACATGAAATCCAACGAACATACATATTTAAGTGAAACCTTTTTCCAGGGCGTACTATACCGTTACAAGAGCGGCCTCTGTTTGTTAAAGGGTCTTTTTATTCTCTATTTCTTGTGATTTTGACCAAACAAAAGTATTTCTTGTGTGCTCGGCATAAACATTGTTTCCTAGTGATCGGTATTTATATTTCTATATATTCATAACCATTTGAGTAAGAAATGGTTTTGGTTATTATCCATGACACTGATGATGCCTCTAGAACATTATCCATTTAGTTAATTTTAGTATTGATCGCAATATCAATTAAAATAAATAAATGCCTAGCTATAATTTTCTTATATTTGATCGGTCGACCTCTAATGAGAACCCATTTACAAAATATAAATATTTGATCGGTCGACCTCTAATGAGAACCCACAAAATACAAAAGGTTTCAAAACCTGTTTACTAGATTACACTGAAGAGAATCACTGGTCTCTCATAACATTAGATACTCATTCATGTTTAAAACGAAATTGAACCCAATACTTTGACAGACGAAGGAATATTCACATCAGGGCACTACAAATGCGAGTTTTCAGTACGTTGGACACATTGGCTCACCCTGAGTTTGGCCAGTGGGTTGCTTCCCCATAGCTGTAGTTCACGAGGTCACACTTGTAGTTAATGACCTCAATCATCTGGAAAATAAAAATTAAAAAAACAACAAAAAAAAACAATAATTTCATGAATTCAGTTAGCTATAACAACAAAAATTTTCTATGAAAAGAATATGTGAATAAATAGCCATTAAAAAAAACATTTACGGCAAGTACAATGGAGGAAGGAAAAAAAAAAAAGAATAATTTGCTTTACTAAAAACCACTCCAGATTTTTGGATTTCATTACCTGCTCTCAGCAAATTGGGGTAAGGAACAAAAATTTAATTGAATCTCAAACCTATATAGTTTTGTAAAGGCGCTGTAAGAAACAGTACAAACTCCTCTGAACGAAGGATCAATGCTCCTACCGCTCGGATGAGACCCGTTCCGGTCTCCATTGTGCTTAGACGGGTATCCCCTATTTTCAGCGCCAAGATTTGGGCACCGGGGGCCACGCCGTTTCTCTCTGGCTCGTCGGGGAAGTAACCTGCCGCTATGCTGGCCACGTGAGTCCCGTGGGCACCTGCAAAGCACAAAGCACACGAAGGAGTGATATAGAGGATTCTAACTCGATCTGCAATGAGCACTTTCTAGAAATAATGAGCTTGTGTTTCAGCTCGAGTAAAACAATGAGAGAGAGAGAGAGAGAGAGAGAGAGAGAGAGAAAACCCCATAGTGACAATATTCTAACCTCCACTCGTGACGATACAGAGTGTATTCCCTTCATCATAGATGTTGATGGAATAATTGAGCATCTCAGCATCTCCTAGAGTGGCGTACTCCTGTCTTTCTCTATAGGAGCTGAGCACGGTGCAGGATGCCAGGTCACCACACTCTGAAGTATCCACCACTGCCCTGCACGCGCATACACACACACAAATTGTCAGATTTAAAAAAACAAAAAAAAAAAACACAAAAAAATCCAAAAAACATGTGGTGGTGGTTTCGTACCTCCAGGTGATGCCATCATGCCATGCCACACAGTCGTACACAGGCCCAGGGTCGCTGTACTTCTTCTCCAAGGAGCCTAACAATTCACTGTGGCTCTGCAACTCCTCCTTCTGCAGTTTCTCCATCTGAGATGCGAAATACACTCCAGGTTAAATATAGCGTTGTCAAAACAATGACTAGAGGCAAAAAAACACAAACAGCAGCATTTTTTTAGAGATACAGCTGAATAATGAAATGTTAAATAAGCGCCTGGTTGGAACGAGCATCAGTGTGAGAAAAAAAATATTAGTTCTCTAACAATAAAAAAAAGCTTGATTTGGTCAGATCAGATTCACCTTTCCTTCCTGTTTTTTCATGTTAAGAATTTTCAAATGTCCCCAAGTGTCTTACACTGTTGTATGGTAATGTATCCATATAAGAGATCCATCAATTCTGAATTCTGCATATACACTGTGTATAAGCGAAGGCTGCCAGCTGATTCAAATTTTTAATTGTGATTTATCTCGAGGGGGCATGGTGGCTTAGTGGTTAGCACGTTCGCCTCACACCTCCAGGATCCGGGTTCAATTCCCGTCTCGGCCATGTGTGTGTGTGGAGTTTGCATGTCCCCCCGTGCCTCAGGTGTTTTTTCTCCGGGTTCTCTGGTTTCCTCCGGTCCAAAAACATGCACGGTGGGTTGGTTGGCACCTTGTCGTGTGTGTGTGTGTGCCCTAAGAAGTGTTGGCATTCCATCCGGGGTGTATACTGCCTTAATGACCATAGACGCCTGAGATAGGCACAGACTCCTCGAGGGAAGATCGGATATAGCGGTAGAAGATGAATGAATGAATTTATCACATGATTGACAGTTAACTTACTGCAACTTAAATCACAAATTTGTATCCATTCTTAAATGTACCTTCAATTTACTCAGTTCAAGTTTTTAATAATCTAATAAACATAGGCATGGACAAATATGGATGTTTCATGCAACTATATGTTTATTATTAGTGAAACTAAACTCAAAGTAGAGCATGAAGACAAAAAATTCTTGCAAAGGTTTTAAAGTATTTTTTGTGTTTTAAATAATGCAAGTGGGGGCACGGTGTCTTAGTGGTTAGCACGTTCGCCTCACACCGCCAGGGTCCGGGTTCGATTCCCGTCTCGGCCATGTGTGTGTGGAGTTTGCATCTTCTCCCCGTGCCTCAGGGTTTTTTTCTCCGGGTTCTCTGGTTTCCCCCGGTCCAAAAAACATGCACGGGAGGTTGATTGGCACCTTGGAATATTGGCACCAATGGCACCATTGTCCCTAGTGTATGAATGTGTGTGTGCGTGTGTGTGTGTGTGTGTGTGTGTGTGTGTGCGCGCCCTGCGATGGGTTGGCATTCCATCCAGGGTGTATCTTGCCTTAATGCCCATAGACGCCTGAGATAGGCACAGGCTCCCCGTGACTCGAGAAAAGATCGGATATAGCGGTAGAAAATTAATGAATGAATGAAATAACGCAAGTCATCAGGATACCATGCAGAATATCTGCTGATGTTTCCATAAGGATGGTTTTAAATGCTGGATGTGTTCATCATGGGAGATTTTGGTGCTCGATTTGAGACTTGCCGCATCAGTATTACAAATGTTTATTCATTAAAAAAGATTTTTCAAGATTTTTTTAAATCACAGGTAAATTTAATTAGTGCCATTAGATGAATTGTAATGAACACGTTAATGTTGACAGCCAGTTTTCTCCTATAATATTGTTGAACCTAGAAGTTTTGTCACTAAAACTTTTTCTAGTGTTTTTGTGTGAACGCTGACCTGTGAGGGGCTCGGGTGGGCCAGATCAAACTCCTCTGTCCTGCGACTTGCCTCGGCTTGTGCTGCTCTGTGTGCAGGATCCCACATCTTCTCCTTGCGCTCTTTCTGGTACACACGAATATCAAATTGAATTAGAATAGAATATTAAAAAAAAACACACACACCGATTACTGCTGAAAGCCACAGTGCACGTCCGTACATTACCTGTATCCTCTCTTTGAGAGGTTTAGGGAAAAACTCATAACCGTTCTTAACACCGATGTGATATTTCTCTGACGGATTCACCCAGGCGGGATGGATCTGCCAAAGGAAAGAAACTGAAAGTGAAGCAAATACAGTTCTCCCTTTATGTGTGCAGATTTATACTACAGTGATCCGGTTACAGCTTGGGCAAAATGAGAAGCTTAGTATCACGAGAATTTACAGAGCGGATATGTTATCGAGTATACATTAACACCAACACAGACAGACCTTTAGTGTGCGTCCAGAAAGTCCGACCACTTCTCCATCTTTCGGTTCCACCACTGTGGACATGTTGACATCACCGCTACCTGTAGTATCGATGATGTCCACAATCTTAGGCTTGCCCTCTGTAGTGATCTGTATAGGACAGAGAGCAGATTGTTTTTACTGTACACCTCGTTAGCTTAGTAGTTAAAACAGTGGATTTTGGATACGAATGTCACAAGTTCAAATCCCAGTCACACATTGGGCCCTGAGTAAGGCCCCTTAACCATGTATGAAAGAAATAAATGCAAGTGACTCTGGCTAAGAGTCTGCAAATTGAAATAAATGTAAATGCAAAGTAGTAATGGTACAAGCAAAATCCATGAATTTATTCCTTCCTAAACGTAATTTGTATGCAAGAGATTCAAATTGCGGCCATCACTTTGTCTCGCTGTAATAAGAAATGAGGTGGAAAAAAAAAAAATAATAATAATAATATCCAAGCATTTATTTTTAAATATTTGACAATGACAGGGTCATAAACCAACTGGATTATTATATGAGTGTAAGGAAGGCTTTGTCTTTGACAGTTGGGATGAAATCTGGGAACAGATGCAGCTTCGTTATCCTAGTGTGAGCCGAGCTGTCAGTGTGACCTTCTCCTTCCCACACTTTTTATTTATTATTTTATAATGTCTTGTGAACCAGTCTGAGTAGAACCTATCTGAGAAGAGAGATGCTCTTCTGCATGATTTTTGGGGTTTGTTACTACTTATTATATAATCAGCCTTATAAATATTTTCTAACAAATGATCATCATTTTCAAGCTACTTGAAAAGCCAAAAGCAATTATTCATTCATTTGTTTATTTCCAAACAAGGCTGAAGAGAAAACCTCCACTCTGGCTCCTAGGTTAAGTTAGCATGCCGGTTCCCCCATCACTAAGCAGGATGACACAGCTAGTTGTCCATTATTCAAGCTCTTAACACCGACATGCTATTGTTGAACAAAAAGTATTCCGGATTCCAGAGCGGTTTGGATGTCACAAATGACAGCGTTACACGTCGGAAACTTTCTGCCATGTTAGCATATTGCGCAAAAGCCAATGAATCGAGTTCTCACACTAGGCGCGGCCTGCTCGTCCGCCGAAGCCGCGATCTCGCGTTACCTGCATGCCCGGCGCTCCCGGGTCCACCCCGGTGTCCAGGATCGCGATGAGCACCCCCCGTCCATCGTACTCGGGAAACCTGGTCAGAAACGAAGCGGCGCCGGTCTCCTTTTTCGGCAGCAGCCCGTGTAAAGGAAAGGAATCTTCAACAGATCGAGTCGCCATGTCCCGAACAGAAAGCATGAAATGAAAACAATACCACAGCAGCCTGCGAGGAATAAAGCGAGGAGTCGGATGGGGTAGATTTTTTTTAAAGCAACAGCAGCCTATAAGGGGTAAATCCCAAATAAATGCCTGTATCCTACACACGCGCCCTACCTAGTGCCCTATAGTTAAAGATTGCAGTCGAATTGACACCAGTGTAATTTTATTACAAAAAACTAAGTGAATTGTTCACTCAGTTTACAATATCACTATCATTTTACATTATGTATCTAATGTCCTTTTACACACTCACACACACATACACAAACAAATATGCGTGTGTTTGTGTGTGTTACTCCTCCTCAACCTTGATTTTATATATATATATATATATATATATATATATATATATATATATAGAGAGAGAGAGAGAGAGAGAGAGAGAGAGAGAGAGAGATAGATGGAGAGTGTGGTAGTGTGTGTGTGTGTGTGTGTGTGTGTGTGTGTGTGTGTGTGTGTGTGTGTGTGTGTGTGTTGTGTGTGTGTGTGTGTGTGTGGTGTGTGTGTGTGTGTGTGTGTGTGTGTGAATCTTTATGTGCAACGAACTGCTCAACACTTTTAACGTCTACAAATCCAAAGAGTTGAATATGCAAATCCGAAGAAATGTGAATATGTATAATATGCAAAGACAAACTTCCTGTCTTCCATCAAATGTACATAACCAGGACATATCCAAAAATATAGTGGAAGAGTGCAGGTTAATATAACTACAAATAAGTTCTGATCATGAAAATCTGCAATGAAATCTGCATGAAAATCTGAAACGTCATGAGTTTGAAAAGCAGCACAACTAAGCTTCCACTGCAGGATTCTTGAGCAAGACTCTTAACCCTATTCTCTGTATAAATTAGATCATTGTTATTTTCTCTGAATAATATTGTCCAGGGTTGTGATGTTTATAAAGAAGACTTATATAAAGTATAAAGGTTATACCTGCTTTCTGCACCGTTTATTATAATGATGCTGTAAATTGACACTGGCTGTTTTTTTCAGAATAGTATGTTTTACAATTCTTTACAATTGAATGTTTACATATATTTACATTTACATATTTACATATATATATATATATATATATATATATATATATATATATATATATATATATATATATATATATATATATATCATATATAATATAATTCTATCAACCACTAGATGGCTCTGTACTGTCAGTTACAGTTAGCTGCTTCCGTCTTTCACGCAAATGACACCCTGGGATCTACACACTAATTTACTCTGACAGTGAAATGCAGACCTGGTATCACGAACCATCCTAACTACTAATAAGTTTAATGATGGCCCTGCAAATTCCATACTAGCTTTATTCCCCAAATGGCTCCCTAGTCTTAGTATGAAACACATGGTTACACATTATGTCATGGATGCAGCAAGAACTAGCAAAAATACCTATTTAATAACGTTCATCTCGAGCCTTTTAGGTTTTAGCAAAGTCCACATCTTTGTAAACATCCCCGAATGACTATATTTGTATCATGTTTGTTTATGATGTGTACTTCTCTGTTGGCTGTTGCAAGAAGAGAAAAAAATAATTTCACTACATTACATCACATATACTGTATGGAGAAAAGTATTGGGACACTTGAATTTACCAGCGGTATGTGTTTTTTCCCCTGAACTGTTGGAGATGCACAATTGGACAGTACTGGATTTTCCCTTAACTGGAGCTCAGTATCTGACTTGAGGCTGAATGAACAATATCCCAAAACGCCACTAAAATCTAATGGAATATCTTCCCAAAACAGTGGAGGATAATGTAAGTGTAGATGGGGACTAAATGTGGAATGGGAGGTACAAAAAGCACATATCATTTTATGGTTGAATTGAATTGGAAAATTCATTGTCATTCCTAGTGTATGTGTTAGCAATAACCAATCTGTATTTATGCTCTACCTCTGAATTTGAAATATTCTTCAGTAGCTAAACTGTTAGATAAACATGGTCATGATTATGCTGGTGCTGCTATATTCCAGCAGCACCAAACTGAAAATGTTGGACCCTGAGCAAAACCTTTAACCCCTTACTATTCATTGGTTAAATGAGATCATTGTCACTGGATAATTCAATTCAAATGTTAAGGATGTTGAACTTTTGATCAGAATTTCATCAATTTAACTCCCAGCTGGCACTGTGGGGCCTTTCACCAAAGTGAAAAAGATTGTGGATCTGGATAATGGTGTCTGATATATGCCATTAATGTAAATTAAATGTAAACCGATCACGCCTAATATTATGAACAGGGTCATGGCAGTGTTATGCTGGTAAGCCTTGCATGTTGGTTGATTTGTTTGGATGATGCAGTAATAATCTATTTGATCTAGTACTTGGCAGGGCTATAAATAACTTTTGTGTTATAATAAGACCTGAAGTTCATTCATCATTTGTGCGGTGTAGGAATAATAATGCCTGGAATGAACCAAGCAAAGCAATATTTAGGAAGAGATTTTTCTCCTTTTCTTCTTGTTATTGTTCAAGTTATATTAAAGGTTTTGTTTCATTTTTCCAGTGAGTCATTCGGCTATGACATCTTTGCCTAAAATAGAAAGATCAACATTTTCTGATGTTAATCTCCGCCTGTGCATTAGTTCTCTGTCACAATAAGCTCACTCCAGGATCATTTCTGATCAATGATAATAAGGATAAACATTTATTGTATCTCCTCTCCTTTTGTATGTAAGCATTGAGAATATTGTGTACTTGCAGCTTTCTTATTAATGAGAAGCTATTTTTAGATTCCCAAACCCTCTTGCCTGAATGGAAACAGCAGGGTTTTCACACCAGTAGTCAGTCAACATCTGTCCTCTTTTTAACAAGAGAGGAATGCCCTCTGACACACACTCACTCACACACACACACACACACACACACACACACACTCCCACTAACGTGAAAACGCAGAGTCACTTTTATCAGTTATAAAGTGGCTTTTGGCAGGGGTGTGGTCCTCTCTGTGGCTTAAGGGGAGAGCTGAGAGAAACCCCAAATGTAAATCACACAAGAATCATATCATAAATCATAAATCCTTCAAGCATTGGTTGAAAAACTGAAATATTCATAGTGTGCTTAGTAATTTTGGTAAATTTTAATTTGCCAGCTCTGGTTTGGTATGTTTACGCATAAACATACGGGAGACCGTTAAGTTCAAGGGCTTCTATTTTTATTTGCCTGCAGCTCAGAGAGATAGAGCTCTACAGTATACAAATGCATGGTTATGATGGTAGTATTAGCATCGTTATTGAAGATAGTGTAACGACAAGCAGGTGAGGAACGCGACAGACCAAAGCCCTAAAGCTTAGCGATGAATTCGAACTGGCACAATTTTTAGCAGTAAGTCCAGTCCATTTGGTGTAATGAAGGAAATCATAACGTATTTTGCTTTTAGGCAGATAATAGTCCAAAATTTTTATTTTGCAGCAATAAATATAAAAAGTTAAATACCTTATATTTGCTTTGATATTGTTGTGATATTAAACGATTTCATTGATTTTTTTTTTCTATCCCTGCCATCTGAGTAATCACAACTCACACACAGTAACTTTTGCCATGTCACTAACCTGGACGCAAGTACTAGAAGATGTTTTTTTTTTTTAAATTCACTTAAAAATGGTCCTGCACAGTAACACACCCATTGCTGGTTTACCACAGAGGCGGATCCACTCCCGCTTTGACTAAAATATCAACATGAACCAACATCCCTCCTAGTCATTCTCCTCATCGTCGACATTAAAAACCTTCCTCTCTATTTGCATGTGACGTCCTTTGTGGATGTGTTTGACGACAGTACAGTGACCCGAACCAGGAACCAGTAGCACATGAACATGAATGAGTTTCCTGTATATCAGGCATGTTTTTTGTGATGTTTTTTTTATCTCCTCACAGTGGGAGCACAGTCATGCTGACTGCCAACTCTGCAACAGTAAATTAGCTTTGGCTCTATTTTAAAAGAGTTACGTGTTAATCCTTGCTGCTGTGGATAATAGCCGCAAATAGGTCAACTGTCAGCACTTCCAGCTGCACTGAATTGACCTGGACGCTTATACAAGCAGAGAAAAGGCCTGATTTTAGAAACTCGAATTTAAACTACTGCTAATATGGTTAAGAAATTCAACAACAGTGTCATCAGACTATGGACAGAATAAAAGTGTGAGCCCTTCATGATCCCTTCAGTGCATGAATTCCTTTTAGCCGGAAATGTCCTAATAATTGGAGGTTGTTTTTTTTTTTTACATGAACCAAAAGTTCATCAAATGAGAAGCTTTTCTAGGACAGCTCCACAAAGCTGGTCTTTTTTGGAACAGAATACTCAAAGGCATGTCAGAGAATCGGCCAGTCTGTGTGGAAAAGACAATCACGGTCTGATGAGACACTAAATATTTAACATTTTGTTCTCGGTATAATATTCAATATCACTCAGAACAGCACACAGTGAAGCATGGTGGTGCTAGCATCATGCCACTGGGAAGCAGGTCATCAACAGGAACTAACGAAAATATCAGTCTCAGAAGAATCCTTAAGGAAATCCTGTTCTACACTTTTTTTTTAGAATAACCTTTATTTGTCACATATACATTGCAGCACAGTGAAATTGTTTCTATGCATATCTCAGCTTGTTTTTGGAGTGTCCAGTGTCAGACATGATACAAAGCCCTCTTGAGGCAATACCCACTGTTATAAGCACTATACCAAAGAAAATGTATTTAAATGCATTAAATTGATATTCGGCTTCCAACTGTACTGATGGTTCAAATCCAAAAGTCAGTATTCAGTGAGGTCAGCAGTGGACATTTTGTGTAATCCAAGATGATAAAAATAGAATAGAATAGAATAAAACTTTATTGTCATTGCACAGCAACTCAATTTTATATTCATTGCTTAATTCCAACACTATCAAAACAATTATTTATATTTAGACACATCATACTCTGTTGTGGCCTTGAGGCAGAAAACCACAGGGGACTCAGACTCTTCTATTATAAAGTCATGCTATTGTAATAGATGCACTATGCAGCTAGCATTGTTTTGCTCAAATATGAAAGGTCATCCTAGAAAAAAAAAAAATTTTTGTAAGCATTTGTTGCCATAACCTGTAAATAACATTCAGCATTGATGGAGCCTTTCCAAGTGTGCAAGCAGCCCATTCTACATGCACTAATGCTGGTGATCCCATGTGATTCATCTCCTGGTCAGGATCTCAGCATAACTCTCCATAACTCCCTACTTTCTTCCTCCACCACTGCTCGTAATCTCGGGGTAACTATAGACAATCAATTATCTTTCTCTTCCCATATTTCTAACGTTTCTCGCTCTTGTCGTTACCTTCTCTACAACATCAGAAGGATTCGACCGTTTTTATCCACACAGGCTGCTCAGGTCCTGGTCCAGTGTCATCTCCAGACTGGACTAGTGTAACTCTCTGCTGGCAGGTCTACCTCAGAACGCTATTCGTCCATTGCAAATGATTCAAAATGCAGCTGCGCGACTCGTGTTCAACCTGCCTAAATTCTCTCGCACCTCGACACCACCCCACTGCTGCGCTCGCGCATCCACCCCAATGGCTGAAAAAACCTCCACTGGCTTCCTGTAGCTGCACGCATCAGATTCAAAACACTGACGCTCGCCTACAAAGCCAAAAATGGATCTGCACCATCTTACCTCCGCAACCTCATCACCTCCCGTACTGCACCTCGCTGCCTGAGAGCGTCCAGCACTGCTCGCCTGGTTCCACCGTCTCTCAGGGTAAAAGGTAAGGCCAGCTCAAGGCTCTTCTCTGTTCTGGCACCGATGTGGTGGAACGAACTTCCACTGGACCTACCTCTTCCAACAACACCTATCCTAACATTCCTTTTATTCTCTTTTATCTCACTGTCCAGAAATCCATTATATTAAAAAAAAAAAAAAAAAAAAAGGCAACTGTCTATTCTTGTGTACTTGAGTTTGTATTAACCTTTCTTGAATAAATCTTATCCTTAGATCGAGACTTAAAGCACTTCCTGTACGTCGCCCTGGATAAGGGCGTCTGCTAAATACCGCAAATGTAAATGTAAATGTAATGCACTCCCATACCATCAGAGATTGGGCTTTTTGAGTTCTGATAAAGAGTCTCTCTCCTTTTTAGTCTGGAGGACTACGTACGTTTTGATTTATGTGAACACAGAACACATCGCCTTAGTTCACATTAAAAGCAACTAGAATCTTTTTGGCCCAAAGAGGATTTAACCTGCATTTGTGGATGACTTGATGTTTGAACTGTATTTACAGATATTCCTTTTCTGGAGGTGTTAATGAGCCCATGCAGTAATTTGCGTCACAGAATCATCCCTGTTTTTAATACAGTTCTACCAGAGGGCCTGAGGATCACAAGCATTTACTTTTGATTTTTGCTTTTGTCCCTTCAGGTTTCTCCAGATTCTTTGAAAATTCTGATATTATGTACCATAAAGTATGTAATTCTTTTTTTTTTTTACATTTATTTCATATTTTATGTTGGGGAACATCCCTCTGAAATTGTTTTAGCCAATCATCTTACTGACATGTTGTCTAAATGGCTAATTGGCTGCAGAATGTTTCCAGCTGTTTAACACCTTTCCATTACCTTTGTTGACCTATCCCAATTTTTTTGAAATGGGTTGCAGATATTATTTTTCCCAGTTTTTGAGAATTATAAATCATTTTGTTTGGTTTTTATTTACATTGTGCACAGTGTGCCAACTTGTTTGGAATTGGTGTTGAAAAGACAAAAAAAGTGGGTTTTTTTTTTTTGGGAATATTCTTACCAGGCCTACACATAACTCATCTAATAACCTTGTACTCCAGTACATGTGACCTTGCTAATATTATGAACAGCAGCTACGCTAATTTCTCTCCAATGTCTCTCTCATACCGAGGCTTTGGGAGGTTCCTTCAAAGCTTCAAAGAGTAGATACCGTAAACTGAACCCTAATAACATCCCGAGTGCTACCAGCTCCCTTTGGATCCAGTATCATCTAGAGATGGACCAGCTTGTAGCCCCACTTCATGCAGAGTTTTGAAATTGGTCTACTTTGTCTTAGAACATTACACACATTCACAAACTGCACTGTTCATGGTAGTTTTTTTTACTTGTGCATTTTCTATAATTTATATTCACACTCTTGATATCAACCAAATGAGGATGAGTTTGAACCATCTCCACTCTGTCATGTGTTGAATAAATAATAATAATTATTATTGTTGTTGTTGTTTTTGCTGCTGCTGTTATTATTATTATTCGGACTAGGAAGGTTGATGGGATACATGTTTACAGCATGCTGTAGATACTAGCAGTAGGGCGTGAGATAAATCGGTCTTTGTTGTGAATGATTGTCTGGGTGTGTGTGTGTGTGTGTGTGTGTGTGTGTGTGTGTGTGTGTGTGTGTGTGTGTGTGTGTGTGAAAGAGAGAGAGAGAGGCTCAGTCCCAATCTAAATCCCTGATTTAAGACTAAGTAAAGACTAATAAACAAAAAAGATGAATGGACTGAAATCATGAATGAAAGATCGCTACCTTTAGTGGCATGAATCACCGTGATGCGTTCTAACCCTCAGTTCCCTTCTTTGGGGCGATTAAAACAGCTTTGTATGAGAATGGACCTCCCACATGTTGACGTCACTCACATCCATCCAAGCAGAATGGGGAGGTTGCTATGGTCAAGTCCCGCCTCCTGGTGGAGGGCGGTTCCTTTCTGAGCTGCGAGTCCGGACAGTGGAGCTGGTGGAGCGCTGCGCGGCTGCTGGAGATCCCGGGTCCGTGAAGGCACGTCTCCAAACGTGATCAGCGGGGGAAAAAAGCGCGAGCATGGCGGTCGAGGAGGAAGGACTTCGAGTGTTTCAGAGTGTCAAAATAAAAATAGGTAAGGAGGAAGAGAGTTTTGGGGGGGGGGGGGGGGGGGTGGGGGGGGGGGGGGGGCGGGGGGGGGGGGGCAGGGGGGGTTGAATGGGGGTGGGGGGGGGGGGAAAGGATGGATTGGGGGAAATCGGTGGGGGGGAAACAGGCAAGTCTGGGTTTTGTAGAAATGTCTGATTTGGTCAAGAAGTCTGTCTCGGGCGCACCACTTTTCCATAGTATAACGCAAAGCACACGATCGCGCCGGCGACGGATGTCCAGTGTTGCTCTGTGTGTGTGTGTGTGTGTGTGTATGTAGCGTGCACCGTGGAACATGACAACATCGCTTTGTGCAAACGTGTTTCATTTTTGCAGCACACCGCGTTCTCATACGCAGCCTCTGTGTGCGCGCGCACTGGTTTACGTGCAACAAGACGTCCAGATGGCACGCTTGAGTTCACGCGCTCTGTGTTTATATTTTCAAAATGCGTTGAGAGAAAACGCAAAATCCAACGCGTCTGCACCGTTAGCGCTCCACCGACTCGTCCTCAATGCACATTTCTGCTTTTAACAACGGGAACCCGAATTAAACATGAATATGGGCTTCGTTTCGTTGGCAGCACGGAGATCGCATATATCTTATTGTCACCACAATGCATTAGCGCGTGCATACTTCTTTTTTTTTTCTTTTTTTTTTTTACCTTGGCTGTGTTTCCAAAGCGAATCGTTGCAAGGGACAGTGTGATAAATTGGGTGTTTGAACGGTTAGCATTTAGTTTTTGCATGCAGATCAGACGCTGGGCTATATATGGCACGATGTTATGTAATGTGCATATATATATATATATATATATATATATATATATATATATATATATATATGTGTGTGTATATATATATATATATATATAAATTATATATATATATATATATATATATATATATATATATATATATATATATATATATATAGTCCCGTGTGCACTGTACAAAGCCTCTCTGCGCTGAGCTCATGCAAGACGCAAGGTCTAACCACCAACGAGATTGGATCTTTCTTTTTTTTTTTTTTGTTTTAACCACAACAGCACAACACTGAGCCACATGCTCATGTTCTATGTTCTGTGCATCAACTCAATGTCTACACACAAAAAAAAGATTTTTTTTTAAAGAAATGCAACAACCAAAAGCATTTTCTTTCGAATGTAGCAGTCATATGAGCATTGCGTTATCCACACCAACTTTTCTTTGTAACTTTTTTGTGGCATTCGTCACTGTTCAAAAGATCAGCTCTGTGATACACCTGTGCTACAGCATCATGAACGACACTGCTCAAGTTTAAGATGTGTACAGGTAATAAGGATGTTTGAACCGCCTTGCAATATTGGTGGTTGCGTAAAGAGCGTTTGTGTTGCAGGAAGTGTGCATCATCTATGAGTGAAACATTGTTTGTGAGGGTTTGGGGTTATTGCATATATGTGTGGCACACCCTTTTAAAGGGAAACCTTCCTTAGCATACTAGGTGTGTGTTTTGATGCTATCAGTCACCAAAAAAAGAGCCTGACAGGGTTCATAGTTTGCATGAACTGTTATTAGTCGCTTTGCTTCATTGTCCATGTCACAGAAGGGTGAAACCTTGTGCTGGGTATAAGCTATTGTTCAACACATCTATACCATTGTAAAAACAAATACATTGACTAAACTGACATTTAAGTGAACAAAAACTGTCTAAAGTCACCCGACAAGGGTGGGTAGTGGGTGATCCTTTAAGGGAACAAGAAATTATCAGCTGCGTCGGCAACACACCAAAAGCAGTATTCTGTGAGAGCCCAGACACAACAGGCTCCTACATCGCTGAGGAGCTGAAAGGCGTCATCAATGACCTTAGACCTGAGAAGGTTATTACTCTTGTAACTGGCAACGCTGCGTACATGAAGGTCGCTATGGAGGAGACCCACACTCACATAACCACGTTGGACTGTCCTGCTCATGCTCTTAATCTTAGCCTTAAGGATGTCAGGGCACTGAATGCAAGTCGTGTAAAAAGTGAGGGGCAAACAGGTAGCTTCAGAAATATACATCTCTAAGAAAAAAGCCTAAAAACCAAGAAGAGCACACTGAAGTATCACTCGATAGAGTGGGGTTTTCATCATGTCTACTAGAGGGGAAGGAATCTTTGCAAGAGACAGCAATATCCCAGACTTGAGCCGATGGCATGCTGTTGAGAATATATAGACTAAATAGCAACAGCTATAGTCAAGGTAGAAGGAGAAAAAGCTGTGTTTTTTCATATATTATATGTCTGACCTCAAAGAAAGAATACAAACTGTCCTGCCCACTTCCCCTTGTTGCTTTGAGCGGCGGAAACTGCCATGGTTAAACTGACGGGGAAGTGCCAAGTGCTCTGCATGAAGCCAATACATTCATGCCGGACCCAAAGCATGAGCGAAGCATACTCTCTGTTGAAGAGATCAGTAGTACTTACAGTGTAATTACTGCCATGTTCTCGGCAGTTGGGTAAAATACCGTACTAAGCAAGGCTTATGGGAATTGGATGGGATACTGCAGCCTTCCCAGCACATACCTGGCTTCTACCTGTTGGAAGGGACTCTGTGGATCTGAGGAGCTTTCAACTGTAGTCTCTATTATCCTACAAATCCTACCGAAACTCAGCACAATGATCACTGGTTGGGAACACACACACACACACACACACACACACACGCACACAAAGGGGCTCACGAACACAAGGGTTGGAAATCCGGTGGCCATTTGTGCGCCTGCCACAAATCCATCTTCAGCAAGGCAGCACTGTTATACTGAAGATGAAGACGAGTCAGATATTGAGGAGGAGGATATGGAGGATGTTAATGAGATCTAGGAAGAAGCCTTTGATAAAGGATTAAGAGGAAAAAAAATGCTAACCCGAAGAAGCTTGAGAGAAATATACATGGTTTGATTTTACATTATAAACTGGAGATCTTTTTATGCAGCAGTTATAAGGAAATATATGAATTACATTCAACTGTAATTGCATTACATTTTTGTGTTTGTGTTGCTGCAAGAGAATTTAAAGTCAAAATGTCATTTTAATGCCATGTCAGCTTAGGATGAATCAAAATGTATATGACACAGTTTATATACATTTCTAATGAATTCCCTTAAATTCCTGGTAAATTACCAAGGTCATTTTTGGGCATTTGACAAATTCCCGAGATTAAGTACCTATGGAAAGTGCCCAGACGGGTCCCTCCCCTTCGCATCCCTAATGATTGTATTCCAAAGTCTACCATTATACTTTACTGTTGATGTGCATGTGCAAGTCACAGTCCTCAGGATGAACAGACTGCTACTCCTTTGATCAGGAAAAGGTTTGATTGTTTTGCTACGTATACGTAGTTCTCAGCCCAACTTCCTAAAAGGATATTTGTCTGGCGGAACCTTGTAGGGGTCGGGAGCTCCTGTTAGGGGTGAAGAGAGGAAACAGGAAAGCACTCCAGATCACTTCCTGATAGGCTGAAGGAACTACAAAGCAGCTTTGCAACGTTCCCGGGTTTGACTCGGACTAACACGAACCAGATGGAGTTTGAAGAGATTGACTTTTACACTGAGAGTCCAAGCGCCGTGTCCCCAAAACTTTTTTAGTGCTTAATGTCTTTTGTCGAATAACAGAGTGAAACTGAGCTGTGATGTGTGTGGGTGTGAAAAGGCGAGTTTTAATAGAAGGAGCAGTTTCGTGTAAGAGACTTCAGGCGGAAAGACAGCAGGGAGTCGGGCACAGTGCTTAGTCAGGAGTTGAACTGCAGAACGTGAGAATCAACTCCCCTGTTCCTACTTCAGCGGGAGAAACAAGGCAAGAGCAAGAAGTGTTCCCAGTTTCCACATGGTCTTCCTGGATACAGGCCAGCAGAGTTTGTCCAAAAGCCTTGAGGGCTTGTTGAATCACTGAGAAAGAGGCGAAGAGAGCTGCCTCACACATGACTGTTAATAGCGATGTCATCTTCACTTAGTCGTAAATAAAGGTTTCTCAGGATTTTCCCAAATAAGTCAAAACTGGTTTAAATTGCCCGTCATTTTCTTATAGCTTTCACATCAGCTGTGTTTTCTGAACGTAGATAAAATGTTCATTTATCTCTTGCTCGGGAGACGTATATTTTCAAAATCCATCAATCCCCATTATCTAATAGATGTACAGTCTCACTACCAAAGCTCTCACCACATCAACACAAATTGACAGGATAATATAATCAGGTAGCTTAGCGTCTAAAATGTCTGATGTCTGAAAATTAGAATGGGTTAAACTTTTGCAAAAAATGTTGTTGGAACTGCAGGATGGGACTCACCATAGCACTTATACTAGCATCATTGTAATACATTTCCATCGTCAATCAGGGATGACACACACACATATATATGTTAGGGGTGTCAAAGTTACCGTTAATAACGAGTTAATAATATTTGTTTTAACAGCACTAATTATATTAACGCAGCGTGCATTACTATGTGTGTGTTCTTCTCCTTAACTCTGCGTCATGTTGGTGAATGACCGAGATCCGAAAAACAAAGACATTCATAACAGGTATGAGCTCCTCAATATTTTACCTTATATTACCGTATGGAATATAAACATATCACCAGTTTATATGGAAAGCAACAAAATTGGAACAGCATTCTTAAAGGAGCCACGCACCATATTTAACAATTACAATAGCCACTAAAATGAACATGAACAAGAAATTAATATTGAAAGAATATTTTCCAGCTTGAATTGATCAGTTTATTAAAGGGAGAGATTTTGAGTGAAATATATGTATTTAGAACATCTGTTACAAGTAGAGTATTAGAAGAGTATAAAAATGAGTATAAAAATGAGTGTGATTAAACACAATTAAAGTGTAAGGGAAAGTGTACGGATTTGAATGAGTTTGATAGACTGTGATGTCTAGCCGACTGGCTCAGAGCATCTCTAAAGCTGCAGCTCTTGTTGGGTGTGTCTGTCAAAAGTGCTCCAAGGAGGGAACAGCGGTGATTCAGCGACAGGGTTAACGGCACCCCGGCTCTTTGATGCACGTGGGGGAGCAAAGGCTGGGCGTGCGGACCGCTAGTGTAACTCATATCTGATCTATTTTGAGCATGCAAGTGTTTGATTTAGTTTTCTGTTTTCTTTGCAGGTATTTCCTTTAGCTTTATGTATATTTTTATATATCCAAAATAGGGAGTTGTAACTCTGATGGCATTTCTATAAAAGCACCTCCGTTCCGTCACTTCATGGAGTATCATAGCGTCATATCACTTCACTTTGCATTTGCATGAAGTTCACCCGGCTACCTATTTTGCATCGCCTTAGTTAAAAAAAAAAGAAAGAAAATGTATCAAAACAATTCAATATGACCACTTACGTCATAGAGACCGAGAGCTGAGAGCCGTGTGGGTGTCTTTTTAGGGAGTCAGGCTTAGTCAGGGGGTGAACTGCAGAACGTGAGAATCAACTCCCCTGTTCCTACTTCAGGGGGAGAAACAAGGAAAGAGGAGGAAGTGTCCCCAGTTGGTCTTCCTGGATACAGGCCAACAGCGTTTGTCCAAAAGCCTTGCGGGCAATCTGAGAAATGCTTCACACGCAAGCGTTAATACCGATGTCATCTTCACTTAAAAATTAAGGTTCCTTTAAGCTTAGACGGGGACATTTTCCGACAGAGAACTGAGAAATTACTGAGAAAAAGAATCTCCATTGACTGTACAGCATCGTGTCATCAAAACACAACTGGGTGATTTGACCTGCAGCTTGCAGTCAGATAAGTGAAAGTGTACATGACTGACAGGATTCTGTGCTTTGGACGAGCTATTTGTGTCCTCGAGCAGAAAAGGAAATCTATTTTTTTTACAGAGGGCTAGAATGACAAGCCTGTTGACATATGCTGCAACAAAAACAGTACTCTGAGGGTTTTTTTTTTGTTCTGGGGCAGCATCGACTACAACATACAAATCTACATTTGTACACCAAATCCACGTGGTCCTAGAGTTGTTCCGTAACATTTTTAGTTTAGAAGCAGGAGCAAAATCATTCGACAGGAAGGAAGTGATCTCAGTTACTAACATGGCTTTCCTGGCAGCTGGCCTACAGAGTTTCCCCTAAAAACTCCAGGGGGCGACTGGAGAATCACTGCATAAAAGACAAGGAAAGGAAAGGTTGGTTCCCGTTTTTCATCTGTTCATCTGACTTTTACATCGGATGAAAAATACATTAAGTGCATTAAGTTGAAATGTACATAGAGAACTCGGGTAATAATAGTTTTCATATGTACGGTGACAGTTTGTAATGAAAGCGAGGCTACTGGCGTCTACAGCAAATATGAAATATTCCACATTAAACAATATAAAACAGTCAAATTAATAATGAGGCCTAAAAAAGTTATAATTATTTGTGTAAAAATGCGTATGTATACATATTATATGAATTATATGAATGTATACATAAACGACATATTATCATGAAGTACTTTTATATAAAATACAGAAGTCAGAGGATAAGAAGTATTATGTGTATGTTATACATAATACTCAAATAAGGTGCAATAGTACTGTGGTATTAAGGGTAATGGAAATAACACTGAGCAATGGTCATAACAATGCAATGGCTCTGTGTTAATTTTGTGCATGAGAATCAATATTAAAGCGTTATAGTGCCAATGTTTTACATTACATTTGATTACCAGCACTGCACAACTTAATATCATTTATGTGTAATAAACATTCAGTGCCACCCAGATGAGGATAGGTTCCCTCTTGAGTCTGGTTTCTCTCAAGGTTTCTTTGTTGGATGAACACATGCATCCATGCAGGAATTAAAATTCACTTTACCCAGGGTGTCATACAGTCACATATACTATTTTGAAAGTCCCACCTTTATGTCTCACCTAAACACAACCTGTTTTACTAACACGGATGCATTCTGATGTCATTGATGGTATCAAGAACATCTGTCACACACACACACACACACACACACACACACACACACACACACACACACACACACACACACACACACACACACACACTCATGCAAAAATAATTAAGTTCTAAGACTAAGAACTAAGAATAAGTTCTTTTTTAAGTAGTTTTAAAAAAGAAATTTACCATTTTTACCTTATTAAAGAACACTATAGAACACTCTTTAAACCCTTGTATCTATACTTCTACCTGACACCAGTGCCTACTACATTTCACTTTCTATTAAATGAGCATTATTAAAGAAATTATATATATATATATATATATATATATATATATATATATATATATATATATATATATATATATAGTCCTATAAGCGCTTTCAGGACCTAGTAATGTGAATAAGCACTAAATGCCTCAGTACACTGTACCTGACATTATTTACATTAATGAATAAAAATAGTTTGGCCATGTTGTTGTGTTGAAAATGTGTTGATATTTAGATACAAGCTCTAAAAACTTTAGGAAGGGAAGCCAAAGCCCCTCAGACCTGGAGACCTGCCTGGTATTGTTCAGTGCCAGTGTAGCAAAGTATTTTATGAATGGACAGCGTGTCTGGACAGTGTCTGTTTTCTCTCTCTCTTTCTCTCACTCTCCTAGCTTCCGTATCTATTTCTGCAGACGTACAGGCTGCCTGCAGAGAATATAACCTCTCCTGTCAGGTCTGAAGCCAGTCATTGGGTTTCACCGTCTCAGCTGTGTAAAGAAATGCCATCCGAAATGCGAAACCCACTTCCTGTTTTGATCCTCCTAGTTGATGAATTTAGGTGTTTGGCACATGCGAGTTCAAGGCTCAGAGAGGATCGCTTTACGAATGCAATTTGAGTTTTCCGACATTAATAACATTATTAATATATTATTCATTTGTGGATCATTTCTGCAGTGTGTGTGTGTGTGTGTGTTGTTGTTTGTATTTCTTTTTTTCTTTTTTTATTTCTTGTTAACATTCTGTCAGCAGATGTTTTGGATGGAGTTTGTTATGTATTTCAGTTGTAGTCGCAGACGTTTATAATTTTTACCCCGGATACAGCGGAGCTTATCAGTTGTGCCATGAACTTATTCAGGCCACTGTAGCTGAATGGCTATATTTGGGCATCGCGCCTCGACTCATCGCTTCGTATAAAATTAAACAGCCCGACAGGATGCCTTACACATTTTCCTCTCCTGGGCGTCTCGAAAGCGAACAATAGCAAATGAAGCCGTGGCAGCTGCCGCAGAGCCCCGCTGAGCTGACGGCGCACCACCGCAGCACATCTCCGTGGTCCTCGTGGTCTTTAGCCAGAGATGAGAGCGGCTATTATGAGGCAGATTAAAGAGCGCCAGGGGATGATGTCTACAGACAGAGCTGCTTTAATGACGGATTGCACCGCCCCCCCCCCCCCCCCCCCCCCCCCCCCCCCCCCCCCCCCCCCCCCCCACTCCCCCCCCCCCCCCCCCCCCCCCCCCCCCCACTCCTCCTCTGAAATGCCCCCAGGCAACAGAGCAGAGCACAAAGCATCCATGTGTGTCAAGTGTCCGTTCTCAGTTTAAAACTGTACTCCATGGTATTAATAGCGTTCATTTTAGCTCCAGTCTCAGAAGCGTTTAATGAAACTCCAAGCATCAGCTCTTTCTATCTATCTATCTATCTATCTCTATCTCTCTCTCTCTCTCTCTCTCTCTCTCTCTCTATATCTCTATATATATATATATATATATATATATATATATATATATATATATATATATATCATATATATCTATAGAGATTATTTTGGTATTGAAATAAACCACGACGATCAATGTTCAAAATACTCGGCACACTAACTTCACCCTTCAGTGCCTTCCAAACTACATCTTGGACGCAGCCTGAAATTCCATTCGTACTATCTCATTTCCTGTTAACACTTCTCCTTCGCTCTCCCTCTCTCTCTCTCTCTGTGTCTCTTTCCTGGGTTTGCTCTCTTGCCACCACCATCACCCTTTTCCTCCCTCTTAGCTCCAGATCGTCCCTCTTGCTTTGCCATCCCACTCGTCTTTTCTGTCCTGTCCTTCCTCCTTCTACATGGTCGCTCCTGTCTTTGGAATTTCCTTGTCCTGCTTACAGGAAAACTCCAGAATTCAGGCTCTGTACAGTCAGGGCAGCTTGCCCATGTTTGCTCTGTGTTCCAATATCTGTGGCGTGATACACGTCAGTGTGATAGAAATCACTTCCTAATCACTATCTTAGAAGCAGCTCCTTTCTTCTTCCTGGTTTGTCTCATTTTGCCACATCCCTCTCCTCATTATTTTGTCATTAGTTGCTCTGCAGAATAACGGATGTAATGAAAAAACGGGGGTGGGGGCTGCCTTGTTGGTGTAGATCAGGGGTGTGAAACTCATATTCAGGGGCCACATCAGTATTATGGTTTCACAATAATAAGTGCCAGTTGTAACTATAAGACAGTTATGTAATCTTTGATGAGTGACGCCGCCTCATAACACAATATTAGACATAATGGTTTTTCTCCATGAAGCATAAAACATGTATTCGCTTTCCCGTCTATCTAGGAAGTGCCTTCCATCTGCAGCAATTTTTTTCGCTTCTTGGATATATTGGGATCATTTGTAGAAAATCACCTTCGGTAAACGCCAATGCATTAAAGTGGCGTCACTTCATAGTCGCATGCATTGTGGGAGATGTAGTTTATTGTCAATGCACACTAAAACGTTATTTTTGTAATTGATGGTTTTATAATTGATGGAATGATTGATCATCTTTTAGAAACATGGCATATTTATAGACATATTTTATAGGCATATTTTATTTATATATATATATAGACAATGCCCCTGTCCACATCGGTTGGAGTGGCAGATCTTCTTCTTTAAAGCTATGACCTCAACCCTATTGAGTGTGTTGTCAGTGCACTCTTTAAAGCCTTATTTTAAGACAATCATACACCTTTTATGCTGTTGAGGGTTACAGAAGACGACGTGACGACCCACATTCGGCCCGCGGACCTCGAGTTTGACACGTGTGGTGTAGAAGATTGAATTTAATTGATCGACCTTGAATTCGTCCCGACCTCAAATTCAGCCATCTCTTTTCAGATTGTAATAATCTTCTCTCTATCTCTCTCCCACCTGTTCTTTATCCCCCCCCCTCCCTCTGTCATTCACATTTCCACACAGCATCTCACTTACACTCTGCCTCATCTTTCTTCACTCTCTGGAGCTCTTCTGCCCCAATTTCCTCTTTCTGTAATTATGTTTCGCCACCTACACACACGTGTGTGAACGCACACGGAGATAGCACTTTTGCAAATACGTGCCGCACGAATTCCTTAACACCTAGCGCATTTACAAATGCTTACTTTTATATGAGACTTATAAAATACAAATTTGATGTTGTAATGAGTTCAAATCTTCTGAGAAGATGGTCCACATGATTTTGGATTGTGCTTGTGTAGATTTGTGTAGATGTTGATGTAGGTGAAGTGAAGAGTATCCAGTGATCATGTTCATCACAAAGGTGTTTAATACAGGTGAGGTAAGAGCTCTCTAGCAGGCCAATCATGATCTTCCGCTGTTACCCTTTGTTTACCTTCAGTTTTCTGGTGACATTTTGGTGCAGAATGACATAAATGTTCGGATCCCAATTCTTTTTTCGCCAATATTTGTTTTTGGAACTGAGGTAAAGTCCACGTCCCGAACGAAATAAAGGTCTTACGAGGATGAAAGGTGATTTTTTTTTTAATGTTTCTTTCTTTCAACTCGTGACGAGAGATGTGAATGAGTTATTGTGGCTGGGGGATGATGTACCAAAGGAGAATTGAAAGTGAAATAGACAGACAACAGCTGTGGAGGAAGAAAGAAAAAGTGAGAAAGAGAACGAGTCAGATGTAAAGCGAAGTTGCAGTCAGAGATGTATTGAGATGATAGAGAGATTACAAACTACAGAAAGAGTACTTTATTATGTGTTTATCTTACACACACACACACACACACACACACACACACACACACACACACACACACAACCAAGCAGAACAACACACACACACACACACATACTCAGTATCACACAAATGCATATGATAGTGGATGGGATGCCAAACACTGAAAACAACAAAACAATATACACAGTTGGAGAAAGTACGCCCTGGCACAACCGAGCCCTCATTTCTCTCTATCCCTCGTTCTTTCTTTCTTCTTCACACTTCCTCTCTCACTTTTCTTTGGAAGCAGAAGGGAAACAGATACAGGGCACATAGGGTTGCACTTCCTGTCGTGGTGTTTTCCTGTGGTGTGGAGGCTCAAATCGTCTTGGGTTTACTCACAATAGTGTGTGTTTGTGTGTGTGTGTGTGTGTGTGTGTGTATGATTAGCATTCATCTTGGTATGACTACTCTATGTGGTTTGATGGATCATAATGTATCATCATTAGTCATTCCTACAAGTCTCTTCTTGTAGGTACACACACACGCACACACACACACACACACACACACACACACACACACACACACACACACACACACGCGCGATTGTTTTGTCTTATTTCTGTGCCATATTGGGGTATTTGGATTTATGATCCTACTATGTGTAATTCGGAGACCCTGAGGTGTATATGTCTGTTTGGGTGAAGGATCAGGGAGAGATTTTGAGGCTGACTTCAATAGGAAATACTGATTTATATATGGAATATAAGAAAGATACATCAAATATAAAATATAAGAAACATGAATAAGCCCAGGGGCACGGTGGTTTAGTAGTTAGCACGTTTGTCCTATGCCTCCAAAGTCGGGGGTTCAATCCTCTGACATGTGTTTGCATATTCTCTTCATGCCCCAGATGGTTTTTCCACGGGTTCTCCGGTTTTCCCCGGGCCAAAGACATGTACTGTAGGTTGATTGGCGCCTCTGAAAATTGTGAATGTCAGAGTGTGTGCGCCCTGCGAATGGGTTGGCATTCCATAAAAGGTGTGTCCTGCCTTGATGCCCGATGCCTCGTGA
This sequence comes from Kryptopterus vitreolus, assembly GCA_030449085.1. NCBI lineage: Eukaryota > Metazoa > Chordata > Actinopteri > Siluriformes > Siluridae > Kryptopterus > Kryptopterus vitreolus. The sequence continues at coordinate 3,836,705 of JACRUU010000022.1, forward strand.
CCCGAGATGGAAGTCAAATAAAGCGACAGAGGATGAATTAATGATGAATAAGCAAGCCCATTGTCAGACTGTATTTGTATTTTGGTGTAATATGGCTTGTTTTCACCGATATACATTTAATTTCAGCAATAAAATAAGAATAAAGAAAATTGATTTACTTGAATCATCCATGGAAAGTGGCACAGTGGCTTATTGGTTAGCACGTTCTTCCTCACACCGCCAGGGTCCGGGTTCGATTCCCGTCTCGGCCATGTGTGTGTGGAGTTTGCATGTTCTCCCCGTGCCTCAGGGGGGTTTTTCTCTGGGTTCTCCGGTTTCCCCCCGTCCAAAAACCCATCCCCAATCATTCACAGTAGGTTGATTGGCATTGGCATCTTGGAAAATTTATCCCTAGTGTATGAATGTGTGTGTGATGATGTGAGTGTGTGTGTGTGTGTGTGTGTGTGTCCTGCAATGGGTTGGCATTCCATCCCAGAGTGTATCCTGCCTTAATGCCCATAGACGCCTGAGATAGGCACAGACTCCCCGTGACCCAAGGGAAGATCGGATATAGCGGTAGAAGATGAATGAATGAATGAATTATCCATGAAATAATCTCTAGAATATACGATTACTTCAATATTCTATAGCAACAGCCCTAATAAAGACAATATTTAAAACCATCCCCTTGTTGTCCAATTTTGACTAGTGTTACATTTGACATTTTCTGCCCTGAATTCTGTTGTTTTTTTTCCGTGTACATAACGCAGTATTTAACAGATTGTTAAAGGGTTGAGATATGATGTTTTTCAGTTCTACAGCCACCTTCAAACGCAGCGTTTGAAGAGCAATCTGTGTACCAGAGGATTTTGGTTCATCAGGCTAATCTTTACCAAATGTTGAGCTCGGTGTGTTTAACGTGGGTGCGATGTCGCTGCAGGCACTGGAATTAGGCAAACGCAAACACATGGACATGCCTTCACCACTGCACACCTTCACTTCCTCCTGTTATGTGTTCATCCCACAGTGCTCTTCCGCGGGTGCATTGTGTACATGCACAGTATGGTTGTGTGTTAGACGAGACAAACCACATTCTTCTGTTTGGGTGTGTTGTCGCACGTGGCTGTGGCTATTGAGTTCATAAAGGAACAAGACCGCATGGATCATTTACCTCACGGCTCTTTTTAAACAAGGAAGCGGATTAGAACTCAAACCTGATTTGTTTAAGTGTGCATGTGAGTGTGTACATGTGTGTATGAATATATCATTCATGATCACATATTTTGTATATTAATGATTTTATTTGTTTTGCATAAAATATGGATGTTATACGTACTGAATATGTCCCAGCTGAAAGGTTTCTTTGGATGAATCACAAATTATATATGATTTTATCTTTACAGTGCATTGTGTAGGGTGTCTTAACACCATCATTGTGTACAAGTTTGTGGACCCCTGATCATCATACACGTTGCGTTCTGACCCTACCTTCCTAATATCACCGAGATATGCAAAGAAAGTATTTTACTGTGTCGAAAGGTAGATGTGACAAATATAAAGCACCTTTATTTCTTATCACAGGTTCAGTGCTTCAGTCAGGGATGTGCTATAGTGCGTAGCGTTACAGAGGATATGATCAAGGGAAAAAACACAATGTGTGCTGATCAGACGTGTCAAGTACTGAAGTACAAATACTTTGTTACCTTACTTAAGTAGAAATATTGGGTGTCTATACTTTAATGGAGTAATTCAGCTCCGTAATTTTCAGCCAGATTTTTACAACTACTCCTTACATTTTAAAAATAGACTCGTTACTCCTGTCGTACTATTTAATTTCCGCTTGTTATAGTTTAAAAAAAAAAGAAAACCATATCTGGATAAATGGCTCCATCCGGATAAAGTGAATGTGATTGGATGAGAAATACATACACCATTCCTACACCCAATTGGTTTGTACACGATCCATCACATCTGCACACGACACAAATCATATCACACTCAAGAAAGGAGATAACCAGTGTTGGGGTTGTTACTTCAAAAAGATCATTTCTTAAAAAGTAATATTTATCTACTACTGGCAAATTAAGCTACAGTACAGAGTTCAATAAAGAGACATTAAAATAGCTTGGCGATTATGATTGATGCAGCCTAAGCTTTTGTCCTTAATGGCACCCCCCACCCCTCCATACATTACTTTTACTTTTAAACATAAAGTTTTTTTTTTAAACCACTACTTTTACACCTTTACAGTCTTTTTAAACCCTATTATCTATACTACCTGAGTTTTTTTTTTAAACCACTACTTTTACACCTTTACAGTCTTTTTAAACCCTATTATCTATACTACCTGAGGAATAAATGTCAATACTTTTTGACAATAAATGAATAGCGCTGAATATGTATTTATTACTGAGTAACTACAGAGGTTTGTATAACCCCGCGCTTCTCATGTGTCTTTTTGAACACTGAAGACGTGTGTAAAAGTGCCACTGTGTTAATCCAAGGAGCTTTTCAGACTTTGAGTCATAACCCTCGAGTCGGCAAAACTGACTGTTCACCAAATTCCTCACACACTCTCTGGATGACCACTTTTCTAACTGAGCCCATCTTTTGTTGTTTTGCTCTTTAGGAGAAGCCAAGAACATCCCTCCCTACCCCGGGCCGAACAAAATGCGGGACTGTTACTGTACGGTGAACCTGGACCAGGAGGAGGTTTTCAGGACGAAAATCATCGAGAAGTCATTATGGTGAGGGATCTCTCCGGCGTTCCTTTCATTCCATCATCCCAGCGTCCTGCTCTCCAGCTCATGCGCCACTCGCCCTCATTCCTCCATGCTCTGTGTGTGTGTGTGTGTGTGTGTGTGTGTGTGTGTGTGTGTGTTGGGGGAAGGGAAGTCTGTGGTGAATGTGATGTGGAACACAGGAAGGAAGCACTGTGGTCATTTTGTGCAGTAGTTCCTTGTTACTGGATTATAAAAATCCAGACATGTGTGTGTGTGTGTGTGTGTGTGTTTTGGAAGGACAGAGCGGATGAAAGATGTGTTTTCATCATCTCAGAACACCGACCGTGAGCCGGTAATCGGCACTGCTCATGTGATGAGTGTATATAGAGAGCTGTAATCATGTAGGACAAACAGTCACACATTGTTTCTTCCCACTCAGAAAGGAGAGACTTATGAGGAAGATGAATAGACAGAACACATAGAGAAATGGAAAAATGTCAAATGTGGGTGTGTCACCACAAAATCAAGCCGCTTTTAACCATGACAGACCTGCCGCAGATCTCATCCCGGGACTAAATTCCTGGCTTTTGAGAGTTTTTTCCTCCCACGTACATGAGCGATATCAGTGCGGACCCTTTATTTATGCTCCCAAAGTGAGATGGGAAAGGAACTTTTAGCCGTAAGATCTGCACAAAATATCGTGTCAAATTTGTATTGTCTCATACACAGTGCATTTTTCTATAAAAGGTTCTAATGTACATTGTTGGATAAAAAGTTTACTCTGCTCTTTATCTTGTGTGCAATGAAATCCTTTCACATTCCTACACTGTTAAATAACGATATCTTTGTTCTTTATTTATTATCTAATTTATTCTTGGGAAAGGATCTCGTCCCGGAAGTGAGCGTTTTCATGTTTTGGTTTGTAGCAGCAGAAATGACTCGCAATCGAAAGAGTTTGTAGATTTCAGAAGACATGCATGATTGTGTCATATTGTCCTTTCTGAGTGATTTTGAAAGTTTCGCTCTGTTTCCTCTCCGACCGCAGCCCGTTCTACGGCGAAGACTTTTATTGCGAAATCCCGCGCAGCTTTCGCCACCTCTCCTTCTACATCTTCGACAGGGACGTCTTTAGGAGGGACTCCAGCATCGGTGAGTTCTCAGCAATGGGATAGCGCTCCTCCCTTCATTCCACGCTGCTCAGCTCGTACCTCAGTAACAGCAACACACTTAATGTTCACTGAAATGTCTTGCGTCTGACTTTAGTACTGATCAGAGTGGAAGGCTGTAGCAGATTAGATCACAGCCAGATTAATTAGTGTCCATAGGCAGGGTTTAAGCTATAATACTAATATGGAATAGTTTGTACTTGGTAGCATAAATGAGCACCGAGTAAAGCTGGGCCTATGTCCTATAAATTAAATCTCAGATTTTTTTTAGAAAAAAATTTGATTTTGTATACAGTGGGTATACAAAATACAGTGGCTATATAATACGCTATTTTGCCCTGTTTCTAGCCTGCATTTTTGTTGGGCTAATACTGTCATGTTTATCCCGCAGTACAACACGCACACCTCCTCATTCAATATCGCGGTTCTGTTTACGGTTCTAGAATAAATGAATTGTGCTGCTTTCTTTAGTTGCCACAAATTTAGTTGCTACAAACTATGGAAGCACACTGTGCCATACCGAATAGAAACCGTAAAATTTTCGCCTTTCAAGACCGACCTGAGCCATAAACACGAGTTAATTGAAAATAATGATTAATCGCCCAGCTCTAGCACTGATTAATCATTTCCGTAAACAAATATTTGACGAATTTTAAATGGAAGTTAAATTGTAGCAACATTACTGAGTTTGCCTTCTTGTAAAAAACACAGAGTAGATGCAGGATTTCGACTTAAGTGCTAGTTGCATGCCTGGTGTTTAACCCTGCGAACATTTGACATGACAGAAAGCAAATAATCATAGAAATGTATATCTAGTGGTGTAAAATTTTATACTGGACATGAAATTACTATAAAGACATTAAAATCATGATGAAAAAGAAATGTTTCAGTTTCATGAAAACATTTAATTAGAATCACAATGTTAATGGAAGGTAATCGGAATTATTGAGAGCCATTTTTTGTGTGTGTGTGTGTGTGTGTGTGTGTGTGTGTGTGTGTGTGTGTGTGTTGCGAGACACAGCATACGAGAAAAATCATTTTCACTGTAATAATTTCTCTGTAGTAAGGAGCTTGATGTCGGTGGTGTCAGCATCAGATCACACATGGGTCAGACATTGTGAGAAGATTAGCGACGCTAAGAGGCTTTTTGTGCTTTTTACCTGAAAGCTGCAGATGCTAATGGGCCTCATATGTCGAGCAGATGTGAGCGGCGGCAGCCTGCCGAAACCAGAATTTTTTTTGTTGTTTAGACTTCGCTATAGCATAACACTCTGCTTATATTGCACAGTGCCAATTAAGGCTTGACAATAACAAGCCAGATGCTGTAAGGCATTCCTGACCCTCAATTACCAAGAAGTAAGTACTTGTGTGAGGCTAAAACGTGAAATTATCTACTCGAGAAGTACACATTATGTAAAAAAAAAAAAGTACACTGTTTTCTTGATAGGCAACGAGAGGTCACTATTAATATATTTCGAAGTTACGCAGCATGAGAAATCTTTCAAAATCTGTTTTATAAAATTCAGTTCAGCTTTATTTATAGAGTTCTCTCTGAACAATGGACATTGCCTGGAAGAAGCTGTACAAAAATCCAGATATGGTTTTATAATTTGACAAAATAAGTGAGAAAATCTCCATGAGACATGTTTAGGAGGAGAAATATATATTTTGAACGAAGCTGCGATCGTCATTTATGAGATGAGATCTTACCGTCAATCTGACTCGGAACGTGAGAAGCTCAATCAATCGATAATGCTATTTGTTATCACCGAATTTCATTATCGAATGTTATTGAATAGTCGTTGCAGCCAGAGTCAAATGAGGATGGGGTTCTCTGTTGAGTCTGGTTCCTCTCAAGGTTTCCTGTTCACATGGAGTTTTTCCTTGCCACCGTCGCTTCGGCTTGTTCAACAAGAAACAATTAGGGCAAATCTGATTTTCACTTTTCACACAAGTATTATGTAAAGCTGCTTTGAGACGATGACAAATTGTTAATAGCGCTTTATAAATAAAATTGAATTGAATTGAATTGAATTTACCTCATTCGTCATTTTTGCGATCTACAGTCTCATTCCTGCAGTGTGACTTCTACTAAGAGTTAATCCCATTACCAATAGGAGAGCCTAAACCTAATTACATAATGTTGAAGAAAGTTCAGTGGAGAGTAACAAAAAAACAAGAAATGATTTGCATAATGGAAGGTAAATGGAGTGTTTGTATGACGTTTTTATTATCAAGGCATGTTATGAACAAAATTGGCGCTACAGTTTGTTATTATTTGCTACTGAATGACTAAGGTCTAAACATGTCATGAATTGACGAGGATGAAAGTTGTATAATTTCTGTATGTATCAGGTTGTGACTGTCGTACTGTATGACGACGGAGATCCTCTAGTGCACACATGTCAAACTCAAAGCCCGGGGGCAGAATATGGGCTGCCACATAATTTTCTGTATCCCACAATAACTTAAAAGGTGTATGATTGTCTTAAAATAATGCTGCTTTAAAGATTGCATAAACTACATATAGACAATAAACTACATCTCCCACAGCATCTTAAGAGCGACTTATGACTGATCAATTGAGGGTTAAGGGCCTTGCTTGTTGGTGCTGGGATTTGAACCAGCCATCTTAGGGTCCAGAGCCCAATGAGCACCACATCCCTCATAAAAATCCGGCATTATGTGGTCATTGTTGGGTCATTGTTGAGTTCAATAGCATTATCGCTGTGAATTTAGGTGTTGTGTGTAAACATGAAGCATGTTGCGATGATGAAATGGCATCCGACAGTGTAAAAGTACTCTCGATACCAGCGATACCAGAGTTAAGCACATTTCCTCTTGAAATTTCTCATTCCATTTATAATATAGCTTAATTAGCACAAGTTTTCTATTGTTATATTCCATTGGTTAGTCTTGCTGAACTCTCTGTGCAGAGTCTCAGCTCTTGTGCCCTGCATTGTTACATCAGGGAAGGGGGGTGGGGGGGTGGCTTGGGCTAAAATCTATCTGGATGTATCTTACCGCACGGGCTGACGTTAAGATGAATCTGAGCCGAGCTATGCCCCGTTTGAACCCATATCACTCATCCAGTGCTCGAAACCACACCAAAAGTGCCATGTACTGTTCTGAGCTTGTTAGTATGTGTGTGTATGTGTGTGTGAGTTGTTGCGCTCCGTTTCACCTCGCCGAGCGGGTGTGAGGTCTGCCTACTTATCTTGCACTCCCTTCTATGCCTCTGACATCAGCGCTCCGACCAAGGCCCAGAAAGAAAAATGTCCCGCTGAAGAGTTTCTCAGCGTGAGGTTGTTTTATGCCGAAACAAATTACACGATTAAACTTGACTATAAGGGTGTCGTTCCTTGTGATGGAATACGTCACGTTTACAGTGCAGCAAAATAATAAATTGAGCCTAAATGTTTTCCTTTCGCGCGCGCGCGCGCGTGTGTGTGTGTGTGTGTGTGTGTGTGTTATTGGTTGAGAAAATAAATGAATAGAGACAAAATAGTAAAGAAAAAAAGAAGGAGCAGGCAGTAAGCGGGGGAAGGGAGGGAGGTAGGGACGTCTCATGTGTCAAACATTTACCACAGCTGTGCTCATTAGAGATTGTGTGTGTGTTGTGTGTGCATGCAGGGGGCTGTGGGGTAGGGGGAAGGTGTTGATAACAGCAGTGCGAATGTTTCCATGTTTTGTTTTGTTTTTTTCAGGGAAGCTGAAACAGCTGCTCTTCAGCCAGCTAAATAGCGTCACAGTTTTGTATCAGTGCAGAATAATTGTCCAGTCCGACCCGTCCTTAAACATTAAACTAGAGATGCGGACCAATCCGAGAGCACCGAACAGCCTCAGGCTTTTATGTGTTACCAAACATTGGAGGAAACATGGGAGGAACAAACTTCCACCGATTCTCAGCAAAATAATTGCACTCCGTATACAGAGGTGGAAAGCAGCCGAATGTATTTATTTTCTTGATACTGAAATTATTTGTGTGTACTTACAATTTTTAAAGTACTTATTTCAAAATTTACACGTTTTGCTTAAGTATTGTACTTAACATTTTAAATCATATCTGTTAAATAAACATAAACAAATATATTGCTAAGTGGCTAAAAAAAATGGCACCCCGGAAACTGCTGATCTGAATGATGGCGTGAAAACTCTGAAGACAGAAAGATGGAGACCAACAAGACAGGTTATTTTCTCAGGTTATTTGTGTAGATACGTGTACTTTAAAAAAGCAATGTTTTGAGTTTAATAATCGTTAGTTTT
>JACRUU010000022.1:3849838-3974838 GCA_030449085.1 Kryptopterus vitreolus
GTACATCGCATTCCTCATTTAGTTGAAGCTGAACCACGATAAACCCTTGTTCTAGGGTCCAAGAGTGCCAACCCCTGACCTTCCAATCAACAACCCAGAGTCTTAACTACTGAACTACTGCTTCCCCTTTGTGTAGATGAGGTGAGAAAACGCTTTTAATAACCGCCAGTCTTCTGGAGTGATGTTCCACTAGATTTTAGTGAGCTTGTAGACATTTGTGCTTACTCAGACATAAGGGTGTTGGTAAAGTCAGGTATTGATGTAGGTGAGGTTAGGAGGCCTGGAGTGCTGTCAGTGTTCACATTCATCCCAAAGGTGTTCAGTAGGTTTGAGGTCAGAGCTCTTTAGTAGGAGATCTTCCACTTGAACCCATGTTTGGAGTGGAAGATCTCTTAGAGGTGAAGAATATCATCATGGAGCTGGCTTTGTGCACAGGTGCATTGTCATGCTGGAACAAGTTTGGCTGTCCTAGTTCAAGTGAAGGGAATTTTACAGTACAGTACTGTAGCTGGGCGATATGTCATATAAATTTACTCTGATTTTTTTATAGACAAAATTAGATTTTTGATTTTTCCGATACAATGTCCGTTATTTTTTACCTGTTTTTAGCCGGCGTTTTGTCTGAAGTTGTAAACCCGAACCATTTCCAACCAACTGATGAAACTGGAAACAAGCTCTTCACATTTGTCAGAGCGCACTGCCATGTAGTATTTCGTATTGTGTAAATGTAATGCTGAACGGGAGAAAGAAAACTATGGGGAGCAAACCAAGGTGAAATCGTAAAATAGATTTTCATATTTTCAACATCAACATAAACCATGAAGTCAAATAAATCGATAATTTATCAATTATCGCCCAGAACTACAGTACGGCAACTTTACACGTAGAGTTTGTTGAAGAACGGCGTATGCACAGAATCGTCAGGTGTCCCGATACTTGTCCATATAATGCATATGGAATTTATAACAGTGTAATTACACCATACATTGTAAATTCGGTAATGTTAAATAAATATGGTCTTGTAAAATCTTGCAAGTTAATGTGCCAGTCTGAACCTTTCATCTGATTAGCAATTCCATTTGTATAAAATTAAGTGAGCCGAGGTCAGAGGTGTGTGTAAAGTGTGCACAATCCTTCTCACAAGACTGTAAATGAACGTATTAGCAGATCAGCGGTTTAAGGAAGCTCAGGTTTGCTTTCGCTGAGATTCTATAGCAGAGTGATTAGACAGCGACTGCATGAATGAGTCATATCTCAGCGCTTTACTCACTCACTGTTTGGAGGGAGCTCGTTTAAAAATTAAGCTCTGTGTGTGTGTGTGTGTGTGTGTGTGTGTGTGTGTGTGTGTGTGTGTGTGTGTGTGTGTGTGTGTGTGTGTGTGTGTGCAGTGTGTGTAGGGCAGAGGGCAGACTGACGGAGTGTATTCACCACAAAACAGACATTTTTTAAATGATTATTTTCTATATGTTTTATGAGATTAGCATTTGACCTAAAACATTCACTCCCCTAAGCTCTTAAAGGCACCCTGACTTTTATGAATTTAGTTCTAATAGCACACACACACACACACACACACACACACACACATTCTCTCTTCAGCCCAAAGAAACATCTGTATTATTCAGAAGGCTAGATTTGCCCTAAAGCGGATCTCCAGTAACACTGTCGTATTCATTTGTGACTGTGTAGAAAGGAAATGTATGTGTGTGTGTGTGTGAGAGAGAGAGAGAGAGAGAGGAGAGGAGAGGAGAGAGATAGAAAGGCAGAAATGAATGGTAAGAAATAGAGAGAAGAGATGGAGCATCTTTCGACAATCATAAAGAGCACATTGTTTTGTGTGTGTGTGTGTGTGTGTGTGTGTGTGTGTGTGTGTGTGTGTGTGTGTGTGTGTGTGTGTGTGTGTGTGTGTGTGAAAGAGAGTCTCCAGATGCCTGTCAAGTCTCATTTGCATATTGATGATGTCGGCTGGAGTTTGACAGTGCAGCTCTTTAATGGATTTCACACACTCACACACACACACACACACACACACACACACACACACACACACACACACACACACACACACACATATATATAAAATTAGGACATTTATACCCAAACAAGTCAATGTTACATTAACGTTTCATTCTACAAATATGATCTGCTACAGCAAATCGAACATGGCCCGAATTGCACTTCATTCAAAACAACATTCTTTCATTCTTGCAATGATGAAACAACTGCAACACCTAAAATGCTCCACATACCTTCTCTCTCTCTCTCTCTCTCTCTCTCTCTCTCTCTCTCACTCTCTTTTTTCACTTTTTCCTCGTCGGGTGTGTCTCCAGTCGGGGTGTGTCTCCATGGTAACGCCATCCCATCCTCCACAGGGAAAGGTTCACTTGGAGCTGCGCCTGAGCGAGGTCATCACAGACAGCGGAGTCGTCTGCCACAAGCTGGCAACCCGGTGAGTCAGCCAATCCCCTCGCTCCCCACACTCCCTCCGCTAGCCAATAGAGAGGCTGCAAACGTCACATATACCTGACTGCTCGTGTCGGAAGACCGGTAGCGTTTAGAGCAGGTCCGGAGCTGTGAAACAGAGATGTGTTATTTTTTACTTGTTCTGCAGAAATCTGAAAGAAATGGGTCACTGCTGCATTTTGTTCCATTTATAATATGCTTATTATTAGTGCAAAAAAGCCATCCTGACTCAGATTTTTTGTTTTTTCATGCATTCATCCTGAATATCTTCATGCAACCACCGCGGTTCATTAAGCTCCATCAGTCCTAAATGTAGATCTCAGAGAGCCGTTTTATCAGATATTTGCATTCTTTAGATCTATGGACATGTTAGAGAGTTACATTCCAGCGAGAGACAAAACGTTGCCTTATGTTTCGACTTCTATTTGTTTAGGGCAAAATGGAACTTAAAAATAAACAGCATTCTTTGAGGAGGAGTGTTGCTTTGTCTTTTTGCACATTTATTTTTAGAACCTATTTTCTTTGTCATTATGAAACAGAGCTTGGTCAAAGGCAGTGTCTTGTCTGATTGTTGGCAGAGCTTTTGGATCGGAAGCATGGATTAGTCTTGTGAGAATCAGAGGCTTTACACATTTTTGATGCTTTTGAACGTTTTGTCAGATACAATTATCTCATTGTTACTGCGCTCACGGACCCAGTCGTGGCAGATTGGTGGTGCCGGGCTGGAACTCATGACCTTATGATCAGAAGTCCAGCATCTTCACCACAACTTCTTTCAGAAATAGCATATACAAAACAGATACAAGAAACAATTAGGGTCAAACTGATTTTCATTTTTCATTATATACATGTTCCATTAAGTATTATGTAAAGCTGCTTCGAGATGATAACAAATTGTAAAAAGCGCTCTACAAATAAAATTGAATTGAATTGAAAACATATGTTTTACTCCTGCTTGTTGAGACATTTTACAATTAGACACACACAGCGCAGAAGAAGGAGTGTAAATATCAGAGGTGGACTGATTAGGATCAAACTGAATTAAAGTATTTAAAATAGATAACAAACATAATGGCCACGGTGGCTTAGAGGTTAGCACGATCGCCTCACACTGCCACGGTCCGGGTTCGATTCCCGTCTCGGTCATGTGTGTGTGGAGTTTGCATGTTCTCCCCGTGCCTCAGGGGGTTTTCCTCCGGTTTCCTCCCGGTCCAAAACATGCATGGTAGGTTGATTGGCACCTTGGAAAATTGTCCTCAGTGTATGAATGTCTGTGTGATTGTGTGTGTGTTTGTGCCCTGCGATGGGTTGGCATTCCATCCAGGGTGTATCCTGCCTTAATGCCCATAGACGCCTGAGATAGGCACAGACTCCCCGTGACCCGAGGGAAGATCGGATAAAGTGGTAGAAGATGAACGATTGATTGAACAAACATAACGCTATGTGTAATATATTATTGTAATTTACTATAATTATATTAAGAATAAATCAATATAATTTATACATTTATACAATATACATTTATGTCTGTGCAGTCTTGCCTGTTAAAACAAGAGGCTGCTTTTGAAATGACAGCGTTTGCAACCTGGAGAAATCTATAGGTGCAGATTAATTGTCAAAACCAATTAATCGGTCGACCGTAACAACATATCTGTATGGAAGAGTACAATGGTTGTGGAATGTGCTGGGATGGTTGGAGTATTTTAGATTTCCTGTGTAAGAGTAACATCTGTAAACATCTAGTTTGTTGAGAGGAGAAAGTTTACAGCTGACAGATTCACCATTCAAATTCAAAAGCAAAATGAAAAGTGATGTCTCAGTTTGTAAGACTTTTTTCGGTTAGAATGTTGTGAGTTCCAATCCCAGCATCTTCACTCTGCCACTACCTCGCACACTGACAATGAACTTGTAAAGCCTAAACTGGACCCTGTAAGAGTGATGCTTCGATGAAATGTTAGTCAGATTAACACAAACTGTAGATTAGGGAATTAATCACATGGTCATTTTGCCACATCTCTCGGCCACAGGATTGAATAATTACCTGATACAGGAGTTTTTGTTTAAGTTAGTGTACTTGTTGTGTTGCTGCTCTCAGTGTTTGCAGCACTCGGGGATTTTTGTACGTCACTTCCCGGGTGTATTCAAGGTCTGTTGAGGCACCAGGTCAGCTGTGTATTACACAAACAGGCTTAGCACTCAGGAAGTGCTGCCTTATTAACGCATTTAAACACTCCTCACATTTACCCACAGGCTGTACATGTTAATCACACACCTGAGTAGAAACCACAAAAGGGGTCATGCTATGGGCCGTATGAACAAAGTACACCAATTATTGTAATGTCTTTCTTTTATGGCTTGGAATGACCTGTACATTTTTTCCATTAACAGGTCTATTGTGTTCTGTTAATCATCACCACAGTAATGTGTGTGTGTGTGTGTGTGTGTGTGTGTGTGTGTGTGTGTGTGTGTGTGTGTGTGTGTGTGTGTAAAAGAGAGAAAACCAGGAAGAGCAATGTTAATGCAGTAAAGTTGTGTGTGTGCGTGTGTGTGTTATTGTCTAAATGAGTATGAGTAATGCTAGAGTTGGAATGAGTGCGAGTGTGTCACTAAGTGTGTGAGTAATATAGTTTTTGCCGCAGACACAGTAACTTTGACAGTCGTATCGCGAGCGAATAAAAAAAAAACGAGACTATTGATTATTTTCAGGAAACGACACGATGCAGTACTGGGTTCTGGATTAGTCACTTGTGTACACTGTGGTATATTTTCATGATCCAACATCCAAGAGGGGTGTGGAGCTTCATTTTTCCACCATGTATCAGTGCACATATTCAAAATGGAGCATATATAACATACTTTCTGTGGCTTGAATGCCATTACTCCGTCATGCACTCGATTACTTTGAGCATTTTTCAGTTCCTTTATTACTAGCCTGTTTAGTGGTACAGGAGATACAGTCTGTTGCTTTTCTCATCTGATATAGAACTGGTTTATTTTTTCTGATTGTTTATACTATTATTATTATTATATGTTTTAAATTCAATTGCATTTAGTCTTGCAAACATTCAAGGAGAAGTTGCTTTGGATAAGGGTGTAGGTCAAATTCCATGAATGTAAATATAGTATGATTAATGTTTACAGCTATTGCGCGAATTTAAAAGCCATCTGTCTATTCATAGATGTTTATTAACTCTAGAAAATCAGGTATGACTTAAGAACATCATGGTTAAAATGTCAGTCTGTACACACACATTCATACTCTTAGTAATTTCACATAGACGTGTTTGAGCAGGGATAGACTCTGCGATCGGGCTAAGTATCTAACCATGGACTCTGGAGCTGTGACATACCTAGAAGCCAACACTTTTAACACTTTTACTATAGGGAAATCAATTCATTCATTCATTCATCTTCTACCGCTATATCCGATCTTCCGTTGGGTCATGGAGAGCCTGTGCCATCTCAGGCATCTATGGGCATTAAGGCAGGATACACCCTCGATGGAATGCCAACCTATCGCAGGGCACACACACACACATTCATAGGGACATAGGGGCAATTTTCCAAGGTGCCAATCACCTTAGCATGCATGTTTTTGGACCGGGGGGAAACCGGTGAACCCGGAGAAAAAACCCCTGAGACACGGGGAGAACATTCAACCACACACACATAGATGAGACGGGAATCGAACCCGGACCCTGGCGGTGTGAGGTGAACGTGCTCACCACTAAGCCACCGTGCCCCTACTATATGGAAATCAATTCATGTTAATTATGTGGCATATTAATTATGTGTACAGGGATTCTACGTTTTTTTCTGCCTAAACTGAAACTTAATGCGAGGTATTTCGAAATGACATTTGGGTACTATGTAGGTGTGCTTGTGGTGCTTTCTCAGAAACATTGCCACACCAGATGTGCTTGAGACACCTGGTGTAGCAAATGGGTTGAGTGATGACACAGGAAATGCAGGAACACATGATTGCAGAACGACGCTCTGTGGCATGTGTACAGCTGACATTTACAGTTATGACATTTGGCAGATGCCATTATCCAGAGCGCTTGTCATTTTATTTATGTAGCTGAGCATTTGAGGGTTAAGAGCCCAGCTCAAAAACACAATAATGGCAGCTTGGTGGTCTTGGGCCTTGGAACCTTGCCAATCAGGAGCCCAAAGTTTTTAACCTCTGAGGTACCAAACTTTTAACATTATACCCATGTGACTGAATAAGACAGGGTTATTCCTGGGTCTTCGTCAGTCACAAATGTCTCGGCTCAAAGCAGTCATTAGGTCGCGATTTGGACATTTGTTTGGGAATCCTGACTGTTAGGACATTGCAAAAGATTTCTCAACACAAAAAAGAGCATCAACATTGGATAGAAATATTTGGTATTTTTTTGCGTTTATTGAAAGTGTGGTTTTGTGTGAGGAACGCTCATGTCAAGATGTAAGAGAAGACAAGAGAAGACTTACCATCGTATCAGTTGATTTTGATGTGAGGGAGAGAGCAAAGACAGAACTGAAGATGGAGAATGTGTGCTTGGGGGAGGTGCTCCCTGCTCCTTCTTTCTGTCACAAATGTGCCCTCTGTCAAGCGCTGATCAAATAAGGCTTTGCCGGGACAAAAAAACATGTTGGCGACCCCCCAAAAATGTTCAATGTAGGAAAAACCCTGTAAGTGATGGTGTGGCTCCGTACATTTAACCCTGCAGAATTGTCTCAATTCATCCTAGTGTTGAATCCAGCTTTCTTAAGTTGCTTAAAGCCTTCTGGATCTGGATCTGGTGCTTTTTCATTAGGGAGTCAAATGAAATCTGATTAGTTCCAGATTGCTGCCCAGGCAACAGCATCCAAAAATACACCAAGTGACAAAGCTGCGATTCGTCTCGCTCGTCAGAATTGTCAGCATCTCTTAGGTATTTTTTTTTAGTAATCTAATTATTATCAAAATAAAAAAAGGTGATGTGAGTTGTATTTTTTCCCACTAAACTGATATGCTTAGCATAGCATGACATTTATGCAACCATTAACTACGCATTCATAACATTGGTATTTGATAAATCGATCAAATGTTTTGCAGGGAGTTTTTCACCCTGGTGTTTTCTCATGACCCCGACTTTTTGGAATTTCACTTAAGGACTACATCTTTAACAGTTTTGGTTGCACAATTGCATTACAGTCCTGTGCGTAATTTCCAAGCATTCCATATTATACCGATAATCTAATTGAGTTGTTTTTTTCCTTTCAGTGCTGCTTTCAAAAATCCTCAGCTTGACATTTATATATATTTATATATATAAGATCATGCAGATTTGCAAGAGATAAAGAAAATAAATCACAGCAACCTACAAAATCTATTCATATACAGGACCGATTTTACCTCCAAGAACATAATTTAATTTAAGTCTGGAATGGCTTGTGGTCTTTCAACGTGTTCAGGATTCTTTATGGGAAAAATCTTTCTGTTTTAATCTGGTAATTAAAGAAGCCAAGCAACAGCTGATATCATGTTGTTCAGCAAACCAGTCCTTTTAACAGTATGTGTTGGGGATGTGATGAACCTGGAACACAGGAACATCATTAGGAAGAAGAGTGTGGATGCACCTGGTCCCATACAATTACGTCAGATCTTTTTTTTCAGTTCGGTCTTTTATAAGCGTGCAGAGTAATTACTGGACCCTAAGGATTTCAGCCACACGGTTGCTCATAGTGCTGCGGATCGTCTATTGTGGAAAAGTGCTTTGTGGTAGACTATTTCTACACAACTCTGTCCAGACAGAATGACTATTTTTCCATTGTTTAGGGCTGCGGTTTTAACTTTTGGCATAGAAAAGGTTTTAACCCTAACCCAAATAGCATCTAAGCCATGCGTTTTAGCATCGTGAGGCTCAGTGTTGAATAACAGGTGCTTTTCACCTGTTATTGTAGCATCGTGCGTATTCCTCCGTACCGCTGTTTTTTAAAGTAAAAAAGCATAGACATGGACCAGCTGAAAGTGAGAAAATATACTGCGGCCTCTAGGATTCTTTGTCGCCATTTTACAATGATTACTAACGAAGCACTAACGAAGAGACCCAATTCAAAATAGAGATGCTAGCCTACTGCACCACTGCCAACTAGTGTTTCGGAATAGTCACTGCAGAGCGAAGCAGAAGTATAAACACTCATGTCGGCTATGTGCGTAGGCTACAGAGTTCACTCGTCGCAGAACTAAAAATCAGCCTTATTTCCCTGCATTCAGATCATGCTACGTTCACACGTTATTGGTATTTTTTAAATAGTTATTGGCCGATTTTTGTTACTTCAGCACTTTGTTTTGTACTTGAATGCAATACATGTTTGTTGAAATAATGAGAATTGTGTGAGAGAATCATGATCTCAGTCCCCATTGTGATTCACATTTTAGCAAGGACCCTACTGGCTTGTTTAATTAGAATATGAAGGCCTACACTATGTAGCACTAATGGGCTGCAGTGCCAGTCAGCACGCAGGTATGGAGTTTCATGGCTTCATATACATGGATGGACAAAAGGCATAAATTAGTGTGTGCTTTTTGAGCATCGTTCTATTTACCTCCATTCTACTGGGAAGCTGTTTCACTGGATTTTGGCATGTGGTTGTGTGGTTTTGTGGTCATTCAGCCACAATAGCATTAGTAAACTCAGGAACTAATGTATGGTGTGGAGGCCTGGTGTGCAGTCGGTGTTCTATAGCAGACCAGAGACTAGAAATCAGATATCTGCAGCAGGTCATTTAATATCTTCCACTATAACCTACGTTTATTCATATCTTCATGAACCTTCCTCTGAAACTTATTATTTACAAATACAAAAGATAATATTTACTTACCGTAAATTTCGGACTATAAGCCGCTACTTTTTTCCTAGGTTTTGAACCATGCGGCTAATAATACAGTGCGGCTAGTCTGCAGATTTTTTCCAGACCGCTAGGGGCTCTCAAACCGGAATTAGAATCAAAACTACCACAAAATAAAAGCAAAGAAGAAGAATGCGCTAGTTCCTCTTTAGCAGATATAAGTCGGTAGAAGCGGATAGAAGGAGGACAAACTCTATCTTTACAAGGTTAAGGTGACGTCATTTCACACACAGGAGAAATGAAGATAAATACTGTAAATAGCGCTTATTTTCTCTTGGTTCTGTCCTGTTTTAATCAGTAAAGTTGCTGCTCGGTGCTCTCTCTCTCTCTCCTCCCTGCTCTTTTCACCACACACACACACACACGCGCACACGCGCACACGCGCACACGCGCACGCACACAGACCGCTGACACCACACACCAAGCGCACGAACACACCCCACCACACACACCACGCACGCTCGCACACACACACACACACACAAACACACACACACACGCACGCGCGCGCACACACACACACACGCGCACAGCACACGCACGCACACACACACACACACACGCGCGCACGCACGCACACACACACACGCACACACACACACACACACACCACACTCGCACGACGCGCGCACACACACACACGCACGCACACAGACACACACACGCACACACACGGCCCCAACACGCACTCACACACACACACACACACACACACACACACACACACACACACACACACACACACACACACATACAAACACACACACACGCGCGCGCGCCTAGTGTCCTAGTGTCGCGGACACGGACGCTCGATATATGTTTATGCCTAACCTTTGTCTCCGGTACTCCCGGTACCACGGCGCGCAGAGCGCAAGGCTCCCTAGCCTGTCTGGCCGCTCCGTATGAGCGGCGTCTCCTGAGTTCTTTATTCTAATAAATCCTGTTTTTGTATGAATTCCGGATCTCCGCGTCTCTGTGCAGCGTCCACCGTTACACCGTGTTAAAATACAGGTTAGGAAAGGTTCTAAAGCGGCAATTCAAAAGCGGATGCGGATGCGGCTTGTATGCCGGTGCGGCTTATTTATGAATTTTTTTGGGTTTTTTTTTAAATAGAGCAGATGCGGCTTATATCCAGGTGCGCTTTATAGTCCGGAATTTACGGTACTTCATTTATTTATTACTCCATTTGTTGGTGTTTCAAGTACACTGGCATTGCATGGCAAGTACAACATCTTTGTGCAGTTCAAGTGCTCTGGACAGGGATTGGGAACCACAGTGTTATTTCAGTTGATTATTTGTATAGAGCATTTAACAACAGACATGGTTTTAAAGCAGATTTACACAGATAAAGCGCTAATTAGATGACACATAGTTCCACAAATGTACAGATGTCTATGTGCTTGTAATCGTAATTGCAGGTTTGGCATCAGTGCTGTAGATCTGACAGTACCTTGTTTAAGAAAAGGGTTTGGAAGTTATTGTTTTTCTGCCCTTATAGTAAACCTTTTAGTTAAGACTGGAAACTTGGGCTAGGACAAGTAAATAAGGGGGTAGTTGACTGCTTTAGGCTTTGGACCTTGCCTCTGAAGGTTGTGAGTTGAAGCCAGAACAAGTTTTTTTAACCCCATAGCTGCTCACAGGTATGAAGGAGATACATGTAAGTCATTCTGGATAAGGCCGTCTGCCAAATGCCATAAAAGTAAAGGGTTTAAATCAGGACTTGTTCGTCTTTAAGTACACTTATCCTAATGATCCTCATTATTGTTTCTTTTCCCAGAGTGCTAGAGTGCCAAGACTTGCCGATTGTCAACGGACAGTGTGATCCTTACGCTGCAGTGTCCTTACAAGGGCCATCCAGGTAAAAGTCACCACAATACCTGCATAATCTTCATGTGCTATAGTAGGGAGCATGTATGGTTAAAAAAAAGTTTGTCAATGACTTGTGAATGTCAACCACAAATGTTTTTTCCTCTCTTTCCTTTCCTGTGTCTTTCAACTCGAACAGATCGGAAGCCAAAAAGACCAAGGTCAAGCGGAAAACCAACAACCCTCAGTATGACGAAGTCTTCTACTTTGAGGTAGAAAAATAAAAACAGATGTCTTCAAATGTAATTCTCTCCGAGTAAACATTAACCGGTAGAACCATTATTATTTACACTTATGTGCAATGGAGCCTGAGGTTTCATGCATGATGCATACTTTTGAATCACACTTATTTTTGCGAAATAAAAGCCATTGGATCGAATCTGTAAGCTTTGCAGCAGGGGGGTTTGCATTGCATTTGTGAACATTGTTGCATGAAATAGTCGAGATCCATTGTATTACTTGGAGCCGCAGAGGTCCAGCTAACAGTTTGTGGTTTTCCGCTTGACAAGCGCCCACACCTTTGTAACCTCTCAAAAACCATGTCTGTACATTGTTTTTGTTTTTTTGTTTGTGTAAACGAGCTGAACGCAAATTGGGGTTGAAAAAAAAAGTATGAGGACCAAAAATGGAAGGAGGACATGCCCCACCCTACACACCGCTTACAGAGGACCCTCGGAAAAGTTGTTGATGTTTAAACTCCCGCGAGATGAGTGACGATAACCTCTCCAACCCGCCGTAATGAGAACTCTGTATTGACTTGCCGTGTCCTTATTCTCTGCCACTTTACTCCATGTTGACCATCCTTGGACAAAACTGTCTAATGCCTCCGTTGGCACACAGACACAGAGGAGACAACGGCAGGATTGATTCCAATTGCTGCAAGATACACAATCCACTCCATTGATCTCATCGCCCTCGCAGTCACAGCCTTTCCCACACAAAGCACGCCACACAGACATACCGAACCCTACAGCCCCGGAGTTCATCCCAGTGCCGCATACCTCACCACCAACCACAGCACGTGCTCACTACAACCGAGACTTCCCACATTTAATTAAAGCCCTAAATGACATCTGATAAACAAGGTACACTATAAAATGGACAAAAAAAGTATTCGGACACTTTTCTAGTTTTATGGCATTTCTAGCTGTATGTGGTTCTTTCAGTCAGAGGTGGAAACAGTAATAAAATATTATATTCAAGGAAAAATACTCTTACTTCAATGACATTTTACTGTAGTACAAGTTACCGGCTAAAATCTTCTCATTGAAAGTAAACTTACATTTTTACTTCAGTGTGGAGTGGGGGATCAATGTTCTCAATCTCAATCTAGTTGTTTTTAATTAAGTGCAGTAACAAGAGATGTTTCTACTTAAGTAGAAATTTTGGTAGGACTTTTGCTTCTACATTTTTACGCAGTTAACTGTACTTTCTACTCCTTACATTTAAAAAATAGACTCGTTATTCCAATTTCATTCTGGCTTGTCATCATTAAAAAAAGCCTATCCAATTAAATAGCTCCATCCGGATAGAGTGAATGTGATTGTGTTATGTGGTACATATATCATTCCGACACACTATTGGTTTGTACGTGATCCATCGCACCTGCAAACGACACAAATCACCTCACACTCCTGCAAGGACATAACCAGTGTTGGGTCGTTTCTCAAAAAAGATTATTTCTTAAAAGTGATTATTTCTCTCCTACTTGCTCATTTATCCAGTGGGTGTTTTTTCTTCATCCTTCGCAAATAAGGTACATAAAGAGTAAAGAGACGTTTGAATGAAGTAGGGAATGCGATTGGTGCGGCTTTTGCCTTAATGCCATTTTCCCCCCTTACATTACTTTTATACTCTAAGTAGTTTTGCAACCAGTACTTTTACACTTTTACAAGAGTAAAAAGCTTGAATTGATACTTCAACTTCTACAGAAGTATTTTTATATCCTAGTATCTATACTTCTACCTGTGAATACCTTTGACACCAGTGGTAACAACAACAATGTTATTTATTGACAGAAACCACAAATGCAGATTCGGTATTCAGACATTGAGCACACACACACACACACACACACACACACACACATATGCACACACTGAACATCTCCAAGTTCACCAGCATGTCGCTTTTGCTGCATCGCTTGTAACATCTCCATCTTTCTTTCTTGTTAGTTTAGCTTACTTTTAGGCATGATTCCTCCACCCTCAATCCTTGTTTTTATTTTCTTTTTTTTTTTACTAAGTAATATGTATTAAAGTGTAGTTAAGTACAATACTTTACTTATGTATAAGTAAAAAAATGTACAATGTACAAATACACACAAAAATACTCAATTTCAGCAAAATGAATAAATGTAATTAGTTACTATCTAGAATTTAGGATAACATCTTCCTAGGAGAGTGCAGGTTATTAATAAGGGCAAATAAGAGACTAGAGAAATGTTGACTGTGAGGCTTAAAAAGCAAAAAGGAATTTTATGTTCAGGTGTCCCCAAATATAGTGTGTCATATTACCAATGATATTTAAGCCCTATAGTAGTGGTTTAGGTGGTTCATACGATGCAGACCCATGCAATGATTTAGTCTTTTGAAAATGCCTGGAAACCCATTTCCTCGAAAGACATGCAGTGGAATGGAAATCAGGATGTTGCATCGCAGTCCTTGACGTGACAGACATGTTTTCCCCCTCCGAAATAATTGCATATTATTCCAGGTCATGAAATATGAAACAATTTGGTTTTACTGAACTGCTTAAGTAAGTTAGGGATACAACTGCCTGCTTGTATCAGATGATACGCAGTTTGTGAATAACACTGACACAGTAACTGTAATATCATAACAGGATCTTCAGTATTTGCTAGTTATTTGGTAACATCTACAAAGCTGTCAAGAGTTCCTTTGCTAGCTCTTTATGTACAGAACATTTAAAAAGAACAGAAGAATGATGTTCAGGGGTGGTACATTTACATGTTCACTTATAGCATTTGGCAGACACACTTAATCAGAATGACTTACATAGATCTCATTGATAAAACTAAGCAGCTTTGGGCCTGAAAAGGTAAAAAGCTACCGGAGCGCATGTCTTGCATCCCTTTCCTACACTGGATAACTTGCTCTTCATAGTGAAATAGTGATAGGGAAGCATTAAGGGAAACACATCTCATAACCAACTCAGTCATCTGGAATAACAACACGCAGAAAGTGAGTGCTGTCCTGTTTCGTCTGTTTTCTACCTCACAATAAACGCTCTTTGTTGTATTTGCGTGTGTACATCACCTGGCCAACGGCATCATGGACAAATCTGACCTTATATGCAAATTCTGCCCGAGTCAGTTACAGTAAACAACAGAAGTTCATTGTCGCCATGTCGGTCACAGGATAAACACATACACCGGGTTTTGCTGCTCGGTAAAACTGACCTTTTGTACAGGTGTGCCAGGAGATTTTTCGAACCAACCCTTTAAAACACGTTTGTGCATTTGTGGCACACCGTATGAAAGACAATTTGCACACTACTGCTGAAAGTTTATTCAATTTCACATAATGCTTTGCTTCAACATATCTGTGGTTGTTTGTTCTAACTATCATTTTTAAGCAAAGGAACCTGAATGTCGCACTGGTCAGGACAGGATGAGAGGAAGTAGAAGACTTCCCTTGTCTAGGAATTTCAGAACCACAAAAGCTATTTTTAATAGTGACTGAGCAAAAGAGCATGACTCAATACCCTGTTTAATCAGATACTTCAAAAACATAATACAATGCACTAATTGTATGGACACTGTTATGTAGTGTGATTATCTGATGCTTTATTTCTATGTCCTTGCAGATCACCAGACCACTGAACTACACTAAGCGACAGTTTGACGTGGAGGAGGAAGATGTGGATAAATTAGCTCTCAGGTGTGTGTGTGTGTGTGTGTGTGTGTGTGTGTGTGTGTGTGTGTGTGTGTGTTTGTGTGAGAGAGACGGAACAAATTGATTACAAAGTTTGAACATCCACATTGATTCCATCTTTAGTCTTCGTTTGCTGTTATAATAACCTTCACTGTCCTGGGACCGATGCCCACTAGATTTTAGAGTGTACTTGTGGAGATTTGGATTTTTATTCTGTAAGTAAAGTCAGGTAGTGATGTAGGGAACACGAGGAGCTAAATTGGTTGGAGGTCAGAACCTCCACTCCAAACCATGCAAAGCATATCTTAAGGGAGCTTGCTTTGTGCACAGCTACATTGTCATGCTGGAGCAGATTTGCGATTCCTACTTTACAGTTATTGTTTTGGGGAAGAACAACATATGGCTGGGAAAGTCGGCATGTCCAAACACTTTTGTCCATTGAAAGTTAAAAGTTCAATCATTTTATGATTATTAATCTTACACCACAGTAATTCGTCAACAGTTATTTCTATTTCACTTATTGAAGTAAATTCAATATGGTGTATAATTTCAATTAGCTCCTGTTTTTGCTTAGATCATACCACAGATAGACTGTCATTTCCTCAACTGCTTCCAGAGGTGGAAAAAGTAATAAAATATTCTAATCAAGTAAAAAGTACTGTTACTTCAATGATATTTTACTTGAGTACAAGTGAAATTACTGTTCTAGTAAAAGTGAAAACTCACTTTTCTCTACATTTTCTCACTGAAAATGTAAATCTTGCGTAGTTAATTGTCTTAACAGCTGGACACTAAAACAATAAAAGTGTATGATCTAATGCAGATTTACTCTAAAATATAACTCTGTACATTTATATTATATGACATGTGACCCCATTGATACAATGATGCAATGCAACACTAAAACAATTATGCAATCTAAAGGTATATGTTATGATTAAATAACTTTAATTATTTAGTCGCTTACTCTATATAATACACTGAGGGGAGGGTGTAGCTCAATGGTTTAAGGTTCTGGGCTACTGAGCAGAAGATCGGGGCTTCGAGCCCCAGTATCGCCTTGGGTTTTTGAGCAAGATCCTTAACCCTCTGTGCTCCAGGGGTGCTGTTTCATGGTGGACTCTGCACTCTGACCCCATCTTCTAAGCAAGGAATATGAGAAGAAAGAATTTCACTGTGCTATAATGTACATGTGACAAATAAAGACTATTCTATTCTACAATAATGCCTTCCTTGCACTTGAAGTCAAAGTGGTTGCTTAAATATGGCGTTTTGGCCCCCTTGCCTAGGATTATTTGTATTTATGAATTTCTAAACTCATTAAAAATATAATATAAAATGTAGTTCAGTACAACACTTCGAGCAAAATATAATTAAGCAATAGGATAATGACTGACTTTAAAAACTACTTTAAAAAAGTGCAAGGACACAAAAAACTACTTTGTTACAGTAGCACCAGTAAATATAAACTACAGCTTTAACTTCTACATTTAGCTTTACAACCAGAACTTTCAACATTGCAGGAAACAGATTCCTTTCAACTGTTCAGCAGCATAAAAAGATATGTCGTTATGATACATCTATTTTTCTTTGTTCGGTTGGGTTTTGTAGGGTGGATCTGTGGAACGCCAGCAACCTGAAGTTTGGAGATGAATTTTTAGGAGGTGTTCGGGTGCCACTGAAGGTTTTGGGCCAGGA
This sequence comes from Kryptopterus vitreolus, assembly GCA_030449085.1. Classification (NCBI taxonomy): domain Eukaryota; kingdom Metazoa; phylum Chordata; class Actinopteri; order Siluriformes; family Siluridae; genus Kryptopterus; species Kryptopterus vitreolus. Next base: position 3,866,638 of record JACRUU010000022.1, read on the forward strand.
GGGCATTCACGATGCATGGTATTAATCATCTGTCTCCGCAAAGCTTTTAACCACATACATTTCATAGCCCAGTGTACTTGTGTGAGTGACGCGTAACCAATCACTCTGTCTTTCAGGTACTTCCTCCAACCGAGGGATAACGGCAGTAAGTCGGTGAAGGCTGATGAACTGGGTTCTTTAAGACTCAACATTGTTTACACAGAGGACCACGTCTTCCCCTCCGAGTGCTATAGTGACCTCACTGATCTGCTTCTGCAGTCTACACAGATGGAAGTGAGTCTCTCGGTGTGTGTTTACTCTTGCAAACTGGATTTGTTTATTAGGTGGACGTTTTATTTCTAGGGTCCCTCTCTTTACTGCCAACCAGAAGACATGACAGTTGTTTATCACAGACTGAATGAAATAGTTAGGATGGCATTGTAATTCGACACAACTGGGATTGAGGACTGATCAAGTGATGTAAATTTCATAAGTTATTCAAATGTACAAAAATGTCAGAGGCAAAGTGTTAGGAAAGTGGGAACTGGAAGGATGTGAATTCAAGTCCTAATGTGGCCAAATGTGTACTCTTGGCCTCTTGGGCAAAGTCCTTAATCTTCTGTACTTGCTGTATCATGGCTGATTTCACAGTGCTGTAATGTATATGTGACAAGTTCAAAGCCTTTTTACCCTTTTTACATTTTTACACAGTTCTCTTGCCAAAACATTTTTACACAGCTCTCTTGCCAAAACATCCAACAAATACTTTGGCATGTGGCTCTGCACGCTAATAGATAGTATTATTATGATCTAGAGACGTTAACACTGTAGTTCCTTCTTAATCTAATGAAAAGATGAAAAATATTTCATCATTAAATTTCATTTTTCAGTGATGTTTATTCAATGCAAATTAATTTAGAAAATGTATCCCAGGTGTGGTGAAAACAGTAATCAAACCTGCAGTAATAGATTGTGTGCCGATTGGATCAATATCAGGTTATATTTCAGGTTGTACTTCAGGCCTACTATTCTACTATACTAATATAGACACTAATACGTGCATTAATTTGGAATTGTTTAGATTTTTTTATATTTGCCACAACACACACACACACACACAAACACACAACCAAGTTCAGTTTGGTTCCTTGATGATTTACGTAATTTAAAAATCCATAACTGAACATGTATAAGAATATTTATAAGCTCTATGTTGAGTTTGGATTCATTAATAATCAACATTTACAAGCACATTATTACAAACAATACCCTTCTGTATTTATCTTCTTATTTGCACCTTATACAGTATGATTTGTAACATATATTGCACCTTTGCACTCTCATACTCCATTTATTATATACAGATATGTATATATATATATATATATTAAATGTACCTTTTTTATATACTATATAAAACTATATACTATATACTACATATATATACTATATATGTACCTTTTTTATATATATTTTTGCACTTTTGCATTATTCTTTAACATCATTTGACGATGAATGCATTTCATTGACGCTGTACTCTGGGCAATGCTAAAAATGTTGACTCAAATTTAAATCTAATATATTTGTTGTGTGTGTGTGTGTGTGTGTGTGTGTGTGTGTGTGTGTGTGTGTGTGTGTCTACCATAGCCTGTCTCAGCATCAGCAGCCCACACCCTTGGAGAAGTGTGCCGGGAGAAGCAGGAAGCAGCCGTCCCACTTGTTCGTCTCTTTCTGCACTACGGCAAAATCGTGCCTTTCGTCAGTGCAATTGCCAATGCAGAGGTTAACCGCACACAGTGAGTACACCCCCCCCCCCCCACACACACACACACACACACACACACCACCACACACACACACACACACACACACACACACACACACACACACACACACACATTCTCTCTCTTATTTTCTGTTTTGCTATGAGGTTTACATTGATTTATGTGCAATTATTGAGTTTCATGTGAATTTCTCCTGCAGTGAAAAATCTACAACCTAAAAAAAGTCGAGACAGAAAGTATTAGACCACGATCACGTTTTGGCACCTTGAAATCTAATTGAACACTGAGTAGTCTAGAGATTCACACCTCGGTATTTATAGGGCTGCAAATTGATTCTTGGTATTAATAAATATACTTGTTAGTCGTTTCTGAGCCATTTAGCATCTATCTGTGTGTGTGTGTGTGTGTGTGTGTGTGTGTGTGTGTGTGTGTGTGTGTGTGTGTGTTTGTGTGTGTATAAATATATAGTGAAAAAAACTTTTATCCATTGTATGCAATACTTTACAGATTTTTTGGGAATGGTGCTCTAAAAGAAGGAACTCAGTTATGGGTAAAACGTCTGCACTTGACTACAGCTTTAGACATGGGTTTCAGTATTATTGCTATGTTCTGTATGACTATGGAGAAAAGAGTTTGTATGGGGATAAGACTAAAAGCAGAAGTGGGTGATCCCTTTCTTGGATACTTATTTGTATACTAAAGCCGCAAATTCTCTTTAACGGCACTAATTTTATGCATCACTATGTGAGTGATCTGCTCCTTCACTCTACGTCACGTTGGCGAATGAACGAGACCCGAACAACAAAGACATTTAAGAAGAAGCTTCAGTCCGTGTCCGTCCCAGATAATTTCACCATTGACTTTCCCAGAGCCGCGTTACCGCTCGTAATGTTAGGATGGAATATAAATGAGGCAATAAATAAGTTCTGGACCGTTTGTTAACAAGAAACACTGTGAATACACTCATGCTTCCTAAATTTCCCCGAAGTACACCTTCTACTCATTATTTGTCAAGCTCGCTACAATCCTTACGCGTGCCTGTTTTTTCTGCCTCTTGCCCATCAACCATGAGGTCAAAATGTTCACTTGCAGTCTAATTTATCCCACCCAATAACAGATTCCATGATGAAGAGATAAGTTACAGTATATATTTTCACTGCTCACAATATTATAATGGCGTAATGTTATGTCTGATCGGTGTATTTAAATATTTATCTACACTTGTCAATGAGCACAATTGCTACTATAATATCTATCAATCCATCCATCCCTCCCTCCCTCAGGGATCCCAACACAATATTTCGGGGCAATTCGTTAACGTCCAAATGCATCGATGAGACCATGAAGCTGGCAGGAATGCACTATCTCCAGGTCACTCTCAAGCCCATTATTGATGAGGTGAGTCTCTCTGTTTATACCACAGTGCGAGTCATTGTTGTACATTTAGTGACGAATACCATATGTGTGCTTCATCGGTGTGTGTGTGTGCGGTAGATCTGTACGGATCACAAGCCTTGTGAGATCGACCCTGTAAAGCTGAAAGAATCAGAGAATCTAGAGACCAACAGGGTGAGTCATACTTCTCTTGGCCTGCATGTTTATGAGCCTGCGTGTGGTTTCCCTATGTGTGTGCGCGTGTGTGTGTGTGTGTGTGTGTGTGTGTGTGTGTGTGTGTGTGTGTGTGTGTGTGTGTGTGTGTGTGAATGCATTTGAGACTGTATATGGGTTTACAGAGGCATATGATGCAGGATGTGTGTTTACAACAAAGCAATATAGACCGACAGAACACTGAGGCAGACGCTATGAAGGGCATTTCTAATTTCCCAATGTTTCCACAGTGGTCTGTCTCCATCTACTCGATAGCACAAAGTGGCAAGCGTAAATGCTCCCTAGCAGTCTTTTCGGGTATATGTGTGTGTGTGTGTGTGTGTGTGTGTGTGTGTGTGTGGTCCTTCACCTGCCCTTCCATATTTGTTCTCAGGAGAACCTGCGGCAGTATGTGGACCGCATCTTCAACGTCATCACTACCTCTGGCGTCAGATGCCCCACCGTCATGTGCGACATTTTCTTCTCCCTCCGAGAATCTGCCGCCACCCGTTTCCAAGGTAACCGCGTACACATGCTGAGTGACCTTGAGTTAGCGACCGAATGCCATGAAGCATTAAATAGTCTCTTTCTTTCATTAGTGCTGCAGTTTCTCATGTAGAGTGTGTGTGTTTGTGTGTGTGTGTGTGTGTGTGTGTGTGTGTGTGTAAAGATAAACTTTCAAAATAGAGTACCGCTGTGAATGTTTTTTTTTCTCTCGAGTTTGCTCGTTCTTTATCCCTTCGGTCACTCTGCATTCATTGCCATGTCCTCGTTTGCTTTCAACTCCTGCTCACTGTGGCTGGTCTTTGAAAGAAGTTAGTGGCATTGTGGAATTCGAGTGTGCATGATGCCACCTGCTGGTCAACGAGGCACATTGTAGTGCGTTCCGACGAAGACTTTTAGGAACTACGTCATTTATTTGTTTGAGAAAAAAATACTCGCCTTCTGGGCTACTTAAATATCCAAAATACTATGATTATGACTATAGTGTTCCTAATGCATTCTTTCCCACAAGACTTCTACTTAATCAACTCAACACAAGTTTGTGTTAGGAGTTTATTCCTCTCTAAATGTTCTGTTGCTGTTGAATTGATGTAGAACTGTATGGTGGTGATAATTAGATCCCACCAAGCAACAAGCAAACAGAGCGCCCCCTACCCTGATTAGTGGATTTTCTTTCTAAGGATGTCGATATCAATTATTTTAGTAATCAAGTATTCTGTACTAATCAGATAAGAGATAGTTTTCCTTTATTAAAGAGCAATAGGGAGGGGGTAGCTCAGTGGTTACGGTCGGGGGTCAAGCTGCCACCCTTGGGTCCTTGGACAAGACCCTTAACCCTCTGTGCTTCAGGGACGCTGTATCATGGTGACCCTGTACTCTAACCCCATCTTCCAAACAAGCTGTTAAAGGGACTAAACGAATCACAGAGGCACATTCATTTGTTTACTCGAGGAATCATTACAGCCCTCATTTTTATCCATTCATACATGTATTTTGAAGATATTTGAAATGGAGTGAAGTTAAAGTTTCCTCAAATTGAAATACTTCAGTAAAGTACAGATTACACGACAAGTTACTCAAAAGTTACTAATTGCATTTTCTGAATTTCATGAATATCTGTTACTGGATGATATTCATTACAGTCCAGATCCATGAGATCCAAGTTCTTGAGATGCTCCGTAGCTTCATAGATCATTAAATGAAGCATCCTCAGCTCCACATAATGGGCTTTTCCTAGGAGAAAATTGCAGAAATTGGCTTTAGTGATACATCGATAAAGTGATACAGTACATAACCAAATGAAAGAGCAAAACATATCGCTAATTGTATAGTAAGTTCCACATTGTCTTGTCTTGCTCTGTCTTCTTTTTGGAGGCAAAATTCTGGCTCTTTGTCCGCCATTACGCCATTACCCAATTACCGAGGATTCATCCATCCTGCCATTGTTTACCTTCTCATTACCTTCTCAGACTTTGTAGTCTTCTTAGTAGTCTGCACTTTTGGCTTGGTGTTTATTTCTGCTGAACTGTAAGAGCCCTCATCCTCCATCACATTCCTGCTGGATAAGAGATGCTCTTTACTTTATGAAATTAGAAATAAATTAGATACACTCTTCACAGATCAAGCACTGTCAAACTCTGGTAACCCCTTTGTGAATATGTCCACACTCTCCATCCTGACTCTGCTCTGTGGGATTAAGTCTCCCTTCATCCTCTGGCCTCTTCGCTCTTCCTGAGTTTAGAAATGATCTATATCTTGATTAACACACTGTATAATATTATATGTAGGATTGCACTACTAGTTATTTTGTTGTTTTTATGGAGGTTTTTTGTTTGTTTTTTTAGGTTTTGCTATAACTGTTGCTGTGTCTTTAAGTGTGTTTAATCTGTTGTTGTATAAATGAAACATTAATAATAATTATAATAATAAAAAAGTAAATTGTACTTGTTCAGTATAGGAACTTAAATGTAAAAATAACAAAATGCAAAATAACACTAGAGACAAATGACAGATTTAAAGTGAAAGAGTAAAGAGTAAGACTACCCAGAAAAAGTATTATATCAAGAATCTTTAGAATGAGGGGGCACGGTGGCGTAGTGGTTAGCACGTTCGCCTCACCAGGATCCGGGTTAGATTCCCGTCTCGGCCATGTGTGTGTGGAGTTTGCATGTTCTGCCCGTGCCTCAGGGGGGTTTTCTCCGGGTTCTCCAGTTTCCCCCCCGGTCCAAAAACATGCACGGTAGGTTGCCCATAGACGCCGGAGATAGGCACAGGCTCCCCGTGACCCGAGGGAAGATTGGATAAAGCGGTAGAAGATGAATGAATGAATGAATCTTTAGAATGGTTCCATCTTGTGTTTATAAAACCTAGAATGGAGGTAGTAACTCAGTGGTTAAGGCATTGGTCCCTATACTGGCAGATTATAGGTTCCAATCCCACCACCACCCAGCTGTTGCTATTGGTTAAAACATTTTTGAAACTGCTTTTTTTTGTCTGGTTATAGGATCTAGTAGAATGTATTATATACTAGATATTAATGCTAATTTCAAGAATTCCTAAGTCAGTTTATCTCTCCCCATTGGCAATTTTTTTTCTTGTTTATAGTCCATTTTAACTAGATGTAAGTGAATCTTTCTTGAGGGCATTTTTTGCAGTGTGTACATTATAAATCATCTGATATCCTAAAGTCCTAAACTGCGGGGGCGATTTCTTTGTTTTTCCTTCGTGAGGTCGGAAAGTCTATGTTGGCTTTAGTCATATACACCACATGCTCAAGCACACAAAATTCCAGCTTTATTTCCAGTCACCTTCAAGCTAAACATGTGTATTTCAGTTTGAGTTTCTATCTTTTAGCGTGAGTCATTGCACACTAGATCTTTTTATAACTGTGATATTGTATATTTAAATGTGTATTTGTGTTGCGCACTGAATACATTCAGATCCATGACTAAACGTTGACTTTATGTTAAATGTGTCCATGTAAAACAACCCTTTTTAAGATATTCTTCTAGTAAATGTTGGACAATGACACGATACTGTTCCTGCGACTCTAAACAAACATGCCTACAGTCCTAAATGGGATTTGATGATTTTAATAGATTAGGATTTGCTCAATGTGAAGTGCTAAAATCAGAATATACGTCATTGTGGTGATGATGCTTGTGTTTGTGGATGTTCTCAGTAGACCAGGATGTGAGGTACACAGCCGTCAGTAGCTTCATCTTCCTGCGATTCTTCGCCCCGGCGATCCTATCACCCAACCTTTTTCAGCTTCTACCACACCATCCTGTGAGTGTTTACTCCCCATTATCCATAATACATGTCGCCAAGCACAAGCTCTGTGTGTGGGTGCGAGTTCCTTCTATTTCTATCCTCAATATATCCTTGTCGTCTTTTATCTGCAAGGATCCCTGTACATCACGGACTCTGACGCTCATTTCGAAAACCATCCAGACGCTGGGAAGCCTTGCCAAGTCCAAATCTGTAAGTTTTAAAGTCTAAATTCTGACACTTTGAATGCTTTTGTCCATGTGTACAACATGCCATAAGTGCGACTCTCATAGCTTTATGCGATCTGCGTCTGTGAGCTCTTGCAAGTTTTGCAATCACGGCAGATTTCCTCTAAGTTGCACTGTTTTTTGACTGCTGCATGAGCAAGGCTTTGAAAAGAAGGGTGTTTACGTCAAACAGGTTGTTTTCCTTTTACAATTATAGAAAAATAACCTTTATTTGTCACAAATACATTACAGCACAGTGAAATTCTTTCTTCACGTATCCCAGCTTGTTTGGAAGTTGGGGTCAGAGCTCAGGGTCACTCCCTGGAGCACAGTGGGTTAAGGACCTTGGTTAAGGACCCAAGCGCTGCAGCTTGGTGATACCGGGGCTCAAACCTCTGACCCAACACTGAGCCACACATTTGCAGTATTTGCAGTATATAAAGTATATAAACGTATATAAAAGTATATAAACTCCCCATATAAAGATGAATGGTAGCATGGAGGTATTACAAGCAGTAATAAGTGACTACTACTGATAAACGGCACACGTAGCAGAGGCCGTATCCAGTCTAGATGGCAGATAACAGCATTAAGTGCGTGCATTGAACAGCATGTGGTGATGAAGATTCTTGTAGACATTAAAGCTACAGAAGACTTAATTCACGGTTCGGTGATGAGATGTTCAGCCACTATAGGACACATAAAGATCGATCAGTGCCAATCCTGGTTGCGGTGGTTCCCTAAAGACGACATGAAGCAGGTCCTAATAGGATGATTCAGGCATAGCGGCATTTAGTTCAATGCTGGGATAAGTATATAAATGCAGTTTCCACTCCTTGGAATTTTTTTCATTATTATTTTATAAACTCGGTTTGACTTGAACATCCCTCATAGTATGTCTTCATGCGTGTTGGAGGAAGCACGTGTCCAGCTACATGGTCGGAAACTGTGTGAGAGAATTGTGAGAGAAAAATGAGAGATTGGAAACCAAACGTTGTGTTTAAAGCTTGTTAGCAGAGTGATAAAGCAGAATTGACAACTTGATGTAAATCAATGTACAACTTTGAAACAATCAGGTCTGAAGTGGTGTATGTTTATGATAATGACCTCGGCTTCTGTCCCTGTTCTACAGGGCAACTTTAAAGAGTCGTACATGGCCGCGTTTTACGATTACTTCAACGAACAGAAGTACGCCGATGCTGTGAAGAACGTGAGTCGCCTGCTTTCAGATCGTGATTTCAATCAATAATAAGAAGAAGAATATGAATCATCATCCTTATCCTTGTTTTATCGAGCCCTTTTAAAAGCATGAATTCAAAAATAAATAAGATATACAGATCACAAAAAAGAAAGATATTCTGAAAACGTTATTAGCATATCTAAAGACAGTAAAATATTCAATATTCAGTAAAACTTATTGATTAAACTCAATAAGTAGAGAATTCCAAAGTTTTGGTGCACAGGAAGAAAACGACAGATCACCTATAAAATGTTAATGTGTGGGACGAACAACTGAAAGAATCAGAAATCACTACTTGGAGCGTACACCATTAAAAGTAATGTGGTGCATTAATACTATTTTAAAGACTTTTAAAATGAATTTGAAACCTAAAAGCGAGCAAACACTCCGAACCAGGAGAAATATGTGACCTGGTTTTTGTCAAAATACTTGCAGCTGAATTTTGTTTTTAAGTTTAAGTTATTTAGCAACCGAAAGAGATAACACGGGGCGTCATCTTGCAATGTTTCTGGGATTTCAGAAAAATATATTTATAACTGTATTTGGAACATGTGAGTGAATTGTTAAATAACAATAAGTGCCCTTTCAGTGTCGCTCACTAAAATAAAATGTTCCGCGACTGTGAAATCACTTCCATTAAAGCTATAAAATAGTGACTCATGTGGTTCATTCTTGTTTAGTTGATCTCTATAGAACATCCCATAACCACATCCATGTAAACATCAGAGAAATGTTTAAAAAATTTTGAGGTGGCAACAAAGTTTACTTTGCACATGCATTTAAAAAAAAGATTTGCCTTTTAAATGCTTATCACTTCATAGGCTTTCTAGTTTACTCACAGATCTACGGTTACATTTCTTCTGATATTTGCAGTTTTTGGATCTGATTTCATCTTCTGGGAGGTGGGATCAGAAGAGCATCGAGACGCCAATCATGTTAAAAGAAGGGTAAGCAGCACAACGCTTTGCTGGAGTGTATAAATTATTATCACGTGAATGTCGAATACAAAAATGTGGTAAACGTGGTAATGCATGTGGCCAAAGAGAATTTTGCAAGTTTTAAGTTTGTAGTGTTATCTAAGTAACATAGTTATTAACTAGTAACTGAAGAACCAATTGAAAGGAAACAAGTATCTCTGAACAAAGTCCTGCGGCCCACAGTGCGTTATAATTTGTGTTTTCTTATCGTACTGACCAAATTTTAGTTCTTGGTAATCAAGTGATGAGTTGCATCATGTGATAAATCCTGTCTGTACATAAACTCTGCAGTTGAGACCCTCTAGGACTAGGGTCTGCCTCCTCTGGATTTTAAGACACATTCAGGTGTCTTTCTTTCTTGTATTTCTCTGCTGGGCACAGGAGCGTTAAACTGACTAATAAGAGGGTTGATGGGAAGGGTTCATGCAGGTAAGGCTCACCCGATTGGCCGCTCCTCTGACCCTCACAGCCCTTTCCACTTCCCTGATATGTGTAAATTGTATAGACAATTATCAGGGAAGTGCCGAACCCAATAAAACGCCGGAGTAAATGCAGACGAAAACTCTTGCCATCGTTCTTTTGTGTTGTGTTTTGTGGCCAAAGACTTTATCAGAAGGGGAGACGTTCACGTATCTCAAGCTGAACTGGATGTGTAACATTTTCCTGCTCGTTTAAGTAATTAGGGGGGCTTTATAGGATACCAATATTTTGTAGGGATTTTCTAATCGGCATAGTAGATGCCAGCCTGAGGATATCAAACTTCAAATTGTTCCTTTCTGCCTGTATGTGCAGTGCTAACCGTAGTAGCTATTCGCTGGTGGGATAACAGTTTAAATGGCGACACAACAAAATTCTTATGAAGGAGATGGATGTGTTCTGACGGTGTACCATAAATTTATATTTTGCATATTTCTAATTATTTTATATTTATATTACTCTTGAAATTATCCTTTTAATAGTAATTTCTTGTTCATTTCAATGTTTTATATATATATATATATATATATATATATATATATATATATATATATATATATATATATATATATATATATATATATATATATATATGCATATATATATGCTTTCCATATAAACTAGTGATATGTTTAGGTTATACGGAAGAGCAATTCATTCATTCAAAAGAAAAATGCAATACAGATTTGGGAATTTAATGCCGTGCTTCCGTAAGCTTTTCATCATTAACATCAGTAATGCACACTGCGTTAATCAAAAATTAGTGCCCTTAAAGTGAATTTGCATTAACATGTTAACTTTGACTGACATGTTTTATATATAAAACTATATATACACTATATATATATATATATATATATATATATATATATATATATATATATATATAAAATCAATAGTGCTAGTGTTTTATGTCCATCTTCAAAAGTTTCTCTTAAAAGGAGAATAAATCTGACAATTCCCCAAAACAACAGAGTGAATGAATGACGGATGAATGAATAAATATAATTGTGCTGAAATATGTAGAACATGTCTTTACAACATGAAATATTAAAACAAACATATACACACACTTATTTGCTGTCAATAATTTTTCCATTAATTACATTTTATTTAATCAATCAAATTTATGCCAAATTATCAATATCTTATCAAAATATAAAAAAGTGTATTACATTTACTAAGTTTATTGTATTTTATTTTATATATTTTTTATCCAAGCAGACATCTTATTTAAAACAATTTTACATTTATAAAACATTTCATTTAAAGTTGTTTTAAATATGTAAACTGTTCGTCTGTTGATCACAAATCTTAATAATCATCCCTGAGCACATCCATTTAAGTTATTTAAGTAATAAAGAGGAAGCTTATCAGAGAGATTATTACAATATTAGACACATTAGCTCTAAAAATGTGTTCTTTGCGATTGTTAAACTGTTGTTTTTCTGTTGTTGACACACAAGTTGACCACATTAACAGAATATGTAAAGACAACTGAACAGAGAAGCACTGATTCTCCATGTCACATTCAAAACTGCTGTGTCGCCAGTGCTGACCTGAACCACTGCTATGGACCTAAATATATGCACTTGGATTTGTTCGTTTCTACAGGCATGATTTAATATCCTTGGGCTCACTAAAGCTCGACATCCTTGGTATGAGGACTTTTAGCTGTAGTCAGTTAGTCCTTCACCAACAGCCTGATTATCTCCCATAATTCAGTCACCTGCGTGAGCTCAGGGCATCGCCTCGTTCACGTCTCCACTCGTAAACGGTCTCCCCTCTTGATAATGTCTCTGGTTGTTGCCTCTCAGTGTTCTTTGATAGCACCACCTCCCCTTGGTTGTCATACAGGCTGGACATGGCATGGTCCAAGCACAGACGTGTTCTACAAGTTAGTTAGAATGAAGTCTGTGAGTGTGTTTAGATAGAACGTGCAATATCGCTGCGACCTAATTTGCCATTTCAGTGTGCTTGAAATTCACACGGCCATTTACTTTGGATCTGTGGTATTTTTTCACCATCACTGCTTTCCAGTCATTCAGTAAGCATCAAAGCAATGATTTTAGCACAAAGATTTCTTTCCAGGAGCAGTAGAGTTAAAACGCATGTTTTAAAAAAAAAAAAAAACAGTTCAAAACAAACCACAGCTTGAAGTAATGCTTGTGATGCAGTCATGTGTATTTTTTTAAACACACATAAAACCAGCGTAATTACTACCCTTCTTTATGTCTTCTCTCTGTTCTTCTTTCCCTTCATACCTCATGTACCCCAGATTTATGATCAAAAGAGCGCAAGGGAGGAAACGATTCGGAATGAAGAACTTTAAGAAGAGATGGTTCCGGCTCACAAATCACGAGTTCACCTACCATAAAACTAAAGGTAATGCATTAGAAGAACTGTGACTGGGACCAGGTTACGCCTAGTCCTCAATATACATAATTGAAAATGAAATATTTTACTCTGATCTTTTCATTATATTTGCATTATATTTCAGTTTAAGATTCAATTTTATGTGTTGCGTTTTGTTTAAAGGTGAAGGAGCGTTGTGTAGAATCCCCATTGAGAACATCTTGGCTGTGGAGCGATTAGAGGAGGAGTCTTTCAAAATGAAGAATGTAAGAGAGAATGTTTGTTAACCAAATACACCAGTTACACTCTCTACACCAGGGGTGTGAAACTCATTGTCACCGTGGGCCCCAGCAGCATTATGGTTGCCCTTCGAAGGGCCAGTTGTAACTATAAGACAGTATATACTCTTTGACATTGTAACCATTGGAAGGTTACTTTAGAAATGTAATATATTACAAATGACCCTATACAAAATGTAATTATTAGTGTAACTTTTCAATTATTTTATAAAAGTAAGTAACATTTACATTAAATTACATTTGAGACTTTCATTTGTCCACTAGGTGGCACTTTAAGTTTACATTATTAGAAAAAGGTTTCAACCCCATCAAAAAAATCTATTTTTCGAAATGAAACTGCAGAAGATCGTCATCATTCAAATCAAAATCATGTTTCAGTTGAAAATCACCGCGGTAGTCATGATTTCACATGAAATTATTCCTATTTGTAATCTTTAACATTTTCATAAGTAAATGTAATTTAATTACACATTTTTTTCATTAACTGTGACAAATTACTATTATTTTGTAATTAACTTATGTAAACGGCGTTACATGTAACTAGTTACTCCCCAACACAGCTCTTTGATGATCAACACCACCTCATAATACAAAAAAACATACCAGTTTTTCTCCTTGAAGAACATTCTTCCATCTGCATCAGTTTCCCCTTCCTGGACATTTTGGGAACATTTGTAGAAATTTCTCAATTCCGTTTTTTGGATAAATCACCCTTGGAAAACGCTGATGTGGGATACACTGCAGTCTAGTGGCGGGATGCCATCACTTTGCGGGTAAAAAAAAAAGTTGTGTGCATTGTGGGAGATGTAGTTTATTGTCAGTGTACGCTTTAAAGCAGCGTAGCCTTATTTTACGACAATCATACACCTTTTAAGCTCTTGTGGGCCACATAACATGACGTATCGGCCGCATTCTCGAGTTCGAATTATTAACAATAGTACTGCCTTCCCTGATGACTCGAAAATATTCACTCTTCTAGATTCTTCACATGAACATTATCAGAAAGCAAATAAACGAATAATCTAACAATATAAAGTATTGTTTCCACTGCGTGACCTGTTTGCTTCTACCTTTTTCTGTTTTGGCTCGACAGATGTTCCAAGTAATCCAGCCAGAGAGGGCGCTATACATTCAGGCCAACAATTGTGTAGAGGCTAGGGACTGGATCGACATCCTCACTAAAGTTAGCCAGTGTAACCGTAAACGCCTGAGCACGTATCACCCTTCAGCCTACCTCAATGGCCACTGGCTGTGCTGCAAACAGGCCATCGACTCTGCTCCAGGCTGCACACCCTGCACTGGGTAAGTCACACTCATTCCTTAAATGCATGATTTAAGAAGATAAGACTAGAAACATGTCAAATGATCTGCAGTTCTGTAAGATAATTATAGTCATAAAATGAAAATGTTCGTAGAAAGGAAAATGTCTTAAATAAGCATAAAAACCTTCTTCCTAGAAGTCGATTTAGTCCAATTCAATCCTGGTGTGTTTGCAGTTGCTTTTTGATTTTTTTTTATTGAAAGCTGAAAGACTACTGTGTATATTGATGTGTTACTGTGTTTGTACAGTGGCCTACCTGCAAACATTCAGCTTGACATAGATGGAGACAGAGAGACAGAGCGCATCTACTCACTCTTCAGCACCTACATGTCCAAGCTGGTCAAAATGCAAGGTGTGTATCACTTATCGAAGTTTGCCTGTAAGTTGCATGTGATGGTAGTTGCACTAACCTGCGACCCTGTCCCACCACCTCAGAGGCGTGCGGCAGTAAGTCGGTGTACGACGGCCCTGAACAGGAAGAGTACTCCACTTTTGTCATAGACGACCCACAAGAGACCTACAAGATCTTAAAGCAAACCATCGCAGCCGTGCAAAAACTGGAGCAGCAGCATGCACAGTACAAGCGTGAAAAGTTCAGGAAGACCAAGTATGGTAGCCAGTGAGTAGCACTTTCTGACATTTTCTAAGATGGTTATTACTATTCTTGAAGGTTTATCAAGTTAAAATGGTTATTGTGATTTTGTGTTGAATGTACTTTTTTGGTGGTGTCAGCATCACTTCAATAGATTACTATTAAATGCATTTACTGTTTACCTTGTTTAATGCAGTCAACATAACCCATAATTAAAAATATTATCTAAGTTGATTACCATAGGAACTCATTCTACCATAAAAGACATTAAATTCAAGAAAAGATCTGGCCTTCTGTTCAGCTATTGATAGTCAATATCACACATTTGTTTCATTTTAGATTAGGACCCGGAAACTATATTGAACAGTTTGTCCATATACATTTTTGATTAATATCCATTTTCAGTTTTACATTCAAAATATAAACATCGCATGATTTGTACTGTTGTCTTAGACATCAGGACCTCTCTATTTATATTTATAATCAGAACAATCTGGCTACATTTACATTTTATGAGTTGCAGTAACAGTGCCTTTTATATACTTACTCTACATTCCATTGTTTCTCCATTACAATATTTTTAGATTTCGTTTAGGGCTGTAGCTATCAATTATTTTAGTAATCGAATTAAGTAATTCTAACTATTACTCCATTGATTAATCGGATAAGAAATTGCATACCAATATATCAGTGAAAACTATATGCATTTAGTGTATTTAATTGCCATATTACATAAAAATACAAATACATTGCGTTCAAAAAGTTCCTCCACAGTGGCCGTGTACAGTAAGTCATGGGAAACTACTTGTATAATTAAACTCATTACTATTCTACAGCACCCATGTATTTATTTATTAAATCTTAAACAGTATAGTGTTTTGGTATTCCTGTCTCCAGAAAAATTATTTCATAACTACACAGAGCAGTCATGTGATCACATCAACGTGTTAATAAGTCAACAACAGCGGCGAGTGGAGGAGCAGAAGAACTTTAAAATTGCTTCATGCATTATTCATAATTTATGTATGGGGGGCATTTCCTTACGTTTCTTCTTATAAATGGAAAGCAAATTATTATCTCCCCACTTTCTGATGATCCAAAAAAAAAAATCCATAATGGTCTGCGGGAAACATAGTGCTCTGTGTTTCATTAAATGGACCAAAAGAGGGGTATTCATTTTCCTCAATGAATTTTTGTTATCAAATTAATTGAGGAATCATTACAGCTCTTAAATCTTTACATTTATAGTTGTATTTTATATTTATTGCGTAACAGTTTGAATTCATATTTTAATCATTTTCAATACACTTGTATGTGAGAAACGAGGAAGGCTCTTGATATGATCTAGGCTCTAGGCTACTAATCTGTAAGTGGTCCATTTTTTCTCTGATTCCTTTCTTCTTTACATTTTAAATGTTAATCCTCCATTCAAGTCAAATGAATTAAAATCTAAACCAAAGTAGTGTTTAGGGAACAGCGTTGTGTGAATATGCCGGGGTATAAAACAGAATATGATAGGAATACAGTGTGGTTAGCTATGTTGGTGACTGAGGATTGTAGCTGTGTAGTATAAATTCCAGGCCACAATCTATTATATGAGTTGTACGTCATATACAAAATTAGTTTTGAATCATTTTTTAAAAATTCCTTATTCTTTTCTTTAAGTTACACTGAAAACATTACACAAGAAACACAGGAATTCTGTAGTTCATATCATGAGACCTCTATTCCGAGTAGATCGTTCTTTTGTCACTTTTCTCCCATAAACTCTATGCACTTATATAATACATATATAAATGATTGGAACTATATTTAAAGTTTGTGTCTGTGTCTGGTTCAACTTATTGAAAATGTAACATTTTATTAAATGTTTTTTTTTCCATAAGAATGAAATGAATGACATGACTGAACAAGATTCAAAGAACCGAGTCATTAAAATGATCCAATCATCCTGTCTAAAGTAATCTATGTGGATAACAACGCAATGTCTTATTTTGTTTCTTTGTTTGTACAGGGAGCATCCGATCGGCGACAACAGCTTCCAGTGCTACATCCGCCAGCAATCGGAGAGCTCTACTTACTCAATCTGACCCGGTCTTTTCACTGCAAACCTTTCACTTTTCACTGCAAACACATATCACGGTGATGTACATCACAGGGACAAGGAGTGCTGATTCACAGGAAGATGAGTGTGGGAATAAGCAAATCTTAATCTCACTGAAAGCTACATTTTGTCCTGTTGTACAAACTCAGTCAACAGCTTTCCACAGAACTGTGTGCACTTTAGTCGTCACACCCGCGCCGCCGGCGACGATGAAGCTCTGCCCGGTGGCAAAATTTTCACTGAGGGACTTTGTTTTTAGGTCTTGGGAATTTTATTGTAGCTCTTCTAAGTCTTCAGGACCAAACTTCAGGTTTGAGAACCCTCTGCTTTTCACTTTGAAGCGCACTAGTGCATGCCTAAGTAATGAGAGCCTCGTGGCCGATCCCAGAGCAGAAGAATCGACCAGATGCACGGACGCATAATTAAAAGCATTTATTAATGCATGGCAGCATTATCTGTGTGGCAAAATAGCTCAGCCAAAGTAAAACCTAATTTGCGAAACGTAGCCCAAAAAATAAGTAGGCGTTTAATTCTTCTGAATTGGGATGCTGACTGAAAGGACCTATCTGAATCAGATGTTGACAATTGTTTCATTTCTTATAATGGCATTGTTCCAGAGCCCTATTTTAGATTAATCATTTATGCCATAATGAAAAGTGTTTTTTTTCTGCACTTTGTCCATGTCCAGACTTGTTACAGTATTGTTTGATGCCTTTTTGAGAACATTCCCTTAGCCAAATATAACGGCAACTGAAGGATCGAAGCATGTTTAGGTAAAGAAGTTAGTGATACTGTGTTCTCAACGTGTCCGAACTGGGCAGAAATACTATATTGATCTGGCATGACACTAAAACTCATTGTTCAGAGATCAATTTTAAAGCCAGTACTTTTTGTACAGTGCACCTTTTTTAAGAGGGGATGGGGATGGTTTGGGGAATTCAGATACCTGTAAAGTTTCAATTTCATTTGATCCAACTGTTCCGATTTAAATAGACAGGGCGCTTTTTCCAGTTATGCCATTGCCAGATATTTGTGCTCTTTTGTACTTTTGTTGTGATTTATGTACTGTAAATAATGCATTTTTTAATCTGTGTACTGAGAATTATTTCTCTCTGGTGTGTGTGTGTGTGTGTGTGTGTGTGTGTGTGTGTGTGTGTGTGTGTGTGTGTGTGTGTGCTTAAGAGACTGAGAATTGAAGCACGTGTGAGAAAAAAAGATTTCCTATCTTAATGACAATGTTCTATTTTAACAAACATTCTTCCAACACTTGTAAATGTAACCCACTTTTGTGTATAACAGACATTTGTGTATGTTACCGAACTGTACTAATGACCCAATTCCTTTACTATAGTTCATCCATTGGTGCATGTTTTAGTGTGAATATAATGTTTTAATAGAAGCCAGGCAATTTTTGCTAGCCACTCCGGAAAAAAAAGCTTCAATATTTATTTTTATATCACAATATAAAACCTTTTGTCGGCGAGAGGATTTGAATACAAAAAGGTCTCCATACGCAGAGTATGAAAGATGCAATAATTTCACCATTGGTTCTTTTTAACGGACATCTGATCGGTGACAAGCGATAATGGAGAACTCGTTTTTAGCTTGAGATCAATGCTCTTCACAGCGCAACCTTAAAAAAGGGGAGAACAGTGTATTTTGTATAATTATATAAAGAGTATTATTACAAATCTGTGATGTGTAGAGGTCAGTGTAAAATGAATGAAGCAAATGTAGATTCGAAAAGTTTCCTTTTTTGTCTAAATGAAGGCAATAGCAATGAAACTGTCGATGAGTGTTTTATTCCATTTTTCTGTGTTTTAGTGTTGGGTACTTTACATGCTTTTTAAACAAGTACAATACAGCAATAAATCTATCTCAGGTGTAATGTTACAATGCTGAGCTTGACAACTGATATGTTAAAGATCCAGACATCTGTCTGTCTGTCACTTCATCCACCAATCCATCCACTGTACACTGACTTTTTACACTTCAAACAAGTTGTTTGGTATTTTTATGTCGTTTTTCACTTTTTTCCCCCTCACATACATATATATATAAAAATGCTGTAAACAAAGAATTCTTTCAGAAATATAAACAATGATTTTTTATTTTTGTCAATTTACAAAATGCAAAGTGAGCGAACAAAAGAAAAATATATAGCAAATTTATATTTGGTATTATTAATATTTGAAGAGGGCACGGTGGCGTAGTGGTTAGCACGTTCGCCTCACACCGCCAGGATCCGGGTTCGATTCCCGTCTCGGTCAATGTGTGTGTGGAGTTTGCATGTTCTCCCCATGCCTCAGGGGGTTTTTCTCCAGGTTCTCCGGTTTCCCTCCGGTCCAAAAACATGCATGGTAGGTTGATTGGCACCTTGGAAAATTGTCCCTAGTGTATGAATGTGTGTGTGTGTGTGTGTGCCCTGCGATGGATTGGCATTCCATCCAGGGTGTATCCTGCCTTAATGCCCATAGACGCCTGAGATAGGCACAGGCTCCCCGGGACCCGAAGGAAGATCGGATAAAGCGGTAGAAAATGAATGAATGAATATTTGAAGAACTAGAAGTAGTGGAAGTGATGGCACGACCCCCACAAAGCCCTGATCTCAACATCATGGAGTGTGTGTGGGATTACATGAAGAGACAGAAGGATGTGAGAACGTCTACATCCACAGAAGATGTGTGTGTTTACTTTTCCAAGATGGAACAACCAACCAGCCGAGTTCCTTCAAAAACTGTGTATAAGTGTACCTAGAAGAACTGCTGCTGTTTTGAAGTCAAACGGTGTTCACACCAAATATTGATTTGATTTAGATTTCTCTTTTGTTCATTCACTGCTTTTCGTTCATTGATGAAAGTAAATGATTAACACTTCCATTTTTGAAAGTGTTCTTTGTTTTACAACATTATATATATATATATATATATATATATATATATATATATATATATATATATATATTATACACATGTGTTTGTGTGTATATAAGATCATCATGCATATTGACTGAAATAAGTAATGGATATATTATATTATATAATCCATAATATTCTATTTACATGATAAAAATTTTTGCACAAAGGTTTATGGGACACTTGAACACAAGATCTTTCACTTTCACATTTAGTCCCATTTGATTTTAACTTCTAATAACCTCCACTCTTCTGAGAAGATGTTCCACTAAATTTTAGAGTGTGCATGTGGAGCTCATTCAGCCATAAGGTTCGTAAAGGTCAGGTGAGAGGAGGACTGGGGTGCAGTCAGCAATAGCATTCATCCCAAAGGCGTTCATTAGAGATGAGATCTTAGCTCTATAACAGTACACTCAAGATCTCCCATTCCGACTCGTGTAAAAGCATGAATTGATTCTTAATGGTGCTAGCTTTGAATCCTATTGTTTAAGTGTTAACCCTTTTGACAAGAGGTGGAAAAAGTCAGGTGTCCCATTATTATTTGTCCATATTGTATATCTCTAGTTGATACAATGGTCCAACAACATAATTATAAGGACCATTGGGATTTTATTAGACCTCCGATGCATTCAAACATACTATTTTCTGCATTCACTATTTTAACTATTTTTTTTTGTAAACCATTAAGATTATTTTAATGGTTAACAACTAAAAATTGTATTCTAGTGGAAACCATTAGCACCTCTGTAATCGTTTAGATTGTTTTCTTTAGGGTTTTTTTTTTTTGTATCATTGGAATAAGTTTCTGGTCTTCACGGTTTTATATTAATAGTTTGTCTTGTTTTCATGATCTGAGCGCCATATGGTTTTGTTTTCATGGTTTTGCCTTGATTGTTTTGGCCTCCATGGGGAACACAACGGGGACACCAGCTTTTAATTCCAAACTTCTTTAGCTTGAGTGATAATCTTAGACTTAGTCACAGCATTTAAATGTCTTTGTGTGTGTGTGTGTGTGTGTGTGTGTGTGTGTGTGTGTGTGTGTGTGTGTGTGTGTGTGTGTGTGTTTCCTACAGTGAAAATGAGGTTGTATTTTCCTACCCTGAAGCACTGCTTGTGTAAACAGGGGGTCAGTGGCATGTAGGTTAATTTGGGAAGTGGCTCCGGTTTGAGACTTTTGTTTCGGAGCACAGCGCTCAGCTCTCTCTCTCTCTCTCTCTCTTTTTTCTCTCTATTTCTTGAACCCCCCAAAAAGCAGCGAAAACTGTCGGAGGAATAACGCGGCTTCTCTCCCAGCTCTGAACTCTATCACTATGCGGCTAAGGAAAGTGCAGTGGAGCTGCAGTGTGTTCATGGTGCTGCTGCTGCTAGCGGCTCTCTGCTCCTCACACCACTGTAAGTCTTACAGCGTCAACTCGGCTACTTTCGTCTGCGGGATGCATGTTGTGTGTGTGTGTGTGTGTGTGTGTGTGTGTGTGTGTGTGTGTGTGTGTGTGTGTGTGTGTGTGTTTAAAAGAAAGACTAGGTGTTAGACATATAGAGTGTTTTCGGGTTGGGTTCGTGTTTATATCGCGGCTCGTGATCGGTCCTGAGCTCAAATCCGCTTTCACCGGATGCACGTGCACATACACTGCAACAAAATGTGCCCTTCTGGAAGCAATGTAGTTAAATCTAGTTAAATTGTATTAAAATCATAAAAATGGGGAAAGCAAAATTGACTTATAATAATTGACGGTAATAATTCTTTGATAATACATAATAATTCTAGTCGATAATACATTCTACTAGATCCTTTAACTAGACAAAAAGTGTTTTTATATACTGTAAATCCAAATTTACACTGCAAAAGTTTGAATCTAAGAAAGGATTTCTAGAAAGTATGTCTTGTTTTTTCCCCCCATGAAAAATAAACACATTTGGCACACACCCATATCCAGAGCGACTTAAAGCTGAGCACTTGGTGATGCTGGGACTTGAACCTGCGACCTTCTGTTACAGAGGCCAGTGCCTTTACTACTGAATTCCGCCTCCCTGACAAACACAAATATGCATGGACTAAAACATTTCACCTTTCTTAATATTCTTGATATAAGATTTTTTTTCGCTGCAGTATTAGTCTTAAAATGAGCACAAAGTTTTACATAAACTCACACTTTATGTCTGTCACTTGTTTCTAGTGAGTTTTTACTCAAAAGGAGTTAACATTTGCTTGCTTAGACTGAACAAGTACGATTTTCTTACATTAAGATCCATAGTCTATTATGTAGTGTTGGGGAGTAACTAGTTACATGTAACGGCGTTACGTATTTTAATTACAGATAGATGTAGCAGTAATTTGTTACAGATACTGAGAAAAAAATGTTTAATAAAATTACGGTTCTAATGAAAATGTTAAAGATTTCAAATAGGGTTATAGCTGAACAAAGTGTTGGGGGTTCAGTTGGGGGTTCCTGCCTACTCTATTTTTGATTGCCAGTGTGTCCTGTCATAGCTATGCAAAGATTAGATTTCTAAAACAGTATTTGTTATGAAGTCTGGCTTTGTTGTGACTGTGCTTAAAATTTAATTAATATAAACTTAATTCAAGTGATGAAAGATTTTGATATTCTAACAGTAAACAAGAGTTGAATACTGCTGTAAGGTTTACTGTAAGGTTATAAATGTTTGGAAATTATTTAGTTGGAAATTTCCATTAGAATTTTGAAAGTAATCAAAATGCAATCAATTGTAATAAGTTACTTTACTTTGATAAAGTAATTGAAAAGTTACACTACTTATTACATTTTGAATAGGGTCATTTGTAATCTGTAACTTATTACATTTCCAAAGTAACCTTCCCAACACAGCTAATGTGCAATGTGATTTTTAAGTCTTTTTATCTTTTGTGGCAAAAACACAAGACATTTTCTACAAATAAGATTTTAATTCCTTTCTTAGATTTCATTTTTTTGCAGCGTATATTCCTGCAGACACTTTCAGTGCGGTTACAGCTGCACACCAACTACACACTTTACTTGTATCTATATGTGCACTGATTTTCTATCTATCTGCCTGTCTGTCTGTATATCTATTTGACTGCCTGCTTGCATATCTTGTCTCTATTTGTTGTATCAGTTTGGTGCCAAAGCAATCAGTGAAGATCAGTATAGTGGATAAAATGTCTACGTGACCATCAGTAATATATCAAATGTGCAGGCCAGGAAAGTTCTAGGAGAATGAACAACACTACACACATGTGGACAGAATTGTTTCACTGTTTTAATTCTTCTTCTGTCTGACACTCGTTCTTACTTCTATTCTTTTCTAACATCTAAAGTTCTGGAAATGTTGGGACGTTTTGAAAGCACATGAGCCAATATTGTAATCATAATAGAACAAAAAGAGCATAGCAAATGATTAAACTGAGAAAATCTGACTCTTTTATGCGCAAAATAACGCCTCCTACTGGTCTCATTTCAAATTTGACGCCTCCTACTGATTTTAAAAAAAGGTAGCACTGGGGCAACGAAAGGTTAAAAAAGGAAGGGAGACCTTCCAGCATGTTTTAGAAAGCACTGTGAAAGGTGTATAATGGGTTTTAGAGCAACATTTGCTCATCTCCAGGCGACATCTATGTCAGGGAAAGCCGTGTGCATTTCAGCAGGACAATGCAAAATCACATACTGCAGCTATTAAAATAACATGGCATCGTAGTAGAAGAGTCCTGGTGTTGAATTGGCATTCCTGCAGTGCAGAGCTTTCATCTGTCGATGAAATTGCATTGTTAAACAAAAATTGCGTAAAAGATGACCACAAACTGTTCAGCAAACTATATCAGACGAGTGGGACCAAATTCCAACACAAATGCTTCAGAAAGTCATAACCCAGACTCTTAATGCCCAGACGTCTTTAAACTGTTTTGAAAAGAGATGTTACACCATGATTAACATGGCAACATTTTTGAGACCTGTAGGAGGCACCAAACTTGAAATGAGCTGTACATGAAAGTGTGTAATTTCTAAGTGTAAACGTTTGCCGTGTGCTGCAGGTTCTATTGTGAATAAAATATTGGCTTGTGTTATTGGAAAGTCTATTAGATTTATTCAAATTTAAAAAAACAACAGTTACAGGAGTAACATTCCAACATTTCCGGGATTCATGTTTGTACTTTTATTTTTCCGTCCTTACTTCCCTCCTTCTTCCAGTGTCAGGTTAAACGTATGTCCAGATTCTAAATAGTAAAACCACAGTGACATATATTTCATGGAGTTCCTATAGTGTTAGTGTTTGTGTCTTCTGCTTCTTAAAATACTATTTTACTGCCTTTCCTCTCTAGTATTTCCAACATGGAAACCAGGCAAATAGTTAAAATAGTTGTGTTTTCTCTGTATCTCTTAGTTCTCCAACAGAAAGTAGCCTCGCAGTTTCTCACGCGGCACCGGCGAGCAAATGCAATGTTTGAAGAGAGCAGAAAGGGAAATTTGGAGCGCGAGTGCATTGAAGAGCTGTGCAGTAAGGAGGAGGCGCGGGAGATCTTCGAGAACGTCCCCGAGACGGTATCTGGCTTTTATTTTTCCCCTTATCGAGACTTTTTACTTGTCTTTAAATCTTGTAACTGCTATTTGCAGCCTGCATTTAAAAGCCTTAATCCTGCTTTCTTTGAATGTATAAACACCTCAAAAAGTGTAGCCTTATTTTGTAAACTGATAAAAATCACACTTTTGATACAGATGTGTATTTGTGCACTGAATAATGTTCCCAGCTTTCATTTGTTCATAAAATGCATGTGGTGTTCTGTTGATTTGTGTTTGTTGTTGGGTCATGTGACCAGTGGTTTAAGAAAAGTGAAGATCGTAATGTAGAAGATAGAAACAGACATTCTACTATAACAGAGTTGTGTTCCTACTACTTTGTGAAATACATTTTGGTACTAAGCTCATATGGCTGAGGAAAAAGTAATGTGTCGTAGTGTGGGATAAGATCGGACACTAGTATCTTTTCTAGTATAGTATAAAACAACCTGACATAGTTCCTGGAAACAGGAAGTGATCAAGCATCAGGAATCAGCAGTGAGTATTTAGCGGAAAGTATGGTCTGTTGTTTATTTTAGCAGGAAGCCTGTGATACTTCTAAACTAATTTGGCACACTTGCATATAGTAAAGTATTTTGTCTAAAAACATAATCAAATCAATTTTAACAATCAAATCTCATTGTATACGGTATACGGATTTCCGAAATCCAGTCTTCTACCCAGTATGATATCTAATATCGCTTCTTTGATATCTGATCTACCATTCTGTTTGTCATAGTGTAATAATTGTTGTGATTCCTAAGATTTTTAACCTGACGAGAAATATGTTTGTGTATTTTTAGGAATACTTCTACCCCAAGTATACAGGTAAGTTTAAGATTAACTGTCAAATCCAATTATTTTAAAACTGCTATTTTTTTATTTATTTCTAAATGGAGTTGCAGACAGACAGACAGACAAAATGACTGGCTGTGTGTGTGTACTAAAGTATTGGGGCACCTGACTTATCCAGCCATATGTTGTTCCCCAAAATAATATTGGATGTCTTTGTCCTGCTGGAAGGTGAAGCTCTGCCCAGTCCTTTGCAGTCTCTAATAGATGTTCTTCCAGGATTTCCCTGTATTTAACTCTTCGCACCAACTCTGACCAGGTTCCCCACAGAATGATGGTGCCACCACCATGTGCAGTATTAGGATTCCACCATACATAGAGTTTTGCTTCTAGGCCAAAAATTTGAACAGCACCCCCATCCACATGTTTCCTGGCTAATGAGACTTTTTATTCTATATTGTGAACAGTTCTTCTTGCCGCTCTTCCTAATAGTTGTCCTGTGGACAGACTCTCCCACCTGACCTGGGGATCTCTGCAGCTCCTCCAGAGTTCTTCTCTCTGCTTCTTGGTTTAGTGTTCTCCTTGCCTGGTCTGTCAGTTTTGGTGGATGGCCATTTCTTGGTAGATTACCAGTTATTTTGTACTCTTTCCATTTTTGGATGATGTATTGAACAGAGCTCTGTGAGATGTTCAAGAAAGCTTGGGGTATGTTTTTATAACCTAACCCTGCTTTAAACTTCTCCACAACTTGATTCCTGACCTCTCTGGTGTGTTCTTTAGTCTTCATGATGCTCACTAATGTTCCCTAACAGAACATTCATGACAATCCAGTTTTTTACGTTTCAGAGTGTCTGGTGCTCTATCGTGTTTCCAATCCAACCACGGATTCCAGAATTCCTATGGACCTCCGAACCTGCATTAAAGGCTAGTGAGCTGTTTTCATTCAACTCTTTACTGCAAGGAGCCTGGAATCTGCAAACTTGCATCAGAAAATCATGTTAGATGAAATATGTATTGATGTACTTTACAGGGATTAGTGACCAGTGTTCCCCACTGCCATGCTATAAGGAGGGATATGAGCGATGTGTTGATGGTCAGGGTTCTTACACTTGTGTGTGCAAACCTGGCTGGAAAGGGCTTCACTGCGAGGAGGGTGAGTACATAGCGCTTCAGATCCTTACGTTCATGATGGAGAATAAAAAAGATACATCAGTCCCTGATTATACGACTTACTTTATAGTCTTACATTTTTAAGATTAATAGAAGATCTGAGGAAAATATGGACACCTCTTGTTTTCTGACAGACATTGATGAGTGTAAGGACCCAGACTTCTTGGCTGGTTGTAAGCAGGGCTGCCAGAACACACTCGGGAGCTTCCAGTGCTTTTGCTATGGTGGTTATTACAAGCATGATGTGATCCATTGTATAGGTGAGCATATTGTTTTTTTTTTTCTTTCAATTCCAAACACACACACTGTGTATTTACATTAGCAGAGGTCCCAAACCACCAGGTTGCAACCCAGTACCAGTCTGTTAGTTGCATGGATGTAAATAAAAATAAAACAGCAACAATTATTGGTTCTCCTCACCAGATGTCACCACACATGCTGGAAATCATCTGAACCAAACCACTTTATCCTAGTCTATTCAGGACATGGTCTTCTTGGGGCTTCCATGTGAGCCAGTGTCAAACGAGACTTCATACTAATGCATTGTGTGGCGTATGGTGTGAGCACCTTCCACTGCTGCAGTCTTTAAAGCAATGCTGGCAGCAGTCTGCATCTGTTTTTGAAGTCAGCTTCTGCGTCAGCTTTTGTTACAGATCGTCGTACAGACTATACCGGGGTTCCTAACTGGTGGCCCATGGTCCGGATTTTGATAAATTGGTATAAAAATACGCATTTATTCTTCCTGTATCGAAGTTTGGGTGTCTTATTTGTTTGGAGTCTGTTTCGGTTGTCAAAAGTGGAAACATTAAGTGCCATTACAAAACTAAACAAATTTATCCTCAGCAACCCGATGTAAGCCCTGTACGATCTACACGGGATCTTTTTCACTGACAGCCTATTAACGAATATATAAGTGTTCACCTTAGAATACAGTGGTTTTAGTTATTCAGACTGACCTTGCATAGGTTTAACAGATGATGAATCAACTGATATTAATGCTCTAAAACTGATATTAATATATATATATATACACACAAACACACACACAGTGTTGAGGAGTAACTAGTTACATGTAATAGTGTTATGTAATTTAATTACAAAATAAATGTAACATTAATTCTTGAAAATGTGAAATTAAGTTACTTATGAAAATGATAAAGATTACAAAAAGGGGTACATCTGAACAATTTCATATAAAATCAGTGATTTAGACTACCGCAGTGGTTTTCAAATAGTAGGGCGCAGCGTGATGCCGGGGAGTATGATTTTTGCCGTACTAGAATAAAGCGTAATTGCACACCCACTACAGCGGGTGGCAGTAGCGCTCTCAGTCCCGGAAGAAAAATGACAAAAAAGTGTGGCGAAGCATAACAAGCATGTACCAACCCCAATCCCACAGCTGGAAATAATTACGCCCCCCCCCACTTCAACAATCTGATTCTGATGCAGTTTCATTTTGAAAATTATATTTCCGAGGGTTTGAACACTTTTTTCCTTAGAATGTGAACTTAATAGGAAATGAAAGTAATCACAAAGTAATCAAATGGAATATCAGTTACTTCCGAATATTATATATGTGTGTGTGTGTGTGTGTGTGTGTGTGTGTGTGTGTGTGGTGTGTGTGTGTGTGTGTGTGTGTGTATATATATATATATATATATATATATATATATATATATATATATATATATATATATATATATATATGATATATATATATATATAATTATTACAAAATTCAGAATCTAGAAATTTCTATTTAAATTAGATTATTAGATTATGCTATTTTCAATTTCAAAACCGTTATTCACTGCATTTACCCACCAGTTGCTGTTATTGTTTATACAAAATAAACAAATAGACGTTTGAAAAAACATTTACACTATCATAAGCTCATATTCATATGTATTTCAGACTAAATTTGAGAAGGTCCTGTGTTTCCCGAAAGCTTTACAGCGCAAAGCTTTTGATACAGATGTGTATTTGTGCACTGAATAATGTTCCCATCTTTCATTTGTTCATAAAATGCATGTGGTGTTCTGTTGATTTGTGTTTGTTGTTGGGTCATGTGACCAGTGGTTTAAGAAAAGTGAAGATCGTAATGTATAAGATAGAAACAGATATTCTACTATAACACAGTTGTGTTCCTACTACTTTGTGAAATACATTTTGGTACTAAGCTCATATGGCTGAGGAAAAAGCAATGTGTCGTAGTGTGGGATAAGATCGGACACTAGTATCTTTTCTAGTATAGTATAAAACAACCTGACATAGTTCCTGGAAACAGGAAGTGATCAAGCATCAGGAATCAGCAGTGAGTATTCAGCGGAAAGTATGGTCTGTTGTTTATTTTAGCAGGAAGCCTGTGATACTTCTAAACTATTTTGGCACACTTGCATATAGTAAAGTATTATGTCTAAAAATATAATCAAATCAATTTTAACAATCAAATCTCATTGTATACGGTATACGGATTTCCGAAATCCAGTCTTCTACCCAGTATGATATCTAATATCGCTTCTTTGATATCTGATCTACCATTCTGTTTGTCATAGTGTAATAATTGTTGTGATTCCTAAGATTTTTAACCTGACGAGAAATATGTTTGTGTATTTTTAATACACATTGGCTCATTGGTGGAGTAAACGTTACATTGAACTCTTTCACTTTCCTCCACTCTCTCTTCATATTTCTCTCACTTGCTCTCCTTCTGTCCCACAATTCCTTTCGCTCTCTCTCTCTCTCTGTGTCTCTCTCTCTTACTCTTTCTCCCTTTTATGTTCTCTCTTCCTCTCTACCACCCATTCCCCTCTCTGTCCCTCTTTCCCGAACCCCAACCCGCCCCCCTAGTAAAATGATCTGAACTTTACAATGCTGTCGGGAAGCTTTTGGGAAACTGGGCTTCAGATGTTTGTTTTTCTTTTCGCAGGATTCATTAAGACAAGCTCGAATAACTCCAGTGGGATTTTTTTTTTTTTTACTTAATACTAAAAGCTACAATAATAACTATGCTTTAAAAACAAACAAAAATATAGCTGCAGTAATCCTTAAAAAAACACGTTTTGAGGCGCCAACTCTGTCCAGATTCCGATCCAGTTGTCTTTTTCTCTCACACTCTGAGCTCTCAGCCAGCTGGGTCTGAGTTTCAACAGCTGTTCTGAGTATGCTGGTATTTTTCCTGTAACAGCAAAACGATTCTGACCAAGCTGTGTGACAACACACACACACACACACACACACACACACACACACACACACACACACCGTGAGATACACAAAAAAGAAAATATTGAAATCAATCACACATGTAAATGGGCCCCCCCAGCTAGAATGCAAACACACACACACATACACACACACATTGCGGGTATTTTGTTCACACTGGATATAGATCCTCATGATCTTTATCTATATTGCATAACAGTGTTTGCACAATAGTGACCTCCATTTGGCCAGGCACCTCTTCAGTGTTACAGTAAACACACGGCATGTCTGCTGGACTTTACTAGATCCTGTTTACAAACCTGCTTCATAGTTATGTGAGAATGAATGGCTTTGAGCTTGTTACATATAAATAAAGTCGTTATGTCTGAAAGACCTTTACATATTTCCTCCGTCTCTCCAGACATTAACGAGTGCAGGCTTCACCCTAACCAGTGTCAAGAGCCTTCCAGATGTGTCAACAGTCCAGGCTCTTATATGTGCGAGTGCCCTACAGGATACGTGTACAACTCTACAAGTCATAAGTGCCAGGGTAAGATATCAATTTCATCTCTTTTACACTCAAACTCACTCACACGCACACACACATACATGCACAGTCCTGTTCTAGAATGATGATGAACCAGCGCCATGAAGATATACTTTCCATGAAGTGAAGGCCTCCTATAGAGAACCCATTGGAATGCATTGGAATGCTGGACTGCACCCCAGGTCTCCTCAGTACATCACATTACACTCAATGTGGCCAAATGAGAACAATTCTCTAGAAACACACAAGTGGAACATCATCTCATAGGAGTGAAGATTATTATAAGGACAGACACTCTGGGATGTTTTCAAAATCACATACCTGTATATTTACCGTATCTTTTCATATAAAACTGTATAAATAATGCACAAGGGCTACTTTTGTACCCCTGGATGAGATGAGATCTCACCCCATAGTTTACCTCTAAATACATCCTCAAGTCATTAAGGGAAAAAAATTTGTATAATAAGTTGATTAAGATGGCTGAGACAATAACGCTATAGCATCGAGATACATGCAAGTAATTGCTTATTTTTACATATATACATTTAATAACATATTGTATAATAATAAATACATTATTATTATTAAATAAATTATTATTATTATTATTATTATTATTATTATCTTTTTTTATTGCACTGAAATTATTGAACATAATTGCCCAATTATATAATTGTCTTACAATATGATATCTATATCTTCTATATCATTAGCATCAGGTGTTTAACATTTGTACAGAGGATTGTATAGTTTGATGGCCACAGGCAGAAATGATCCCCTGTGGTGCATCATGCAAGTCATTATTCAGTACTGGGAATCATCATGGTCGATGTTCAAAAGTGTAGGGTTTTTCCCTCAATATAACAATAGTTATATATATATATATATATATATATATATATATATATATATTATATATATATATATAGATATATATATATATATATATAATATATATAGATACACAATTTTTTCTTTTTTTTTGGGGGGGGGGGGGGGGTTTGGGGGGGGGGGGGGGGTGGGGGGTGGGGGGATTATGAGTCTTGTTATGTTTTATTCTTTTATATAGTCTTGTAGCCATCTAACTGTGAAAAAGAAATGACCCACCCAGCCTAATGGTGGAGCTATAGCACAGGCTTTTTATATTTCACTTTCAAGTCTTAAGAACTGTCAGATCTATACACATGACTTTGGATTGGACCATTTTCAATGCAGACCATTTAAGTTATTTGCATAATGTTATATTCTATTGGAAACTAGTCTAAGGCTATTTGTTCTGTTTTTACAAAATCACAACATCTCAGACAGTTATTATGTCGTTCTGTAATTGTTCCAGAATCATACTAGGATCTATGAATAATATGGCTGTCATCTGCTAATGTTAATAAGTTATAAATGTTATTATGTTGTGCTTCAACAGTGTGTGTTTAGTCTACATTAAATTTGTCCTTTGGTTTTTACAGTGTAGCCACACTTTTGAGCGCATCCTGCAGTCCATTTTGTAAACTGATTTTTAGATAACCACATAAGGTCCTGGCAGATTGGATGCGTGGAAGGTCCTGGCAGAAAAAATGCATCAAGTAATAAATAAGAGGAATGGAAATTGTAATTTTATAACCAGTATCCAATTCTTAATCTTAAGTATCCGATTCCAGAATATAGTATAAGAGTATACGTTTTATACTGCTTATTCTTCACAGTCTGTGGTAAAAAGAAATCCTCAGGTTTCATTACTTTATTATATTTATATTCTATTATGTGCATTTATACAGGCTGATGTAATAAAGGCTGCAATACTGGTAAAAGACAAAATAATGCACTTATTTCACTCTGTATATTATATATAATATGTATAATAAGGGCTATAAAATTTATTTTAACAGTACTAATAGTATTAATGCACAATAAATGCAACATGCACTTTTATTTCACCCTTTTTATTAAAAATATCAATAATTAGATAGAAAAGAGGTGAAATTAAAACCTTTAAGTCATTTAGTTACACATAAGTTATCCTTATTTTAATCAGATGTAAAAGGATGTAAGCTTTTTTTTTAATCAGTAAACATTTGTTTTACTGTATCATTTGTTGTACCAAGTCTCAAATCTAGTACCTCCATTTACACACATCTGGCATTTATAACTGAGCATGTGGTTCCATATGGTGCCCTGATGATTTATGTTTATTTAAAACACCTTTACTTTAAAAGGTTTACAAGAATATTTAGGTTTCATGCTCTATATTAGGTTTGGTTTCACTAATAATAAACATACATAAAGCATAAAGTATCCACATTTGCTCATGTACATGTTGATTATTAAAATTTGAAAAGTATTAATTTAAGGTATCTTAAAAATGTGAATAATCACGAATAAAACGAATGCCGGTTTCACTTGCTTAAAAATAATTTTCAAAGTAATTGTGAAACAGCAAGTGAATGTCTGTGTGTATTTTGTGTGTTGGACAGACATGAACGAGTGTGAGCAGGACAAGTGTGACGGCGAGTGTGTAAACACTGTGGGCAGTTACTCTTGTTACTGTGATGGACGCGAGAGGCTGAAGCTGGCAGAGGACGGGCACTCATGTGAGAACATAAATGTATGTGTCAATCTCTACGACCACAAGTACGGGGAGATCCTCTACCTGGGAGAGCAGTTCACAGGCCTGGCCATGATCTACCTACACTTTCGCTTTCAAGAGAATAAGAAGTGAGGGACGTCTAAGCTGTAGAAGCGAGCAAAGATTTACATCATTATTTAAACAAAGATTGACGACGACCAATTTTTGTCACCGGCAACAGGTTTACAGCCGAGTTCGACTTCCGTACTTTCGATCCGGAGGGCGTGGTGTTGTATGCTGAATCACTGGAGGACTCCTGGTTCATGTTGGGATTGAGGAAGGGCCGCATTGAGGTACAGTTTAAAAACCGCCACACTGTGAAGGTCACCAGCGGAGGCAAAGCCATCAATGATGGCCAGTGGCATGTGGTGAGTGTTTATATCCTGTTTATGTAGTGTATCAACAGTAATCAGTTAATCATTTTCATGGGTTTTTTTTTCTTATTTAAACCCAATTGCAACATAAATGACAAATTACAATGCAGTTTCTTCTTTCATTTTGGTCATTCATACTTTTTACATGTATACAGTACTTATCCAGGTGTGAAAAGATGTAAAGTGAGAATGCTTTTAAAAATGAAAGTGTTAATAATTTATCGATTAACAAAATGGGAAGTAAATGAACAGAAGAGAAATCCAAATCAAATCAGTGATTGTTTGGACCACACTTTACGTGCAAAATAACATCATCTATGATGGTTGTTCCATACATCTTGGAGATCGAAGCACAGATCTTCTGTGGATGTCTCCTGCCTCGAATCCTGCTGTTTCTTTATGTAATCGCAAACACACTCAGTGAAGATGAAATCAGGACTCTGTTGCTGTTATTGACTGTAATTCAACCTGCATACTGCATACTACATGCAGATATTCAACCTGAATATCTATAATTGGTTCATCATACACTCGGATCCTTCATTAAAATCATAACAGCATATATATTTTACATTTACATTTGCAGTATTTGGCAGACGCTCTTATCCAGAGCGACTTACAATTGAGCAATTCAGGGCTAAGGACCTTGCTCAAGGACCCACTAGTGACAGCTTAGTGGTGGTGGG
Source organism: Kryptopterus vitreolus (assembly GCA_030449085.1). Lineage (NCBI taxonomy): Eukaryota > Metazoa > Chordata > Actinopteri > Siluriformes > Siluridae > Kryptopterus > Kryptopterus vitreolus. The sequence goes on from JACRUU010000022.1 coordinate 3,900,212, forward strand.
GTTTGAACCCATGATCTTTCGGTCCAGAGTCCAACACCTTAACCACTGGGCTATCACCTCCCTATATATATTTAAGGCGCTGGTTAAGCTGGTTAAGGCGCTGGGTTTCTGATCATAAGATTGGCAGTTCGAGCCTTAACACCATTAAGCCACCGCTGTTGAGCAAGGCCCTTAACCCTGTTTGCTCCAGGAGCGCCGTACAATGGCTTGACCCTTCACTCTGTCCCTAGATTCCTGGGACATGCGAAAACTGGGGAGGGGAGTAACTCACTGGCGCTGGGCTGCTGATCAAAAGATAGGGGTTCGAACCCTGGTATCACCAAGCCGCCACCTTTGGGTCCTTGAGCAAGACCCTTAACCCTCTGTGCTCCAGGGGCACCGTATCATAGCTAGCATAGCTCAGACCACATCCGGTCCGCAGGCCTCAAGTTTGACATGTATGATGTAGATGTATAATATATGGGTCTGATGTGTTTTAGATCTAAAAAGTAGTACATGTGTGGTCTTGTTGGGAATACATAATACACTGAGCTGAAAGCGAAAGTTTATGAAGTTCCCCTTTACTTGACTTGGCTCATATTTGTTTTCTCAGAAAAGAAAACCGAAACTTTGGAAGAAAAAAAATATTATACTCTAATGAACTTCACGACTTATCTTGGGAATAGATTTGCTTGTGATTGATATGGTTCAGGAAATATTGCACATGTTGTATGGTTTCAAAGTTGTATATTGTAATCAATCAAAAGTTTATTTATATTGCACCTAAAGTATTAATTAAAATATAAAGGGCAATCGCAAGTAAATATCAGTGAAGAAAATAACTGAAATGTAATATTCAAAATCTTTTAACATTTTTTGTAAAGTTTTACTGATTTAGACTTATATTTGGTGTCATCCAGATGATGATGGATTCTCCTTTTGAGTCCGGTTACATCTCAAGGTTTCTTCCTTATTCTATCTAAGGGAGTTTTTCCTTGCAATAGTCGCCCCAGGCTTCCTCATCAGGGATAAACACTCATAAATCATTCATTCATTCATTCATTCATCTTCTACCGCTATATCCGATCTTCCCTCGGGTCACGGGGAGCCTGTGCCTATCTCAGGCGTCTATGGGCATTAAGAATTATATCCACACCCTGGATGGAATGCCAACCCATCACAGGGCACGACACACACACACACACACACACACACACACACACACATTCATACACTAGGGACAATTTTCCAAGGTGCCAATCAACCTACCGTGCATGTTTTTGGACCGGGAGGGGAAAAGGGAACCGGAGAACCCGGAGAAAAACCCCCTGAGGCACGGGGAGAACATGCAAACTCCACACACACATGGCCGAGACGGGAATCTAACCCGGATCCTGGCTGTGTGAGGCGAATGTGCTAACCACTAAGCCACCGTACCCCTTCACTCACTTATATTAATTTTTTTGTTCTATAATTCTTATTAGGGCTGTCAAAATAATATTAACACCATTTAGCAGATGCCCTTATCAAAAAAGTGTTTTGAGTCTCCATCTATAAATAAATTAATGCTGATTTGATCGAACTTAAGACACAAACAACTTTAACTCTGTAAAAAGGATGAAAGGATACTACATACGTCAACATAAGAATGCAACTGTGTATGTGTGTATTTTTTTTTTACAAGATTTGGAGATAAAAGTAAGCATACAACACTAAGCATACAGTAGATGGTTGACAGACCATCACAGCATGCTTCAAAGCATCTACACAGAATCTTAAAAACAAAAAAAAACCTTTAGGCTGTAAAAACTCTTAAGAAGTTTCTAGGTCTTAAATAATTTTAAACAGATTGTAATTTTCCAGTATCCACATAATGTTATACAGTTTTACTGAAATGCTCTTGTAACACTATAACATTGTTTTTTTGTTGTTGTTGTTTGGTGGGTGGCATCATGATATAGGGCTTAAATTTCATTAGCAATGGGCTTAAAAGGTCTCACGTTTAGACCTTGAGACCCTGGGGACGCAGTACTAACGTAAGTACTAATAAGATAGCACACGGGATGAGAATAAATCAACAGGATGTTATGTCAATTTTAAGAGCAGAATAGATCACAACTGTATTGAAATGATCAAACACCGTATGTGGTATATCAGCTATAGAAGGCTTAGGAAGGCTTTGATATTTTTAAGTATTGATTTTAAGTGTTCTATTATCTTATGTATGTTAATATATTCTTTCTGTTCTGGTCATCAAAAGAGAGAACAGTGTGTATTCTTTATTTTTTTCATCGTTCACTGTGTCTGGGCACAGATATCAGTTGAGGAGCTGGACAACAGCATTAGTGTGAAGATCAGTAAGGAGGCTGTGATGAGTATTAATAACCCTGGCAACCTGTTCAATCCTGTCAATGGCAAACTGGAGGCCAAGATTTACATCGCTGGCTTGCCCAATCGCGTTATCCACGACATGAAACAAGTATGTCTTTCACCAGCAGATATAAAAACATTGTGTAGTACATTATAATTTGTAAACTGTACCTGACACTACTTTGGGTCTGAATAGATAATATTGATGTAAGCATGCTGTGTGTGTGTGTGTGTGTGTGTGTGTGTGCGCGTGTTAGATCAATCCCAGATTAGATGGCTGCATTCGGGGATGGAACTTGATGGATCAGGGGGCTTCTAAAGTCAAGGAGTACATTCAGGGTAAAGAGACCAAGCATTGCTTTGTGTACGTGGAGAAGGGATCCTACTTCAGCGGGGCTGGAATGGCCCAGTTCAACATTGACTACAGTGAGTCCCACAGTGCTAAAATGTATGAAGTTTACTAGGCCACATTGGTTCCCCCTGATTCAGAAGCAGATAGATACTGATACTGTGAAGCTAGAGGTATAATCTTAGATGCTGATTTGTTTGTTTATATTAACATTGATGTCCATATAGGAACAACGCCTGATTATGATCGATGCTATTTCTGCTGAAGCTAAGAAACAAGCTCATGCTTCAGGTTACTGAAGTTACTTAAATCATAGTCATTGTTCTTTTAAATCTGTGAAAGATCTGTGAGAGTGGGCTCCGAAAGTACTGAAAACCTGTGAGTTTTATTTCCAACACGGGAGATAAATAGAATTCAAACTGTGGCACAAATATTAGGACACTTTTAGAGGGTAAGCAAACTTGTAAAATTAGTGCATCTGTATTAGTGTTGCCGGGACGTGGTCGTTCAGTGTTTGGGGCATTGGGTTCTGGAACAGATGGTTGCAGGTTCAGGCTCCAGCACCGCCAAGCTGCCATTTGAGCAAGGAAGAAGACATGCAAGACATGCAAGTTTTCAGTTATAATATACATTTCAGTGTATTGAGGTTTTATGTAGATATACAGTATAAGTAAGAAAACATGAGATGACTCTCGACTGCCATTCATACAATCAGTTCTTCTACAGTGACATCAGTATTATTTGCATACATACATTTTGAGGATCTAACAGTAATGACTATAATGAAACATGATGAATGCATATTGAGTTTCACATTGATGAAAATGGGTTTCCTTTTGAATCTCTTAAAGTTTCCCCACGCCATCCTTGTTTGAACCTATACAGACGTTTATAAAATTGATATTCTTTATATATTTATTTTGTTAAAAATGCTATACAAATTTGAAAATCAAATGTCCCTATCATTGAAATGAAGGGACATTCGGTGCCTGTCAGATGATAAGGGATTTCCCTTTTGATTCTTGTTCCTCTTAAAGTTTCTCAAGGAGTTTTTTCTTGCTAGAGCCGCCTCCAAATCAGGGGGCAAGCTTGAGGAAGAAACCTTGAGAGGAACCAGACTCAAAAGAGTCCTCATCTGGATGACACTAAATGTGCGTCATTACAGCTAAACGTTGTTGAGGTTTGCAGTGATAATGAATAAATGCAGCCTGTGGTCCTAAGCCATTGTAGCAAACTGTTGATATTAACGACAGTACAAATCCATCCCCAAAGCTCTTGTGTCGCCCCATAATCTCATGAGTCTTTATCTCAAAACCATCCCCAGCTGTACAATAGAAGATAAGACCTACGATATACTTTTATTCTTCCCACAGTGGGAAACTTTCAAAAGAGAACTAGGGCTGTCAATCGGTTACAATATTTAATCGCGATTAATTACACAATTGCCGTGAGTTAACTCTTGATCGCACATTAAGTGTACCGTAAATGAATAATTATCCTGTTTCTAATACACTAACTAACTAACTAACAGATGTTATAATGTAACATGGATTATGTAATACGGATTTTCGGGATGCAATGTGCTTCCTTAAGGTTACATATATGGTGAGTAGCTAATACAGCTAGTAGGTGTAATTCGGAGAAATTTAGGAAGAGTGATCACTGAAGTTTTTTTTATTTTGTTCTATTTTTGTTCTTTATTGTACGGGTCTCATTCATTCGCCAACACAACGCATGGTGAAGGAGCAGATAACTCACATAGAAATACACACTGTGTTAATCGCACGTTAATACAATTAGTGCTGTTAAAGTGAATTTGTGTTAACGCGTTAATAACGTTAACTTTGACAGCCCTAAAGCGAACTCAATCTTGAGACTTGGACAAAACAAGCATGTGCAAGTAAAGAAAAGTGAACAGGGACATCATCCATCCTCATCCATCCTCTCTTTCCATTTGCACCAGTATGTGAAACTATAAAGAGACAAGCATTGTCGAAAGACACAGATGAGAATAATCACACGTTAACTGCAGGTTCTCTCTGTTCACAGCTGGTTTTATCGTGTCGTCCCACCATTACCAAAGACAGTGAAGTGAGACGATTAGACAATTTGACGAAACTGCAATGAAGTGGAGTAAATGAATAGATAATTTGAGCTAATTATGAATTTCTGAACTTTAAAAAGGACATTCAGCAGTGAACAGTAACAAAGTAAATACATTTCATTACTGTACATAATAACTATTACGTATATATGAATATTTCCACCTAGGGAGACTGTAACTGTAAATACATCGCAGAGTCAAATATATTACTTTTTACTTGACTAAATTTAGTGTAATCAGTTGTTTCTTTTATTTATTTGCGGATATAATATTATTTGTGGATCAAGCAGGCATCAATCCACCAATCAGGATGAAGGATGCTCTGTTCTGATTGTTGCTTGGTGGTATCTACTTACATTTTAAGAGGAATAAATAATAAAATAAATCCATGAATTTTACTTGCCACAACACCCGTGGCCTTATTTACGCGATAATTTTTTTCGTAATTGAAAAGAAGTTTCTGGGCTCATGATAATTTGAATCAAACATTTAAAATCAAAGTTGGTAGGCCAAAGTGCTGTACATAAACGTAAAAAGCAAGAGAATAAAACAAATAAGGAAATAAATGGCATTATTAAACATTAAACGCACAGGAGAAGTGATTATTAATTTTATATTAGTGAATAATTGTTTCTACTTGTTCTAACATTATCCAGTCAGTGTAGGTGATTGAAGGTGGTGCTAACTAGCTAGAAGAGAGGGTTCCTGGGGCGGTTCAAAGCTAATTTGAATAGATATCAATCAGCCTTTAATATCATTCTATTAATAGTTTGGTGCAATTAGAGTAACTTTAGAGTATTTTCTCATAAACTCAGTTGATTAAGCAAAAGACTATTGGGACCAAAATGATAATAGGAACATTATAGCCGTAATAAATCTTAGTACTGTGAATATTTATTTGAAGGCAAATACTGCTAATACTTTTACTCATGGAGCACTTTCACTGGGGTAATACAACTTAACTATAATGTTTGTGTAGTTCGTCCAACAATGACGGTAATGTTGTAATAGATTCACTGACAGTTTGTGTTTGCAGGTGTTGATGGTCAGTGGAGAGTTGATGTGGTGATGAGCATTCGACCGTCCAGTACCACCGGTGTTCTGTTTGCCCTCGTCAGCAACGACACCGTCCCCCTCACTGTCTCTGTGGTATCTGAGGACCTGCACGATGCGGTAAAACTTTTAAGTATTTAAGTTTGCCTCAACAGCACCTTTCCATGACCATCCTGAATGATGCAGTCCTCTGATTACAGTGCTAAACACCTGCCATCACAACCCCCCCCTCTCGCTTGTTTCACACAGTATCTGCAGGTGTTTTTAGGCCACGTTCCTGTCGCAAGGCTTGATTCATTGATGCTGTGCTACCCTGAACACTTACAAGTGGAGCTGCACGTGTCGGCTCATGACCTCCAGATCTCCGCTAACTCCTCGACGGTGTCCTACACCAGCGACGAAGTTCTCAAAGAGGCTCTAGCCAAACTCAATGGCACTATGCAGCAGCAAGTCCTTACTTATATCGGAGGACTGCCAGGTATTGTCTAGATTGTATTGTCACTAGATTTGCTTTGATCCAGAATAATGATATACATGATGTAAGTGTCATAAGTTTCACAAGTTTTTGACCAGTGAAGTGAATAACACTGATTATCTTTTCATCATGGCAACTGTTAGTGGGTAGGATATATTAGGCAGCAAGTAAACATTTTTACTTCAAAACTGATGATGGGTAAGTGTAAGGAATTGATTAATTGCGGCTTGGACAGAGCATCTCCAACACTGCAGCTCTTGTGGAATTTTCCCAGACTGCAGTGGTCAGTATCTATCTAAAGGGCAAGAAAGAGACAGTGGTGGACCGGCGACCGGGTCATGGGCAGCCAATGTTGATTGATGCCTGTGGGGATCAAAGGCTGGCCTGTGTGGTCCGATCCATAGACGAGTTCCTGTACCAACACAATGTTAGGCACATGGTCATAAGTAGGGTTGAGAATCATTTTAATATTGTCGATTTTCTCTTATTGATTCCCAGTTCCGTATTCATATATATATATATATATATATATATACACATATGACTAAATAAAATAAAATAAAATGACTAAGTAAAATAAAATGTAATATGTAATATAATGTAAGGCTATTTGCTATAGCCATTACCTGGATTGCAAGGAAAATACTTTATTATTGTAATTTAATCCCTGTTTCGAGTAATTATTCATTCTCATTAAAAACATTTGAGACTGGGATGAATTATAGAACAAGTTTTGTCTCTCCGAAGTTTTTTTAAGGGCGCTTCATGCTTATTTTAATTCCGCTTATTACAGGTAGTGCTTTTCAATGTTTTCTCACTCTCTCTCCATCTCTCTCACATACACACACACAAACACAGACACACACACACAAACACAGATTCAGCACTAAGCTCAAAAACCCAGCATTCAGCACAGCACAGCTCTCGGTCTCTGGTTTATTGTCTTCTACACAAAAGACATTCAACACACAAGTAAACATACCCTCAGCACACTGAGGTGTGAAATATTAAGAGTTATCCGTTGGATATCAACTTGCGCTCTCTGCATCCTCCGCTGATGCTTGGACACCCTGACTGAGTTAAAGAACATCCTTTGCTTATATTAAAATGTTATCATGAACCCAACCTGTCTATTTAAACCCAAAGCAAATAAATCAGGACTTAAACACCTAGAATTAATTTAACACCGACTGTAATCATTATTTGCAAAAGTTTTGGGACACTTGTTTTGTGGTCCTTCCCCAAACTGTTATCAAAAGTAATTGAGACACACTTCTGAAGGATATCGAACAGACATGTAAACATACCTTGCCAGAACAAAGTCAGCCAGTCATTCATCATCTTTAAATGTTACTATAAATAGATAAGAAAGGTTAAACAGTAACCTGAGGAATATCTGCATAACACTATTAGCTACCTTAGAGCAGCTGTTAACAATGGTCCATACTGCAACACTACAACACAGAATATATATTCATATGGTACTAATTTGTGCTCGTCCAGCTCGTATCTTCTGGGAAGATGTTCCACTAGATTTTGTAGTTTGTTGACCACATACAAAGACGTCCAATACAAGTGTTTGCCTCCATCTATGTTCTAACAGTTTGGTGAAGAACCACATGTGTGTCCCAATTCTTTTGTCCGTATTCTGTCTGTGTGTGTGTTCCCTACAGATACCGCAGTTAGCCACAGATTCCTGAGCTTGTATGTGTGTGTATACACACACACACACACACACACACACACACACACACACACATATATATATATATATATATATATATATATATATATATTTTTTTTTTTTTTTTTTTTTTCATTTGTATATCCCTGAGATAATTAAGAGATATGCATATCCGTCAGAATGAATTACTAATTTACATATATTGACTTGGAACATGCTGTCCAAAAAGAACCGCATGTGTTTCAACATATCAGAAAAGTCTTTATGTTTTAAATATATACATTACAGCACAGTGAAATTTGTTTGGAAGCAGGGGTCAGAGCTCAGGGTCAGCCATGATACATTGTCCCCTGGTGCACAGAGGGTTAAGGACCCAAGAGGGGCAGCTTGGCAATACCGCCACTTGAACCTCCGACTTTCCGATCAATAGCTCAGCTCCTTAAACCACTGAGCCACACCCTCCCCAGCAAACAGCACAACAGACTAGCCCTTCTTCCTTTTTAAGAGAAACCACCCAAGCCTTCTTTCCTCATGATTATAAACGTGGTCCCAGTATAATTATTCCTGTCCTACACTAAATGGCAATCATGTATTTACTTTAGATTTTATTTTTTCTGTAATATTCGATTCTTTAATAATGCATGTAATTTCCTTTCATTATTGGTCAGTCCGCATGCGATTCCTCTGAGGCCAACCTGCAGATCATAGAGTTAAAACTATGACAAGGCAAACATGACTTAAAGTAAGTGTACTGGTGAAACACACAAATTTTCCACTTAGTTTCGTACGATACTGTGATTCTGGTGCTCGCTCCTTGTTGCTACTTATAGCCTCGTAGTTCTCCAAGCAAAACTTGGGCAGCAAGGATGCCTTGGCTGGCTTGATATTTTAAGTCACTGGAAAATTTGTGCAAATTCAGGGTGAAATGAGTAATATAATTGAATCTCACTTGCATACTGGACTCCTGCAGACGGAGAGAGGAACGCTTCCCACAAATTTCACTTCACTTTTTTTGAAGTAGTTGAAAAGGTTTTGGGCTCATGTAACTGTAATAGTCATTAATATCATACTATTAATAGATTGGTGTGCTAAGCGTAACGTTAGAGTCTTTCCACATAAGTTGATTAAGCAAAGAGTCTCGTGATAAAAGTGATAAATAGGGACATAATTAATCCTAGTACTTATTTAAATACATTTCAAGGCAACAAATTTTTTTTTACATTTACTCAAGTGAAAGTTTAAAGGGAGCTCTTTTACAGGGTAATATTTAACTGATTGGATCTCTACTTTAACGTGTGTACAGCGCAAGTGGAGTGGAGCTCCGTTGAGTCATGGTGTGTCAAGGTTGAAATGGAAGAACTTCTTGTAGGCCTGCAATCCAGATTGTGTTGGAAAGGCGTCAAGATTTAAAAATGAATGTAACAAATGGGGAAGTGGTTTCACAGTGGTTAAGGCTTTGGGATCTGGACCAGATGATCGCAGGTTCGAATCACATCACCACCATTACCAAGCTGCCACTTGTGGGCCCTTGAGCAAGACCCTTAACCCGTAACTGCTAAGTTGCTAGTCACTTCTGTATAAGGGCGTCTGCCAAATGCCGTAAATGGAATAGCAAGGATGTTCAGTATGGCTACTTGGTGTCCACTAACTTTTAGTGGTTTGGTGTTTAATCCATAAATGCAGTTTAATAGCTGCAGATTGTATACACCGATAGAAACAAGGACATGTTTGTTTGCTGACAGTATCAGTATCCAGTTGGCTTTTAAGTTAGCATCATGCAATCACGGTAATAAGTGTATACTTTAAAAATGTATCAAGAGAAAGTGTGAATTTTAATTATCAGGTTTTTTACCCCCCCTACCTGCCCCTCCCTTTCTCGCCCTCTAGATCTTCCCCTGTCCTCGATGCCTGTCTCAGCCTACTTCCACGGATGCATGGAGATCCGGGTGAATAAGCAGCTGCTCGACTTCGATGACGCCGTCAGCAAACACAACAGCATCAACTCTCACTCGTGTCCCCCGGTTTCCCCTCCACAGAGCACCACCTTCCTCTAATCAGGAAGTGAAGCCTAGGAGGCTCCATGTCCTGTTGTAAATACATGCTAGAGAAGGAGAGAGACAGAATAGTGTGGGTTCATTATGGGTTCTCCTACACCACTAAACCACACGAACCTCCGAGTAACCTGTCATAAACGCTTCTGCGTTTGTATAGTTTTCCTCGATTGTAAATGCTTAGCTTAAGGAGGTGGTTAGAAAAATACGTACTGAAATGACATTCACTAGCTTTTATAGGTGTTTCTATGTGACACTTGAAGATGTGCATCTCAAGGTCCAAATTAGCATTCCATATTAGAAATAATGGACATTTTTATATTTGTAATTTTATGTATAGATTTTTAGATAGGGATACTGTTCAATGTCATTGAAATGATTTAGTCATTTTAATAAAAAAATCAAATATAATACTTAATCGATGTCTCCATTTGTTTTCTGGGTGATGGGGAAAAATCTGCACCACAGAATGGCTACTGTTGTTATGGTATAAGTAAGAATTAAAACACAATGAGGCATGCTGTTATAGGAAAACAATCAACAAAGGCTTGGTGTTATGTGGTTCAACACGAAGCAGGGTTACTGTTGCCAGCCCAAAGTTGATTATTTCTCTTATTGGCACGTTTCAAAGTTTATCAAACACTACAGAAATTTACCACGGTACACATATTTTCTTATGCATTGCCACTAGGGGGTGGAGTCTTTCCAGGGTGTGCATCTAATTGTTTTTAAAGTAATATATCAATAAGGTTTAATCTGTATGAAACTGTTACTAATAATTCGTTTTTGGAACTGATCAGTCAGTCAAGATCATGACAAGGTCAAAAGGCTAGACTTAGTCATAGAACTCTACTTCTGCTCATTCGAGGACACTGTGCTATATTTTATTGATCTAGTTTTAGTATCATTTAAGGAGGTTCACATAGGTCACATCCTGTTAGCGCATACAGCTATAAACAATTTTTCATTCCACAACATGTTTTCTTCCTCTCTGCTCATGTTTTAGCAAAGCTCCAAAGCCTCTATCCTTAATACTTCTCCATGTATTAAAAAAAATCCCTGCAGCTTTAAACATTAAACAATCATCATAAAGAAAAAACTATGATGTCTATCAGAAAACTGTTATTATATGCATTAATAGAGGGTTGTCCAAAAAGATGTTACCACTCATATGGTACTACATAATTTTACTTTGCACATACATTGAGAACCAAGGAGTACAGGTCGAATGAGTGCACTAGCTTCATTTGGACATAGTGTACATAGTGTGTGTCATTATGTTACTAAAATAAAAGTCAATCCCATTTAAGTGGTAACATCTTTTTGGACAACGATGAATATAGACATGGGGGGGTAATATTGGAATTGGACTAGAACAAAAATCTATTTTTACTATCACTAGCCAGATTTGAGAATTTAATCTATCTGTGCTATAAACTGAATCAAATAGTGGGACAACTGACTTTTTCAATCATATGTGATGTGTCTTTGGATGTGGGCACATTTTTCCTTCACTTTTATCGAGGAAATACGAGACCGTGACCTGTACACTGAGCCAGTGCCATGAAACATGGCTTGGAGTAAAAGATCATGAGTGGCCTGCTATAGAGCTCTGATCTCGACCCTAATGAACATCTTCGGAATGATTCTGAACACTGTCCCCAGTAGTCCTCACCTCACCTACATCTGTAGCTGAATTACATACACATGGGTTTGTTTGTGAATGAGCACAAATGTCCACGAAACCTTGTAGAACATCTTCCCACAAAACCTTTGGGAACTGAATATGGTGTTCAAAAAGCTTATAATTATAGTCCTTATAGTGTATTCTATAATATACTTTGTAATCCCTTTTTTGTCTATTGGAATTATAGCCATTAGCTCAGAGAAACAACATCCCAGAGTTTCTCAACAAACGCACATGTAATCTGACCCAGATCCGAAAGTAGGGGCGGGGAAACGAGGGAAAAACAGATATTCTGGAAACAGCTGCAGGGAAAAGATCTGACAACAACATGTCTGAAAAATAGGACACATGTAGAAGGTGACAGATGGTAGAGGAAACAAAATGAAGGGTTTCATTTGGGCTCATGAGTTTGAATTATTTATGCTGAACATGGACACATGATTGATCTGAAACACTACAGCTGTGTGATGTGATAAAGATGAAACATAAATTCACCTGGTGCCAAAACATATTATTCATAAGCAAAATGCTAATTTAGTTAGTAAATCAGTGGTGCAACTTGAATGCAAACTGAATGAAGTTGAAATGGATCAAGCTTGCGATGTAAAAACAAAAGTACTTGCAATGAAAAATGAAAATATTTTGAGACAGGAGGAATTTTCATTTTGATAGAGCAAAGGAGAAGTTGTGTATTGTGTAAGCTTTTTTTTCCCCTCTAGCTCAGCAATTTGGTGAATAAGGAGAAAAAGAAGACCCCTGGGGGAAGCTCCTGTAGTAATACTGCGAGGTGCTGAAATTGGATCTCTCTATGCTACACATTTGGATCTACCCTATAGATAACATGAAGCCCAGGCCAGAACACAGTTCTTGATGCAATAGTCAGCAACAGTCGAGATAAATATCTGGTGAATCATAGCCTCAAAGAAAAATGAGGACAGGAATAAAAAAAAGGAATTTCTCTGACTTACTGTATAATACTTATGAGGAAAATGGAACATGTACAATGGACTAGATTGTTTTCTAAGAGAATATTACTTAGTTAGTGTTGAGTTCAATTCTTTTCAGAACTCTTTTAACAATGACTTTTAGTGCCTATAAGTTTATTCATATAAATGTATCTCTAATGAGCAAACCAGTGGAGACTGTGGCAAAGGAAAACTCCATGAGAAAAAAAAGTAAGGAATATATTCATAAAGGAATATGTTCTCGTCTAGGTTGCAAGGTATGTACATTCTAGGTATGTACAATCCAATAATATACAATCCCATCATTATTGAGGTGTGCACTGATGGGTGCTGAAGTAATTGTAGCAGGCTACATTCATTGTTTATATTAATTATACTCCACATCCTTTCTCATAGTTCTTGAGTTCCCATGAATTTCTTAAATCTTTGTTCATTATAAATGCATCAGAGAATGTAAAATAGTGAGTTACTTGCATTCAACTTAGCTATACATATAAATGTGGAGCTATACATATAATAATACTCCCTTTGCTGTTATCAGTTTTGAAGGGGTAGCTCAATGGTTAAGGTTCTAGGTTATGATTGGAAGGTCAGGGGTTCGAGCCACAATATCGCCAAGCTGCCAGTCTTGTGTCCTTTAACCCTCTGTGCTCCAGAGGGCGCTGTACCATGGCTGACCCTGTGCTCTGACCCCAGCTTCCAAAAAACAAGTTGGGATATGCTAAGAAAAAATGTCACTGTGCTGTAATGTATATGTGACAAATAATGGCTATTCTATTTTATTCATCACTGCCATATATAACTATTGCATATATAAAGATTGCATATTAAAAATAGCATACAAAAGTAGCTACACTAAATAGCCATAGTACCCCAATATGGATATAAATATATAAATTTAGAGAGGTTGTATGTAGCTCAGTGGTTAAGTCTCGGAAGTTTCAAGGGTTCAAGGGTTTTCAACCTGCAAAGCCTTTAACTCTCTGTGCTCCAAGGGTGTTGTATCATGGCTGACTCTGCACTCTGACCCCAGCATCCTACATCACTTTAAAGAAATAACAATGTTCTTGTGGGAACTGTAAAGTAATTATATAATAGTAATACATAATAATATACATATCATTAACTATAAATATATTGGTTGGATAATCTCTGATTTTTGGGTTGGAAAACCAACAGTTTCTGTAAAGCTAGTCACTAGTAAGAACAGTTTCTCTTCTGACTTGACCCTGTGGATGAGGCACATATAGTATGTAAATAATGTACAGTTCATTGTGCAGGTCTACATGATAAAATGCTGCAGGGTGTAGATTTACAGTAGGTGTATACATTATCAATAAAAAAATAGCGTGCATTTTAAACTGTTCACTGTTGCGTTTTGTAAATTTTATCAATAAAAAAAAACAAAAAATATATATATATATATATATCATGTATATATGGAGGGCACGATGGCTTAGTGGTTAGCAAATTTGCCTCACACCTCCAGGGTTGGGGGTTCAATTCCCGCCTCCCCATGTGTGTGTGGAGTGCAGACACTCATGTCCAAAAACATGCACCATAGGTTTGATTGGCACCTTGGAAAATTGTCAATAGCGTATGAATGCTTGTGAGAATGTGAATGTGTTGTGTGCGCTGCGATGGGATGGCACCCCATACAAGGTGTATCCTGCCTTGATGCCCCAAGACACCTAAGATAGGCACAGGTTCCCTATATATATATATATATATATATATATATATATATATATATATATATATATATATATATATATATATATATAGTGATGCCCGGGCCCAAGGCATCACACTTCCCATAGTGCATTGTGGTGCCATCTCTTCCTCAAATGCTGCACACACAGACACACCTCTGTCTGTCCATATAATGTAAAAAAAAAGCAGGTAAATCGTCAGTCCCCACTATTTCTTCTTTTTTTAGTAATTCTTCAGACATTACACCCTTGTAAAAGTCGCTCCTGCTTCCAACACTTCGACTTCCAGATCTTTCCTTCCCCACTGCTTGCCAGGAGTCATTACCAGGAGATAATTCACTTCATCTCTAAGGTGATTTTTGTGGTTTATTGTTCACGATGAGTGTATCGCAGTGTGAGATTGGGAGCTTCTGCGGTTCGGGGAGGGAAAAAAAAGACCTGCATTGAGGATAGGACCTCCCTGCTCGTGCAGCAAACTTTCCACCAATCATATTGCAGCGGACTGCAACCGAAAGAGAGGGAGAGAGAGAGAGTGTGTGTGTGTGTGTGTGTGTGTGTGTGTGTGTGTGTGGGTAACAGAGAGAGAGGTGAGTGTGTGTGAGGTGTGAATGTGCATGTGTGTGTGTGTGTGTGTGTGTGTGTGTGTGTGTGTGTGTGTGTGTGTAGCGAGAAATAGGAAGGTTTGGCTGATACGGAATGTTGAAGGGTTTCGGTATTTTGGACGAGCTGAATGTAGAGTGAACACTGTAGCTGTCCGAGTCGCTCTACGGTTAACCGGATTCACACACACACACACACACACACACACACACACACGGAGAGAGAAGATTCCCGAGCTTGACGCAGAGCCTGAGCCATGACCCCGGGAGAGCTTCTGTTGGGCTCCATGTTAATCCTGCTGCTGGTTGCAAGCTCCTCGGAGTGTAAGTATATAACATGTATATGAGCAGCAGTGGTAATGTAGGTGCCGGTGTTTGTTCTGGAACTGTTATTGGCACTGGTGATGTAGTTGCTGGTGTCCTGGTGTTCGTGTTGGTGCTCGTCCTGGTGTCAGTGTAAGTGCTGGTTTGGTTACTAGACCTGGTGCTGGTATTGTGTGCGTGTTGGTGCCGGTACTGGTGTTGGTGTAACCTGCAGCATGATCTGTGAAGGACAAGAGCTCAGCTAACTTCATCTCATGCGCGTTCCCATTTCTATGTTACGTGTTTTAAAGCTCCGCGCTAATGTCTTTTTCCCCTGTAGTCTCATTGTCGCCTAAAGAAGCAAACCATTTCTTAAGAAGACACCGGAGAGCGAACCAGGTCTTTGAGGAAACCAAACAAGGACATTTGGAGAGGGAATGTGTGGAGGAGAGGTGCACCAAAGAGGAGGCGAGGGAAGTGTTTGAAAACGACCCCGAAACGGTACAACGCGCTTTATTTCTCTCCTTATAAATATTGTGATATTAACCATTATCAATTTGAACCATAATGGGCAGAGATGACCTTGCAGAACGCATAATGAAGCTAAAGTATCGTGAGTGCTAACTGTGTAGCCGACAAGGATTTGGAATCGATTCTTCCTTAAAAAAAAAAAAAACGAGTCGATTCCCTGTTTCGAATGGTTTCCATGGGTTATATACGGCACATGATTAAAATAACATGATTTTAATAAATCGTTAGATGAATTAATGCAGTGGATAAAGATTGCACTTTTTTTTACTACTTACTTTTTACTGTACTGGTTTGGTTTTGTCGAATCGACTCTTCAAACTGAATCAGAGTCGACATTTATTTCTGATTCGAGCATTATTATATTCTGATTTCACTTATTAATTTACATTATTTTTCGACCTTGTACTATTTTACCTTAAAGGTCATTTCTGAGATATAATGAACGGTCCTGCACCATTTTTTCTTGCCCTAGTTTGAGCTGCAAGGTATTTGATTTGTAGGATTTGATTTTAAGTCACACACCTTCATTTTCCATCAATCTGCAAAGCAAAAAGGTGAATTTTACAGGATGAAGGCAGGAGTTTTATCTTTTATTTTTTTTGTATAATGTGAGGAGTGTGAACCGCATTACAACACACCAAATATGTAATAATTTCCTGTTCCTACATACAGGATATTTCCATATGTACAGGGAGCCAAAATGATTAGCAATAAACTGTTTCTATTCATTTACACAGTCCTTTAATGGGACATTACATTTCTAAAAAGAAAAAAATAATAGTTGTAAAGTTGTAAACGGTTTCTTGCATCAAGATATTGTGCCAGTCTGTTATTATATAAATTATATACATGTCAATCACATTACTGATTACCTCATCCAGACCAATTTAAATAAGGGTGGTGATGGAGTAACACAAGAATGTCTTCATCTGCCGATCCATTCCTCCCGGGCTTCCCGTTATATGAGCGCTCGTGTCTGACTTACTGATCCCGTCCTTCACATGAACATGATTACACCTGCTTTTGTTCTGTAGGAATCCTAGTATTATTATTATTAGAATGGTTATAATTGAGGTAGAGGTTTTTTTTTGTTGTTTTGTTTTATTTTGGAGTTTTTTGCACTAGTGGGCACCTAGAGATGAGAGTGTAGGGTCTTGGTATACTACTGTGCATGAACTAGAAAGACCAGAAAATAGTAATGAAAGTGGGAGCTCAGTGGATAGTATGTTGGACATCTAATGGGAAGGTCATGGGTTCAAATCCCAGCACCACCAAGCTGCCACTGCTCTGCCCTTGATGCTGAAGAGTTCAGCTGTGTAACGTAAGTAGCGCTGGATAAGGGTGTGTGTCAAGTGCCATAACTGTAACACTAAAATACGAAAAAGGTTAAATAGGGTGTTGGTCATGCTTTATGCTGTAGATCTGTGTGTAGACGTGTTCTCTGCAAGGTCCATCCCTCATTGTGGTCCAAGTTGAGATATCTGTGTATAATTTATGGTGCAGGTCAGGAATCTATATCTGACTCAGCAGAATTCTGATTCTGCAGCTTTCAGAATGCAGCAGCTATACAGTTGGGCCAGTTAATGGCTAACCTGCTGCTGAATGAAGCACATATTGTGTGTGTGTGGGGGGGGGTGATAGATAGATAGATAGATAAATAGATAGATAAATAACAACAATAACAAATGGTACATTGTGCAAAAATGTAATATGTGTAATATATAAGTGGATAAATATGTAGCATATGCATATATGTGTGTGTGTGTGTGTGTGTGTGTGTGTCTATGGCAGTGAAAAATATGAACAAGGTGTGTGTGTGTGTGTGTGTGTGTGTCACATAATTGTAATTTCTGCCAGTGGGATGGATAGATGGAGTATGAATGAGATTTTTGGATAATCCATTTGCTAGCTGTGCAAACCTAGTGCTTATGAATATGTAGTTTATAGTCTAATAGCATTCAATGGGGATTCATACTGATAAATCCCGACTGGGAAATAGCTCAGAAGAGTTCCAAGAAAGACAGTTGCAAGTGCAGCTTGACCACACCCCATACCTCTGCAGTATTTGCAGGTTGCAGCGTTTGATCAGACTCCAGAAACCCATATTGCACACTGTAGCAGGTTTGATTCCTGCCACAGGAACAAACAGATGAAATGATACTTCGGCCTGACATGTTGGGACATGCGCTCCAAATTAAAGACGAGTTAGAAAGAATATTGTATCACTTCTTCCAGCTCCAGTCTTGTTCAGAGTGTGGGAGTAACACGCATACCAAGTTATTCATTCTTGGAGTAATTTTTCGAACCGTAGCCTGGTTTGTATTTATAGTACTTCAAAACATTTTTTAACTGTAAACCATTGCCGAATGTTTTATTTAAGTGGCAGAATAAGGTAAGAATCCATGTTTACACTCATTAATCATTGTTCAAATGTCTCGAAATACTGTCCTGAATAACTGTCTGGCAATCTGTCAATAATCAGCCCCCTCAAGAATATCCGCGATTTGCATCGTCTTGATCATGAGTTGTCAAAATATACCCTAGACATGATGAGTTTCATTTCCTTGACAAACCGAACATTTAATAACTATATAAATATATTTTTTAAATAAGGAACTGTTGTCATCATAGTGTGTGATCACATCTCTACTTTTTTCAGGACTATTTCTACCCCAAGTATCTGTGTAAGTTCTGTCCTTTTTTTTCTACAAACCTCCAACAAAAGACATACATATACAGTTGATTTGAGCTTCTGCAGCCTATATAGCATTCCCCCTGTCTCTTCAGCGTGTGTGGAGAAATTTGCAGACAAGAAGAAGGAGGACCTGGTCACCTGCGTCCACAGTGAGTGTCCTTGCATGTGTGTCACCATCTGTCCATCCCAGTCTCTCTGCTTTGCTCCTGTTTATAAATAGTATAATATGAGAGTGCGGTGGCCGTTTTGGTTCTTGAAGCATGCTGTAGAACACTGCATTGCAGTTGTTTCCAAGGAGCAGGGAAACACATTCGAATCCAGTTCATCTCTGTTCAGCAGTTTTGATAACGGTGAATGCATTAAATGATAATCGTCGGGACGTCAATGTCCTGAACTCGCTTACTGGGTCGTGCGTAGGTGAAGGCGTGACGTGCTGTGCGGCATCGGCTCGTTTGGAGGCTCGTCCTTCACCACGAGCTTCCGCTGAATCAGAGGCAGCGATGTGCATCAGAATCCTCTCCTCCTATTGGTCGATGCAGGAGCCCTTAGTCAGTAACCGTGATGCTATGACTCTGCAGTGCTCTCGCTCTCTCTTTCTCATTCGATTTTTCTTTGACTCTTGCACAATCTCTCTCTCTCTCTCTCACACACACACACACACACACACTTTATCTGAGCTCTGCTCAGACATGTTTGGACTTAGTAGTAAGTAGTGAGAGACAGACCGTCTTGTCAGCAGACTGAGCAGAGACTCGGTGCCACAGGAAACTGAAAGTTGATATGAAACATTTCATAAACAGCTTTTAAGAACAGATTGTCTGCTGTTTGACTAAAGTGAGAATGGAGGAAGGGGAGACGGGGGAGGAGAGCTTTAGGACACAGCTTTCTGTTTTGACCGTAAATAACCCTGAATCTAACATTCTCCCCCTCTCCCTCTGTTTTTTTTTTTTTTTCTCAGACATTCCAGACCAGTGCTCCCCCAATCCTTGTCATCACATCGGGACGGTGCGGTGTGAGGACAAAAAGGGCGAATTCCAGTGTCACTGCTTCACAGGCTGGACCGGCCTGAGGTGTGAGAAAGGTAATATCCTTTAGTCATCATCTTTGAGCACATACAGTACTGTTCCACATGAAATGGCACCTCATGTTTAATCCCTTTAGAGAATTGGAAATGTCTATTATTAAATTCAGGTGGATTGGGAGCATGCCCTCTGTGTCCTCTTCTGTGTCTCTGACTTGGCATGACTGTGCGTATTTCCTGTCATTCTCATAGATGTTCCTTTCTTTTGAAAGCAAGTAGCATTCTCTATTCAGCAGCAATAAGGAAAATGATTATCTTTACATTTGCATTGCACCTATCTCAGACTAATACATCACAAAACAAAGAAGAAAGCAATTAGCAGAAGGAAGGTCAAAGTAACAAAATGCTCTTCTTTCAGCTGGACTTCCAGTAGAGAAACACTGTATCTGCTGAAAGCTTATAAATTCATTGTTCAAAATTGATTCATTCATCGGTTGTGCTGATGATAAATCAGGATTAGTTTGTATCTAACTCCAGTGTTGATGTAGTAGGTCGGTGTCCCTGTGTCCTCTATATGTTCATTTTAATATGCAGTCGTAGTTGCCAGTAGTTTGGTTATGACTCTAGATTCTTAACCATTAGGTTAATCAGGTGGTCAGGAGTTTAATCCCACCTTTCCCTAGTTGGAAGCTAGAGCTGGGCAATATTTCCTACAAATTTAATATCCAATTTTTTAAGACAAAATTGAATTTTGGATTCAGTGGGGAAAATGTGTCCACTATTTCTACCTGTTCTTAGCCGGTATTCTTTGGCTTCTACTGTCATGTTTATCTCGCGTGTTTAACATGAAATTGCGGTGTTGATCGCCTCCCCATTCAACAACGTGATTCTGTTTGAGGTGATGGAATAACAGTTGTGCTGCTAACTTTAGTTGCCACAATCTTGAAACAGATTTTATTGTATTTGGGCTTTGGCTTGTTCACTGTCTGGAGTTAATGGAGTTTGTCTGGAGTTTGGAAGCATTTTCAAATGACTGATGAAACCGCGCCCTTCTTAGAAACAAGCTCTTCGGATTTGTCAGAGCGCGCTGCCATGTTGTTCGCAGGTTCGCAGAAGATCGCAGGTTCAAACCCCACAACCACCAAACTACCATTAGTGGGTCCTTGAGCAAGGCCCTTAACCCTCAATTGCTCATTTGTAAGTCGCTCTGGATAAGGGCGTCTGCCAAATGCTGCAAATGTAAATGTAATGAGGGATGGGAGGCGAACTATGGAAGCTTGGTGTACCAAACCAAAGTGAAATTGTAAAATCTATTTTTCTTTTTTCAACATCGACATAAACTATAAACTTGATAATAACGATTAACCGCCCAGCTTTAGTTGGACCCTTGTGCAAGGCCCTTAACCCATTCTGCTCCATGTTGTCCCTGACCCCAGCATCCTAATAAGTTACACACACACATACACACAGAAAATATTTTACATTTCAGAGTCATTATAAATTTGGAAGTTCAACCAGTTTAACAATAACATTATGACCACCTGCCTAATATTGTGTTCGGTCACCTTTTGGCTGCCAGTCCTGGCCCATCGAGTATTAACAGTTTACTAATTTACTAGTTTTACTAAATGTTTACTATCTGCCTAATATATCCCACCCACTATATACTATGATGAATAGATGTTTCATTTCACCTGAAAGTGGTTATAAAGTTATGCCTAATTACTGTATTAGGGCTATTCCTATTGATTATTTTAGTAATGGATTATTCCATCAATTAATCGAGTAATAAAAAGTACTATTTATTTATTAAAGACAAATAAAAAGGGAGAGAAAGTGTCTTAAGTCATTTAGTTTTTTTGTTTTTAGAAAAATTTATATTTTTATTGCTGTAATTGCATATGTTAAAGAATTGCAAGAATATTTGTGATAATACGATAAACTGCCGTATTAAACATCCTTTCGCAGAGTCCGCATAGAGAAGGTTTTGGGAAGCTATTTGTTTAATGAATCTCATAATTATTCTCCCTTGTATTTATTTAGTACATTTTGCATAGTATCCAGATGTAGTATTCTTGTGCTCTGTGATGCGCAAGACAGAGGTGAATCACTTAACTACAGTTATTTATTATTAAAGAAAAGAATATACATTTATTTTTAATTATGTTAACTCGAACATATTGAAATGATTGTTAATTTCCTGTTTCTTTTTGATTTGTAGTCTAAAGGGAAGCTAGTGAAACTAAAAAGCAGAGTAGCGGGAAGAAGTCAGCGTGTTGTAAATGAAACTAATTATAGACTTTACCTACTGGTTTTGCAGGAGGGAGCAGGACAGAATATTATATTACATTAATATAATACAAGATATTTTTGTGGGAACGGGACTGAAAAATCCATCCCGTGCAGGGCTCTACCCCAGAGTTTAGTGGGCAGTGCATCCCTAATAATGGTCCGTGGGAAACACAGTGCTCTGTATTCTTGTTAAATGGACTAAACGAGGCAGTGAGGCAAATGATTTGCCACTGTGAATTTTTGTGATCGAGTTACTCCAGGAAAGTTTATGACCCCCTTCTTGGGAGCTTTGAGTGAACTGACATTGGGCTTGATTTTGGACTACTTGCCATTGTTTTGCTTGATAACACTTTTCTGGGAGGAATTTGATTACTTCCTTCTGGAAGTCCAGCCAAACACATACTTGTAGAGTTTCAGTGGAAGTCAGTTTATTATTTTTTTAAACAACTTTTTCTGTCCTATTTGATCAATACAGCATTGAAATCATAGCGAGGTCAAAAGTCAGTTCGTTTGTCTTCAATAGCTTCCTTCTCGTTTGGTGAGAAGTGTGCAGTTATCTGTCTGTCACGGTGATTTGCGGTTGTTTAACATTCCTTTCTGATACCGCGACTATGGAGTTGATCTGTATACGGTACGCCACTGTTACTGTGCACTAATAAGATCTGAACTATACCTCAGCTCAACAAATACAAAGAATCTAATCGTGTCCCCAACAAAGTCCCCGATGTGTGGCATGAATTCAGTGCTGAGCGGACGCTGTCGTGTTTAACTTTTTAAAAAAATTAACAAAAAGGCTACCAGTATAGTATTTTATTTTTGTAGGTGAAAACTTCTCTCTCATTCACCCTTCTCACCAGCATGTTCCTCCACCTCTCCTCTCTCTTCCTCGGCATGAAACCGCACTGTTGCTGCTCCCTCAGCCGAGCTTCCACTACTCTTTCCCTTAACTTCATGATGTGACTGATCAACTTTATTCCCCTGTAGTTACTGCAGGTCTGCACATCTCCCTTATTCTTAAGAATCAGTTCCAGCACACTCCTCCTCCATTCCTCCGGCATCCTCTCACCTTCCAAAATCCTGTTAAACAACCTGGATAAAAACTCCACTGGCATTTCTCCTAAACGTCTCCACACTTCTACTATAATGTTATCTGGTCCAACTGACCTTCCACTCTCTTAATATCTGATTTCATGTCCTCCTTATTAATCCTATCCACTTTCTGCTTCACCATCTCCACTTCATCCACCCTTCTCTGACTTTCATTTTCTCATTCATGAGCTGCTCAAAATCCACCCTCCATCTTTTCAACACATTCTTCTCACTCGTCAACACATTTTCATCCGAATCCTTTATTGCTATAACTTGTAGCACATCCTTCCCAGTGCAGTCTTTCTGCCTGAGCAAGCACTACAAATCCTTCACTCCTTCCTTAATCCAACTTCAACTTCAACACTTCCTTCAATTCTTCACTACCTTCTTCCTTCTATTTTCAGTCCTCAGTCTCCTCCTCATTTTCTTCACCTCCAAAAACATCTTACAGACCACCATCTGATGTTGTCTAGCTACATTATCCATTGCCACCACCTTACTGCCTCCAATCTCCTATACAGAATATGGTCCACCTGTGTGCACCTTCCTCCACTCATATGTCACTCTATGCTCCTCTTTCTTCTTAAAAGACATGTTCACCACTGCCATGTCCATACTTCTAGGTATCATCTCTGTTCCCTTCACCAACATGGCCATTGAAGTCTGCATCTTTCACCAATCTTTCATGCCTACGTACACTCTCCATCACTTCAGAATCTATGATGACATTTATTATCATGCCTTTCAAAATGCCAAATTCATGCTTCACCTTCTGGATTCCTATCCACACCACGATAGAATGTTTTAAAAATCTTTCCACTCATATCTCTCTCCCTTTACCAGTCGTATAGAGACAGCAGGAACAGGAGACGTGTAGGTTAGGGTGGGTACTTTAAATGTTTCGTCCAAGTATCTGTGTATTCAGTTTTGTGATCCACATATTTGGTTTGCCATGTTTTTAACACTAGATTCCCTTCCTAACACAAACCTCCCCGAATCCCCCTCCTCCACTGTTAAAAAAATAACTTGGTACATTTTACTCTGATTTTGAATTACTTTTACTTTGATAGATTATTAGACCAATTACTTATACAATTTCTTTGTATGTTTAATTAAGTAGAAGATTTGATTGTTTTTTCCATTATTTTCTATGAAAGTCCAAAGATCTAACTGGAGGGGCTAAAAGTAAATGTTGCCTGATGCCACCACACTACACGTATGTGCATTAATTAAACAAAGTACAAACCATGTGTAGGTATTGGACCTAGGTTTAGTTCTGTATTGTACTCTACATATAATTTCAGTGGCATGGCCCCAGTGTGGGCTTTTCTGATCGTGTATATAACATTGATATTTGAGGATTTGTAAGGAGTAATGGATTTGTTACATTTGGATTGTTACTTTTTACTGCTAGTGATCCTGCTGGTGGGTTCATTCATTTGGGATATTTTATAAATTGCTTCTGCAATTCTGAGTAATTAAATTAAATACCAGATTACGTTGCACATGCAAGCATATAAGTTTTGCTGTTTAGCAACATTGCCGCAACTCTGAGTCAGCTGTCGGGAAAAAGAGAAAGAAATTCTGTAGTAAACACCGAGAGTGAGATTATCTGCAGTGCATTTATCGAGCATGACTCATTCACCTACTAGTGTGGAATGACAAGTAGTTGAAAACAGGAGGGGAAAAGATCTGAGAGAAGCGAGCTGGAGCTAAGCCGTGGAAAAGTCTGTCGCCACTGCAATCATTTATGCGTTAAAGTCACTTTCAAATCAAGTTACTTTCGGCGGAGAGGAAAAAGTGAGATGCAAACAACACTGAGCTCCTTGTGTCATGAGTCTTCAGAGTTCAGCCCATTGAGTTTTACCATTTTATTCAAATCGATTTGTTCAGGCAAAAATATTTCTTTTACTGACAACCGATTCATTTTTGCTTGTTTTATCTTTCCTGTTTGGCAGATGTAAACGAATGCAGTACAGAAAACGGAAAGTGCGAACATGAGTGCAGTAATTCGGTGGGAAGTTACCACTGTTCCTGTCGTGATGGTTACAGGCTGTCTGGCCACCACCGATGTTTGGGTAAGTCAGGTTAAAAGCTGAGTTAAAATAACAGTACTGTTCTCAAAACAATCTAATCCCACACACTTCTTTCTCTTTTTATGAACTCTGATTGGTCAAAATTGTCACTCCCGATTCACATAAACAAGTTTCTGATTGTCTTTTTTTATAACAGTGACTAGTGTTGGACTTGGATTCACAAAACATTCATGAAATTTGTTTGATTTAGCAACACAAATCAAACTAAATAATGCTAGACTATACAATACTGGGCTTTGCTATACTATTATGCAGTAAGAGTTGCAGCAACTAATCGACAATAATCGATAATTCAATTTGTTGATAAATGCCGTTAACGATTTGTTGGGCTGAGCTCCGTGTTGGCATGTGTGCAAGATAATACCGGGGAGGAAACTTCAACAGGAAAAAGTATCACCCAATGCATGCGGCATTTTATATTAATCTCAACGCAACAGAACACTGTAACCTGAAAGTTATGCCAAGCTGAACATGTGTGGTATGGAGGACACGAAAAGAAAATGTATTGGTGTCGCAAATGAAAGAGAAACATCAGCATGGTAAGCAAAAAGTAGTAATGGATTAAGTTTAAATGGTGCCAACACTAAATCTTAAAAGCAGCAAGTAACAGCAGCAGTAAACGATTTCATTTTAGTTGTGGTTTTCAGCCAAAGCTTATGCACTTCTACACTAATGCATGTTTTTTACTTTTTCTTCTTTTTTTTAATCAAGCCTATTCTCTTGTTGTGTTTTTCTGTTCCATTCTCTTTATAGAGCCTTTTTATCTTTTTTGCATTATATTATATTATCAAATATTATCAAATATTTTCCAAAATGTTCATTAATATACTTGTATATACACACACCTGATTCCAAGACAAATTCTTTATTCTTTAAAGTGTTTTTTACTGAACCCTTTGCTGTACCTGGCAATAAAACCGATGTTGATTCTGAATATCAAGTTTGTTGTGTAACTCGTCATAAATTCTGAAAATATATAAATATTGACTTGCTAAGAAGTTTTTTTCTCTATTGTAATAAAATATATGATGTTAACAAATAATCCACTATTTTTTCCCTTCCTTCTGTTCCAGATATTGATGAGTGCACAGATATGTCTGGTGTGTGTGGTACGTCGCAGTGCAGGAACCTGATCGGGACCTACGAGTGCCTTTGTGATGGTGGCTACGTCTACAATAACGAGACCAAGTCCTGTGATGGTGCGTCAGATTCCTGATGGCTTACTCAAACAGTCTGTAACAAAGCATTCAAAAGCATAATGGGGAAAAAAAATTGTAATCCAAAGACAACAGAAACCGAAACTCTGCACACTCCTTACAGTTACTGACATGCATGAGCTTCAGATCTCACACATGATGACGAGCCAAACAAACCCACACATTATACACAATGGCACCACCTTCCAGGAAACACAGAGTAATAACAGGAAGATTAGAATCCAAGTTGTTCTGGAGTTATTTTTTCTGGCAGCAGACTTAAAGAACATAATGTGACTGATCAGTCGTGTTCATTGCAGCGATCTGGTAAAGAAAACATGATTAAAATCTTTACGGCTGTCATGCCGAATTTGATTAGTGTCATGGTAATGTTTTACAAATAATTACAAGGTTTACATTTGTCTGGTCCATTATTTGATTCAAAACAATTTAATGAAAGCCATAACAGTATTCTAAGATTGCTATCTCATTTCGCTATATCACATCACAGACCTTGAAATATTGTTACACATGTTAATGTTCTTATGCTACACTACCTTTTTTGGTTGTAACTCATTTGATGCGATGGAAAGCCAGACCGTATGAGTCTTTTGACATTTTAGTTTTACTTATACACACCTTGTTGTTGATGTCTGTAGAAAAGTGACTTGTTCTGCTTTCATCCTGTTTGCTAGACGTGGATGAATGTGAATCAACTGTGTGTGAGGAGCAGTGTGTCAACACGCCCGGGAGTTTCCGTTGCTACTGTGACGGCCGACAGGGCAAGAAGCTCGGCCATGACCTGAGTAGCTGTGAGGTAATGAATAGGTTCGATTCATGGTCCACTATTTTACTGCTGTGCACATTTTAATTCCATGTGACAATTATAGTAATGACTACAGCCTGTTAGTGATCGACCCGTTTGACCTGGTTTGATATCTATTTTGGATGATACACGCCGATAACCGATTAAGCAGACAATAAAAAAAAAAAAACAATTATTTATTTAAATGGGGGCTAGATACAAAAAAAAAAAAACAACAACAACTATTTAACACATTTTTTAGTACGGACCTTTATTACAAAAATAATAATAATAAACTGCAGCATGAAAAGGTAAGTGAAATTCATATAAATATATTGATTAATAAATAATTAATTATATTTAACATAGATTATTGGAGATATTACTAAATATATAGTATAGAACAGAATTATATTAATAGCACTTAATAAATATAAAATAGTGTTATCCTCCATGTCTTGCATGTAAAGCAGCATCAGTAATTCACTTCAAGGCCGCTCTCATAATTACAGAAGCCAGAAAACTGTATTTTTATACTGTATGAAATTATGTATTGGTGCTAATTAATTGGTAAAAATGTTTAAATGAATACATCCAGACTTGACTGCTGATTTTTATTACTGTATGCTCTTACGTACATACGTACGTGTGTGTGTGTGTGTGTGTGTGTGTATATGTATATGTATGTGTATATGTGTATATATATATATATATATATATGATATTTTATGTATATTTACACACTCTTTAGAGTATTGAACCTTGTCTGGATTTGAACATGAAGAGAAATACTCACTCTCTGTACCTTGGCCGCATGTTCAGCGGTGTTCCTGTGGTCAAGCTACGCTTCAGACGCCTCGTTCAGACTGGGTAAGTTGATTTATGAGAGAAAGATAATTGTTTTATGAAAGCTGGCAAGTCAACCTTTGGTATACAGGTCAGAGAACCATAGGTGCAGCCAATCTGAACAATATGAACCTTTTCCTTTAGACACTAGCTGGTCTTCTGATTTGGTATGTCTGTTCCCATACAGCTTCACGGCAGAGTTTGACCTGAGGACATATGATACTGAAGGAGTTATCTTCTTTGCTGGTGGACATTTGAACAGTTCCTGGATTGTACTTGCAATCCACAACGGGAAACTGGAGCTGCAGCTCAAATACGGAGCTGTAAGCCGAGTGACGAGCAGCGGTCCGTTAGTTAACGATGGGCAGTGGCACAAGGTTGGCACACTAAGGGCTCTTTTATGTGTGTTTATGTATACAGTGGTACCCCTGATATTGCAAGGGTTGCGTTCCAAGACCTGTTGTGAAAAATCTCAATATACTGACTTAAAAGATGACCTTAGGTCACTTACATTTACATTTACATTTGTGGCATTTGGCAGACGCCCTTATCCAGAGCGACTTACAACTGAGCAATGGAGGGTTAAGGGCCTTGCTTATATAAAAAATCTCAACAACCCGACTATGATTCGTATAAACCCTTCTGTAAGTTGACATTGTCACCTGGTTTTTAGATCTCAGTAGAAGAGCAGGGGAGAAGCCTTGTGATAAAGATCAACAAGGAGGCAGTGATGAAGATCGCAGTGAACGGGGATCTTTTTACTCTGAAGAAAGGCATTCATGAGCTCAACTTAACTGTAGGAGGAGTTCCCTTCAAAGAGGATGGACTGCTTAATAAGGTAAGGATGTATTCATTAAGGTAAAGGTAATATATTTACAAAAATATGGGTACACCTGATTTTTCCTAGCCAAATGTGGTTCTTCTCCTATACTGTTAACACAAAATGTGAGGTGCCCAATTGTATAGAACGTCTTTGTATAGAATGTGGCATAAGGAAATAGAAGAACCAATACTGTTCCAGCATGATAATGAGTTCAGTGAGAATGTGGTTTACATGGTTTGGAGAAGAAAATCTTGGAAAATCTGACCACAACCGATGTGACGAATATGAACATCGACCACACCCATCATCTCATCTCACTTAGATCTCTACATGACTTTCTAACACCCTTAAGTCTGAATGAGCACAAATCTCCACAAGCACACTCCTAACTCTAATGGAACATCTTCCCAGTGTAGTGGAGGTTATTAAAACAACAAATGGAGACTAAATTTGGAATTGGAAAGAAATGAAAGCATATATATTTTTATGTTCATATATCTAGATTGTAAGAACCTTCTGATGAAATAGGGAGTAGAATACAGCATCATACAAAACACATCCTGGGAAATTCTAACTGCTAACATATCACATGTTGTAACAGTCAAAGGTGTCCACAAACATTTGATCTATTGGTGTATCATGATCAAGTTGATTTTTCCCTCCTCACTGGAAAACACAGTATATCGTTTTAAGGCACTGCATTAATGTGTGGAGACTGTTGGCTTTTGCCAATAAATAAAATATAAATAAATCAAACCTGACTCTTGTGTAGATGACTACAGATGAGCCAAAGCCACACAGATGGTGGACCAATCCTGCTGTTTTTACCTTCCAACATTCCTGTCAAAAAAAGACTTGATCTTTCCCTAGCTGTTTATACAAGAGTCACTTTTTTCATGAAACTTTTTAATAAGCTCTTCTTGGTTGCTACACATATAAAAAAGCTATTTTATAATGTAATGTTACTTGTATATGAGCGCTGACTTCCTTCAGCAACAGAGCGATTTACTAAGTCAGTACGGACCACAGCAGTTGCCATAATAATGGAAAATAAAGCTGGACAGCGAAAGTTAGCATGCGGTCACATCCTGACCTTTTCACCAAACTTCATTTCGCATTTTCACCAAATCGCATGTAAGACGAAAAAGAACTCCTTACAGTCCTTTGACATTGATATTAAATATTAGTAATTTTCCCCAACACAGACCATTTTATAATCAATATGCACACCCGCTCTGTTTCTCTCCAGCTTTTTCTCAGATCAGAAATGAAATTCTCAAAACTACTAATTCAAAACATCATGAAGTCGCTTGTGCACATTTAAAAAGCATTTCTTATTGTTTTGAAAATGCTTTGTCAATCCATCATGCTTAAATTTCTATTTTTTTTAATTGTGCAGATGAATCTTGAACGTCACTAATGAAGCGAAGTGTACGGTGCCAGATCAACCAGTGATCAACTAGTTCTCTAAAAAAAAAGTTTTATGAACACAGAATTACATTCATTTCTGAAAATGGATGAACAACCAGGAAATGAACAAACATTAGTACAGTTATAGTCATGTCTCTTGCAACCAATATCCCACATACAGTCATGTGTACATTTCTAAACTTAAATTGATTGTGAAATTTCACAATCACTGTAATCCACACTATAGTTTATACCAGGAAATACTGAAACCAACATTTGCTGAATTTGTTTATACAGACGTGGACAAAATTGTTGGTACCCTTTGGTCAATGAAAGAAAAAGTCACAATGGTCACAGAAATAACTTTAATCTGACAAAAGTAATAATAAATAAAAATTCTATAAATGTTAACCAATGAAAGTCAGACATTGTTTTTCAACCATGCTTCAACAGAATTATGTAAAAAAATAAACTCATGAAACAGGCATGGACAAAAATGATGGTACCCCTAACTTAATATTTTGTTGCGCAACCTTTTGAGGCAATCACTGCAATCAAACGCTTCCTGTAACTGTCAATGAGACATCTGCACCTCTCAGCAGGTATTTTGGCCCACTCCTCATGAGCAAACTGCTCCAGTTGTGTCCGGTTTGAAGGGTGCCTTTTCCAGACTGCATGTTTCAGCTCCTTCCAAAGATGCTCAATAGGATTGAGGTCAGGGCTCATAGACGGCCACTTTAGAATAGTCCAATTTTTTCCTCTTAGCCATTCTTGGGTGTTTTTAGCTGTGTGTTTTGGGTCATTGTCCTGTTGCAAGACCCATGACCTGCGACTGAGACCAAGCTTTCTGACACTGGCTAGTACATTTCTCTCTAGAATTCCTTGATAGTCTTGAGATTTCATTGTACCCTGCACAGATTCAAGACACCCTGTGCCAGACGCAGCAAAGCAGCCCCAGAACATAACAGAGCCTCCTCCATGTTTCACAGTAGGGACAGTGTTCTTTTCTTGATATGCTTCATTTTTTCGTCTGTGAACATACAGCTGATGTGCCTTGGCAAAAACTTCGATTTTTGTCTCATCTGTCCACAGGACATTCTCCCAGAAGCTTTGTGGCTTGTCAACATGTAGTTTGGCATATTCCAGTCTTGCTTTTTTATGATTCGTTTTCAACAATGGTGTCCTCCTTGGTCGTCTCCCATGTAGTCCACTTTGGCTCAAACAACGACGGATGGTGCGATCTGACACTGATGTTCCTTGAGCATGAAGTTCACCTTGAATCTCTTTAGAAGTCTTTCTAGGCTCTTTTGTTACCATTCGGATTATCCGTCTCTTAGATTTGTCATCAATTTTCCTCCTGCGGCCACGTCCAGGGAGGTTGGCTACAGTCCCATGGATCTTAAACTTCTGAATAATATGTGCAACTGTACTCACAGGAACATCTAGTTGCTTGGAGATGGTCTTATAGCCTTTACCTTTAACATGCTTGTCTATAATTTTCTTTCTGATCTCTTGAGACAGCTCTTTCCTTTGCTTCCTCTGGTCCATGTCGAGTGTGGTACACACCATATCACCAAACAACACAGTGATTACCTGGAGCCATATATATAGGCCCAATGGCTGATTACAAGGTTGTAGACACCTGTGATGCTAATTAGTGGACACACCTTCAATTAACATGTCCCTTTGGTCACATTATTTTCTGTGTTTTCTAGGGGTACCATCATTTTTGTCCATGCCTGTTTCATGAGTTTATTTTTTTACATAATTCTGTTGAAGCATGGTTGAAAAACAATGTCTGACTTTCATTGGTTAACATTTATAGAATTTTTATTTATTATTACTTTTGTCAGATTAAAGTTATTTCTGTGACCATTGTGACTTTTTCTTTCATTGACCAAAGGGTACCAACAATTTTGTCCACGTCTGTACTTGTTATTCTGATGACATATGGACACATTTTGTCCACATGTGTTGGATTTGTATAATAAAGGTATAATACATACATTTATTTCCACAATCCTTAATATTTTGATTAAGGATTTTGAGAAAAGTACAGGTTAGTACTATTATTGAATAAATAGTACTAATTGTCTTGAGAAATGCACTTGCTAGTTTTGTAAACATTAAGGATTCGAGAAATGCTCCAATGCAGAACATTGGTGGATCCTTTGACTTTGTCCACTAGGGGGCAGCCATGTCTTATAAATGGGCAGCGGCAGAAAAGACTGCAGTGGGGACTGGATGTAAAATCAGGATTTATCAGGGTTCCGCTGAGAATATGTTGGATGAAGAAGAGCAGTACGCTGAATGTGTTTGTAGGCCATTGATACAGCTAGTCTTTAAAACAATAAACCTGTCATAAGATTTCTATAAACAGCAATCTTATGACACGTTTATTGTTTTAAAGACTAGCTTCTAAATATCACAGGACATTCAGTGGAAAAGGCATCACCTCTGGGATGATGTGGCTGGAAATAGCTTCGTATATTTGATTGATTGATTGAACAAGAAGATAAAATATGATTAAAGTAGAAATTTGGCTGGCTATGCAATACTGATTAATTTTAACATTCTCCTGAGTGGTTTTAACTGTGTTTTTGTGTTGTATTTCAGGTGAACCCGCGTCTAGACGGTTGTATGAAAGAGTGGCACTGGTTGACTGACGAAGATACATCCATCCAGGAGACCATTCGCCATAACGAGCGCATGCAGTGCTTCTCCACTGAGGATCGCGGTTCCTTTTTTCCAGGCCATGGGTTTGCCTACTTCAATCACAGCCACGGTGCGTTCAGGGTTTTCCATTAACGCTTAATATAAGTGTTACGTTACATAAATGCACACTTGGATTGGGTAGTTGATTCTACTTCTACTGACCTTATTCTCTCACAACAGGTGATACGCAGGTGCTCAATGTACAACTCACCTTACGTCCTGCCTCTACAACCGGAGTTCTGTTTGCACTCGTTCGACAGGATACTGTGCCTCTTTCCATCTCCTTTTCTGATTACCATTCTGGAACCAAGCAGTGGGCAGAGGTTAGTAAAATGTGCACCACTTATAAGGCCAAAATGCATGGTCAATCCCCTACTTTTAAAAAACGAGTGAGGGGGAAGACAGTGGAGTGGTGCGGTTGCAGGGACAAAGAGGTGGTGAAGGTGGATGAGTTTAAAGGTCAAATTGGGCAGACTCTGTTGCACTGCGTTCAAGAGAAGTGAAGAAAAGAGTGCAGGCAGGGTGGAGTGGTTGGAGAAGAGTTGCAGGAGGGATTTGTGATAGAAGAGTATCTGTAAGAGTGAAAGGGAGAGTTTATAAGACTGTGGTGAGACCTGCCCTGTTGTACAGTTTAGATACAGTGGTGTGTAAAAGACAGGCGGTGGTGCTGGAGGAGTTTAAGATGTTGAGGTGTTCATTGGGAGAGACGAGGAATGACAGAATTAGAAATGGGTTTATTAGAGGGACGGCACATGCAGGATGTTTTGGAGACGAGGTGAGGGAGAAGAGATTGAGATGGTTTGGACATGTGCAGAGGAGGGACATGAGGTACAGAGGGAGAAGAATGTTGAGGATGGAGGCTTAAAAGAGGAAAGCCAGAGAGGAGGTTCATGGATATGGTGAGGGATGACATGCAGGCAGCTGGGGTGAAAGAGGCAGCTGTAGAGGACAGGGTAGCGTGCAGAAAGAAGATCCGGAAAGATGTTAGGGGGCGCCAAGGTGGAAGAGGAAAAAAAAGAAGAAAAAAGATGGCTGTAGTTCCAAGCGTTAGACTATAGGTGGCACGTTGCGCATGCCATTTTTTTCATGCTGATTAAACTTTGTAAATAATTTAAAAAATACAATTTGTTTTACATTTTTACATTTTAGTTTAAAAAGTTCTATTTTGTTTCAGCATGCAGCAAACAGTGGGTGTTTATTAATAAATAAAAACAAAGTTACATTAATCTATTTATTTATTTGCTAAAGTATTGATTTTGTATCATAATATTTAATCTATGTATAGTATTGATATTTTGGTACCGTGACATTTATTGGAAATCTTTTTTGGAAAACGTTGAATATATCACCAATCGGTTGCACCCATATGAGACGGGTTTCTCTCAAGGATTTTTCTGATTAGAGATACGCTTATAGTTACTAAACTTTCATTCTGCATTCTAACTTCATAACCTATTTATCTGTATAAATCTGCTTTTGGGACAATGTCAATCTGAATGAGTGTCTGGCCAATAAATTCTATAAATATAATGATTTGAGTCGAGAGTCAAACCGGTGACTTTACTACTGTATTAATGACCGCGGAGTTTGAACATTTTATAAATACTGTGTTGTTTAAACTGTTGTTTATAAGTACAGGTGGTCCCTGACTTACAACGCGAGGGTGATGCATTCCAGTGACCGTTATATCTAGGAAAAAAGTCAAGAAATGTCCGAGCCTATCCAGGAATCTTAAAGAATGTTGATCAGTATATGGTAGTATACTGTAATTTGTTAATAATTATATAAATTACAGTACATAAGAGATCAGAATGGAGCATATTTTATACAGTGCATTGCAAAAGTATTCATACCCCTATAGTATTTCCACATTTTGGCACATTATAGCTACACGCTGCTTAAAAACTTGCATGTAATTTTTGGGGGTTTTATGTGATGGACAACACAGAGTATTGCATAAAAAAATATACATGATGGTAAAGATGTTTTCTGAACATCTTTAGTCAATACTTTGTTGGACCACCTTTCACTGTAATTAGAGCTGCAGGTCTTTTGGGGTCTGTCTCTAGATGTGCAAACCTGTAATGGTAGACGTCTCCCATTCTTCTTTGCAAAACAACTCCAGTTGAATCAGATTGGATGGTGAACATATGCGAACAGCAACACAGTCTTGCCAAAGATTCTCAATAGGATTTAGATCTGGACTTTGACTGTTCCATTCTAACACGCATGCTTTTTTTTCATCAACCAGTCCATTGTAGCTCTGGCTGATGTTTAGGGTTGTTGTCCTGCTCCGCCCCAGTCTTGAGATCTTTGACCAGCTTCCCTGTCCCTCCTGAAGAAAAGCATCCCCAGAGCATGATGCAATAGAGTTTTGCTTGTAGGCCAACAAGTTAAACAGCACCTTCTTCTACATGTTTGCTTTCTTCTTGTCACTCTTCTATAACAGCCATATTAGTGGAGTGCACGACTAAATTGTTTTATAATAGGGTTTTTCTTTGTATATCTATATGTCTACGTTAAACTTATTATTTGGCATAGAAACTTTGAGCATTTGACAAGTGATTTCATATACTTTATACAGTGTGTTATAAAGGTCTGGTGAGCAAAGCAAAGGAAGATCATAGATTGAGTATTTTGTCTGTACTTTTTCACAGAGGTAAATCCACATTACACTTCTGTACAGCAGGGTGCATTCTGTCAATCTGTCTTCAATCTGTCCATCCCCAGCCAAATAACTTCAGTTTCATGTTCTTTATTTATTCTTATTTGTGTTCCCACAACAGTATATTTTAGTGTCCTTCGGCAACATAATTGTGGCCAGTGCTCCAGTCAACCTGTGCGACTGGGAGACACACACAGTGAGTGTAAACGTGTCAGGAAACAGCACCACTCTGGAGGTGGATGGGAAGCTGATGCTTGGTGACTCTGTGGAGGATTTGGAGCCTCTGGACCTTTCATCCTCATACAGCACGTTTATTGGCGGCATACCAGGTGAGGACATACAAAGAAATGTGGATTTCACAATACTGTTTCACTAAATATAACACACTCGCTCCGGTTTCCTTTGTGCAGATGTTTCTCTGGTGTCCACGCCGGTCTCCGGTTTCTACACGGGCTGCATAGACGTTTCGGTCAACGGCCTCGTGTTAGACATGGACGAGGCACAACACAAGCACAACGATGTCCGCTCTCACGCTTGCCCTCTAGTGGGCCCTCACCAATGAAAAAACACAAGGTTAGCTGGACCAATCAAAGAAAAAAAATGCCAGGGCAACCTAGCTCGGCCCTAGCTTACGCTTAGCCCTGCAACCAAATGCCTTTAAAAGAGAACTTTTGAGTAAAATTGAATTTTAGTTCAAGAGTAAGCTTAATTTGTCTCTTAAGGACTGGCTGATTAAAGCCTCATGGAGCCACATCATCTACAATCCAAAAAAAAAAACCCTCAAACACCTGGTAAAACCCAACACCTGCTTTTCAAACCTGAGTTTTATTCTGACAGATTCATCACATACTCATGCTTCTGACAGCAAATAACGTATACACAATCACAGACACTGTAACTTGTATAATTTATATTATACTCATTAAGAAGTGGAAAGTGTACACCCACATTACACATCTGGAAAAGCACTGCGCCACAACACAAGCTACTGAGAGAGAGAGAGAGAAACGAGAGAGCGCGCAATAGCGAGCGCTGTAACATAGTGTATATGTAAATACATGACTGTACAATGCTTTTTAAAAAGACAAACATTCTGCTACCTTTATTTCTAGAATAAAAGGCCTTCATATCGCCACCCAAAGGCTGAGTAGGTGCTCAAAGTCATTGTTTTTATAATTTTGTTTTGTTATTTTTTTTTTTATCAATTTTATTGTATTTCTTTTTTTTCCGGTTTTGTAATTCTCTTTTGTCAGGCCTTGGTGCATTTCCTACCACAGAACTCTCCAGTCTCCGATGTGTAACTGGGGGCTGAGTGCTGTTTAAAAAAATAATAATAATAAAGGTGGTTGTAATAAGACCGTGTTTGTGCTCCAGGTTGTATAGAGCAGTAAAACATTCTTTGGTCTGGAGCTCCTGTAGAATACGTTACGACTACAGTCTCTTGGTATTGCTTTTTATCAAACCTAAACTGAGCTACAGTATTTTGATTTACATCAATCAGGAATAACATTATGACCACCTGACTAATATTGTGTCGGTTCCCCTTTTGTCGCTAAAACAGTCCATCGAGCATCAACAGATTATTTTCATCAATCTGAGCTACACGAGTTCTTCTCTTAGTGCATCATTGAGCCTTGGCCACCCATGACCCTGCCACTGGTTCACCACTCTTCCTTCCTTGGATCACTCTTGATAGATGCTGCAGACCCGGACACGCTTGACCAGAGCTGCTCTGACCCAGTCGTCTAGCCACCACAATTAATCCTTCAACTCCTTACACTTATTTTTCCTGCTCACTTTTACGGACAAAATGTTCACTATCTGTCTAAATTATTCCCACTAACAGGTGCTGCGATGGAGAAAATCAGTGTCCATCACTTTATTCAATGTTATGCCTGATCAGTGCATTTTGATTTTTTTTACATCTAAGTAAAGGCCAAAATACATTTCCAACTTGTTTGTGGAAACCGCCATGAACAAACAAATAACCAGGGCTTATTCCAGGAACACGGGCACTAAACTGGATATCTTCTTATGTGGGTAAACACACACAATGTGGCCTTTCAACAAAATGATACATTCCAGTATTGTAATCAATCCAAAAGTCATGCAGCCATCTTACCTTAGGAATTTCTCTCCAGAAATAAATGCTATGTAAAATAAATAAATGCTATGTGTGGTTAGAGTTGCAAGAACAATGTCTTCAAGACGCAACATTAGACTAACTGGTAAATATGCTTATGAGGTTTTAACAACAAGTTTATATAACAAGTTTATACAAGTTCTATATATCTCTACATTATAGTTTACACACTATCACCATAGACATATTCCCCTTGTAAAGCAAAAATTAGGGCGAGTGAGATTACGTGGATCGGACTCTGATAATTGTGTACAAATGGTCCGACCTTTTTTGGGGGGGGGGGGGGGGGGGGCTGAGGGTCTTCCTGATCTGCCCTTGTCTTCTAGTGATGATGTTCTGCTCCGGTTGTACACGTGCCACTCAACACACCTCAGACGACTTGGAGCATCGACGTACGCCACGTCACACATCTCTCCCCAGTTTCAGGCAAAGTTTTACGTTTGTTCTTTGGTGAGAATAGAAACAGTAAGTCTTTAACACCATTAGTTTCTAAACTTTTTGATACCATCTTGTATGAGAGCTGCAGCATGGGCGCTATTCTTATAAATGCTGGAGAATGTTTGTGATGAAACCGAGATTCCAGCGGGGCCTGTGAATCGGGGTTCCTCCTTGTATTTTACATTATCTCTGGGACCAGACACTTTTTATATAAAGTAATCCCTGGACACAAGAAATAATGCTTTGCAAGTTTTCTTGTCTTGGTATAATGGAAGGCCAACGTATTAGTTTACACATTTTGGGTAATAGGGACTTTTTGGGCAGTAAATGTTGGTATAATCATTGTATTTTTAGCACAGGACTGTCCACAGTTTGAAGATGTAATTGACTTACGGAACAGCTTTGACAGCTGGACAGAGAAGGTGTCTAGAGGCTCTTGGTTTCAGCATAAGTACCAATGGGGAGTGAGTTCTCGCTGACATGTTTGATGTCACAATTCTCTCAGAAGCAGCAAGTCATTCTTTACGTCCCGGCCACTTTGTAAAAGATCCACTTCGTTCCTTGCGCAGCTTCTCTCAAATTGTAGATACCGGTTAATGAAGATGGCGCTCTGCACTCTCTTAGCAGCCTGCTTGTGGTGTCTTAGCAGCAGAGTCGCTCTCAATGAGGTTAACGATGGATAAGCCAATTAGGATCTTGTATGTCAGAAGCAAATGCTCTCTGACCTTTAGGATCTTTGAATCAGCCGCCACAAGAATACCCTCAGTTCTAGCTTTTAGTGTTTTCTGATCTGGCATCAAACATCCTGTGGCATCACACTGTTCCACAGTTAGTCCAGTCCAAAAAGGAACGCTTCCTTTAGGTTGACCCGCAAAGTCCCTTTAACTAAAACATATAGCTGCAAATCAGAACACATTTCTCTTAGTTATGTCAAGCCCAAAAAAGTAAAGCTGATCTTGCAATACTGGAAACCACATCCTTGTCTGCAGGAGCCCACAGTGGTTCACAGGACTATACAGTGTGGCTCATAACATCAATTCATTTACTGACATTATATGATAAAGCTACTGGGCTGTGCTAACACAGCAATTCCAGCTCCAGTATAGGAAGTCTGGCTAAGGATCCACAGACTGATGGTGTGTGTTAAACTTTGCACAGGACCTGTGATTTAAAAGCCCCCAGTCTGTTATACGTTAGAAAAGGTACCGCAAAAAAACATGATCAGCAGGAACATGGAAGGAACACGAGATGGGAATAAGCAGTGATGCCTCAGTAGTTTATGCCTTGCACTGATGATCAGAAAAGCTTGATTTGGAAGCTGCCACTATTGGGCCACCAAAAGCAAGGCCGTTATCCTTGTTAATTGTTCATCCGAGCCCCAGTGTGTACATTAGATTACTTGCTAAAGATCATGGAGGATTAATGTGGCGTAACACTGAACCATAACATATTGTCTAATGTTGTAAAGAACCAAACATTATAGTGCCAAAAGTTTGTGGACACCATAAAAGTATAGTACGAGAATCGCATTCCACATTCGGCTCCAATTTGCTCATATCATTCCGGCCGCTCATCTGGGGAGATTTTGGAATGTGCTTTCAGGCACAAGGGCATTACTGTAGTAAAGTCAGGTAATAATGTAGGATGAGGAGGCCTGGGCTTTAATCAGTGATCCAATTCATCCCAAAGGTGTTCAATAGGATTGAGGTCAGAACTCTACACTCTGGCCAATGTAATACATAACTTCATGAAATGCACAGGGGCATTGTCATGCTGAAACAGATTTGGGTCTGTGAGTTCAAGTGAAGGGAAATTTTCATGCTACTGCATATAATGACACATTGTACAATTGTGTGCCTTCAAGTTCGCGAGAACAATGTGGGAAAGAACCACTGGGAAAGTCAGGTGTGCCAATACTTTGGTCCATATAGTGTAAATGTGGTCTCTACTTTATGGTTTGTGAGGGAGATAAAGATGGCTGTGGTCGTATGTGTCGTAATCCATGAAGGTCTCGAATGTGCATTTATCGGCCTACAAAAAGTTATCCAGATTGTACTCAATGCCCCTGGTGGTGAGGGTGGGGATAAA
Organism: Kryptopterus vitreolus; assembly: GCA_030449085.1. NCBI lineage: Eukaryota > Metazoa > Chordata > Actinopteri > Siluriformes > Siluridae > Kryptopterus > Kryptopterus vitreolus. The sequence goes on from JACRUU010000022.1 coordinate 3,940,396, forward strand.
ACAGAATCAGTATTTCAGAATGGTCTGTGATGGCTGCAAAAAAAACCATTCTGCTGGATGATTTCCCAAACCTATTCCTATCCATACTCTAGTAGTCCTTTTCTAAATATCCCGATTATATCAGGACTGTTTGTGCCCTTTTTCTTTCCACAAAGAATGTGGTGAAAATCCTTCAGCAGGCATAGGGTGGAGGCTTTTCGAAGGGCCCTAATGAGTGTGGATAGAGCACGGGGGCATTTGGAGTGAGCATATAGCCTGAGGTTTCTGGACAGGATGACTGGGGTGGGACGGAAGGGTTGGTATTGCTGGGCTGGGACGGAGGTTGGCTCTCATCCAGTGGAGTCGCGGGCACTTCTGGACTGTGCTGAGAAGGGCTGGCTGCTGGGTAAGTGTTTAGGTGCTGAGGAACAGGAGGAAGAACTATTTTTTACTCAAATAGCTCATGAATGTTTATATACAACAGGTAACTGTTAACTAGAATAATTATATATTTATTATATATCATGAATGAGGGGAGAGATAAGTGTGTGAGATGTAAAAGATGGAGAGATGAGTGTGTGGTGCAGTGAGAGATAAGGAGAGATGAATGTGTGATGTAAAAAATGGAGACAAATGTGTGTGCTTGTTATGAATAAGAGTGTGATGGTGTGAGAGAAGGGGAGAGGAATGTGAGAGGGTGAATGAGAGGAGAGAGGAGTGTGAGAGGGTGAATGAGAGTGTGATGGTGTAAGAGAAGGGGAAAGGAGTGAGAGGGTAAATGAGAGTGTGATGGTGTGAGGGATGGGGAGAGGAGTGTGAGAGGGTGAATGAGAGAAGGATAGAGGAGTTTAAGAGGGTGAATGAGAGTGTGATGGTGTAAGAGAAGGGGAAAGAAGTGAGAGGGTAAATGAGAGTGTGAGGGATGGGGAGAGGAGTGTGAGAGGGTGAATGAGAGTGTGATGGTGTAAGAGAAGGGGAGAGGAGTGTGAGGGTAAATGAGAGTGTGAGGGATGGGGAGAGGAGTGTGAGAGGGTGAATGAGAGTGTGATGGTGTAAGAGAAGGGGAGAGGAGTGTGAGTGGGTGAATGAAAATGTGATGGTGTGAGAGAAGGGGAGAGGAATGTGAGGGGGTTAAAGGGGGATGAAGGTGTGATGGGAATGGAAATTAATTTGTAATTAGATCCAAAGGTATTTTGAGTTGACAGTGGTAAAATAAGGCTGTGCGTGTGTGAACACTGCCCCTGGTGGATGTGTGATTACCTGCATGGGCACTGGGTAATTGGGGTAAGCAGGCAGCGCTTGTCCGGATGGGCAGAATCCTGTGTAAGTGACCATATGCTGAGTGGGATTATACAGGATGTGTGGTGGAGGAGCTGGCCTGGGAGACATCTGTGACTGAACAGCTGGAACCTGGAAGAATGGTGGATGAGAGAGAAGCTGTGGTCAGTAATTTTAATTTTGCATCACCTATTGTGATGCAAGAGCATATATATATATATATATATATATATATATATGTGTGTGTGTGTGTGTGTGTGTGTGTGTGTATATTATATATATATATATATATATATATATATATGTATGTGTGTGTGTGTGTGTATATATTATATATATATATGTATGTGTGTATGTATATATATATATATATATATATATATATCTATATATATATATATACACACGCACACATATGTATAGGCATAATTCGGGGGAAATGAACTTTAGGAAGTGTGAGTGGATGCACGTTGTTGGGTAACAGAGAGATTACAAATAAGGCTACAAATAGCGTTACATGTGAACAATTTCATGTAAAATCAGTGATTTAGACTATTTAGACCCCCCACTTTTTGGACGGTGGTTCTTAAATAGTGGGGTGTTGCGGCGTGGTGCCGGGATATATGCTGCTGTACTAGAATAAAGTGTAGTTGCACATCCACCACTACAGTGGGTGGCAGTGGTGCTCTCTGAGTATGCGCTGGGAGTAACATGAAAAAATATATGGCGAAGTGTGTGTATATATATATATATATATATATATATATATATATATATATATATATATATATATATATATATATATATATATATATATATATATATATATATATATATATATATATAAAAATGTATACACATATATATACAGTACATATACATATATACAGTACAGTGGTCCCCCGGGTTACGATTGACTCACGTTACGTTTTTTTCATGTTACGATACGGGATCCGATGATTTTTCGGACCCATGTTACGACGTTTTCTTCGTGTTACAATACCGACAACTCTTGCGGTTGTTTAAAATGTCGCGTTCGGTGTGGAGGCGGAGCAGGGCTCAGAAATTACATCGGGAGAAATAAGAGAAGGTATCGCATGGTGTGAAAACTTAATTAATTCATTGATAAAAGACATCCATAAAAAGTCATTACAGGTTTGGACATGTACAGGTATTATGGACAGTGTTAATGACAAGTGCATGAGTCATTTTAGAAACATTTTGAGAAGTCATCAGAAACAGGCTTCTGAGAAATAAATATTTCTCAAGTGTTAGAGTGTTAGAAAGGCAAGAAGATGCGAGTGTTTATATTAAACAAGATAGAAAGGACAGCGACGACGAAGTGTTTTTAGAATAGAAACAAGAAAATTGTTTAGAATTTAAGTGCTAGTGTATAAGTTTAAAGAAATAAAGTGTTTATTTTAAGTACAGCAGTGAGTACAGCAACTGTACAGTTACATTACAAGTTTTCATTTCATTTCCGCCGTCTACTTCTCCCTCCGCCTCTTGCCTCTTGGTCTTTGATTAAGTGGCATATTTGCTTGTCTCAGTCTTGGACATTGTTCTTGATGAAATATGGCCTTTGTCTCAACCAAAAGATTGTCTAATTAAATACTGTGGTGTTTTTTTGTTTTTTAGCATGCACAATGGTTCATATATCAGAAAACATTTCTGGTGCAACAAAATAAAGAAAATACTTTCATACAATCAAAGGAAATGATTGTTTTTTTTTTACTTTAGATCACTTTCATTTGGACATGCAAACCTTGGTCTTGACTAAAGCCCCTACTGCCAAGCCTCACTCACCATAAAACAATGGCCAAAACATTTATTATGACAATTCAGCTCCTAATGTATATCCAGAAAGAACAACTCATTCACAATTTTACTACACTGAAATCAAACCCTGGAAAAAAGATTCTTCAAGGGGACAAAAATGGGTTGGATTATCAGGACACTCACTATTGTGTTTTATGGCATCAGCGGTACCGAGTGTCATTTTATAGCCAGCCAATTAACCATCCTAATTAACAAAGCCAATTTTACAAATGAAACCATGTCTTTATGGCTACTGTGTCGTTTGTCTTTACACATCGTTTCCGCTTTATTTTGGGGGAAAAAATCTAATCTAATTTCAAAAATGAATATGTAGCATACAAAGAAGAGATGTAAATTTTGTATATATATATATATATATATATATATATATATATATATATATATATATATATATATATATATATATATATATACATATATATATACACCTACACACTACCTGACTTTATTAATACCTCTGTGGATGACTGACCTCCAAATCCTAGGACGAGGAGGTGGAATGAAATGGAATGGGATTTCAAAAGCATCTGCATATTGTCAAATGTTCACACTCATAGAAAAATATATGAATTCTGTTAAGAAAAAAAATCAAAACAAACAAAACAGTCAAGGGTACTAGAAATTCTTACCAAGTCCTTAAAAGCTCCCAGTATGGCAGCAGTAATGATTCCAAGGAAAACGCCCAGCACATTGAGCACTACATCGGACCACAGCAGCCGGTGCAGATGCACTACGTCCCAGCAACTACTCACACCGGTGAACTCAAAGTAGTGGCTGTGGTAACCTGGGCTGGAGAAACAAACCCACAAATATTGAATGTTTTTACTCATCATTTGCCCCTAAAGAAGAGTGGTAAGGCAGTCAGTGAAATGTTTAAACACAGCTCACCTCTCACAGCTGTATAAATCACAGCAGTAACATGTGTTGGTCTTCACCTTGATCTTGCAGTTTTGGTTATAATTCTGACACGTAACCTATTGGACCCGGAGAGACAGACAGAAAAGTATCTTTATATGCTCTAAACTCTTTTCCTTTATTACCAGCAGCTATATAAAATAAAAATGTCCTGCGTTTAAGTGTCTCCTGGTACACAATACTAGTCTACTGTAATGCGAGTATCACTTAGTCTGGTGTTCAGCAAATGAAGAATTCTGTCACTTTTAATTGTTATAGAGTGCAATAAAGTAATAACAGATATTTATTAAGCACAGGGTTTACAGGTATATGTTTTAAATGTCTGAATATGCACTGAATATATAAAGTAAGAGATTCTCTGCCTGGTCTCTGCGTTACAGGTATGCGTCCTACCTGTACAGAAGTAAATTCTGGTGTATGATCAGTACTGTGTAAAAGATTAAGACAGGTGAGGGGGGGAAAAATTGAGAATTCTTTCAAAAACGTATAATAAATATTTGCGTAAATGTATTTCGTAAATTACTTCATCTTTAGTGCTACAGAGTATCAAAGATAGTCTTTTTTTTGTTTTGTTTCATTCTGGATTCTATGTTGAGCTTGGTCAATTCAGTGCTTAGTTGTACAATTTAATTTGTATTTGTGATAATAAAATCACAAATCAACTGTTTTAAGCTTTTCAAAGCATGTGATATGGGGTTGAAGACTATTGCATCTTTTAGCAAATCAGACTTATACACAGGTCATATTGAAATTGGTAGCTAGGGTTGGGAATTGAAAATCCATTCCTATTCTAGAATCAAATATTTAAGATTAAGAATCGGATACTTGTTATAAAATTAAAGTTTCGATTCCTCTTATCGATGCTTGGATGCAATTATTTTTACCTGCCAACCTGTTAGGACCTTCCATGTGTCCAATCTGCCAGGACCTTATGTGGTAATCTAAACTTCAGTTTACAAGATGAACTGTGGGAAGTGCTTAAAAGTGTGGCTACAGTTTGTAAAAACCAAAGACAAAACTAAGTAATAAACTAATATGTTTCATGCAATGTGTCACAACTAAGCATCTGCAATTGGTTCACTATTTATAGTCAAAACTGGGAATTGATAAGAATTGTACTCGATAATATTAAAATGATACCCAACCCTATCAGTGACATTTAACTTGAAATGGAGTAAGTTTTGCCCAAAACAGCACCAATTTTCTAGATACATTTGCACTTTTTTGTAAATGTTTGTAAATGAATTCAACAGGTATGCTGTTCCAAACATCTTGGAGAACTACCCACAGATCTTCTCTGGACATAGGCAGAGAAATCATTCCCATTTTATATTCTATTTTTTATAAAACGAGTAAAGTGTAACAGAAAAGCATATCACTGCACATCGAGTAGGCGAACTATAGAATTCTCATTTGAATTAGTTATTTTATATCCTTATTTATAATCCTTTTCTGTGCATATAATCTTGATTTACTATATAGATTAAAAGAGTCATTTAAAGATCTCTCTCAAGTTAATAAATGTGGACTTTTGGACAGGTTCATTTCCCTGCACTCTGGCATGAAGATAAAGAAATTACTGTGTGACATGATCATGCAATCTTATTAGACAAATGAGAGAATTCTGGATCAATAAAATGTTGTCACTGTCCAAAAGAAAGTCTGAGAACCAAGTGGGTTTCTTCACCAGCAAGCTATACTGTGCGTATAATGCTATAATGTGTGCATATATATATATATATATATATATATATATATATATATATATATATATATACATTCATACATATGGACTATGTGCAGAGTTATTAGGTAATAAGGATTTTGACAATATCATCCTTTTTATGTACTCCAAGCTGTATAGGCTTTAAAGCCTACTACCAATGAAGTACGCAGCTGATGTGCATCTGTGTAATGAGAAGGGGTGTGGTCTAATGACATCACCACCCTATATCAGGTGTGCATAATTATTTGGCAGCTTCCTTTCTTTGGCAAAATGGGAGATTTGACAGACTCTAAAAAGTCTAAAATTGCAGAAGGAAACAGCAGCCTTGAAATTGCCAAGCTTTTGCAAAGGTCTGATCTGAACCCCATAGAGAACCTGTGGTTCCTCATGAAATGTGAGATCTACAAGGAGTGAAAACAGTACACCTTTCTGAACAGTGTCTGGGAGGCTGTGGTTGCTGATGCACGCAATGTTGATGGTGAACAGATCAAGAAGCTGACAGAATCCATGGATGGAAGGCTTTTGAGTCTCCTTGTAAAGAAAGGAGCCTTGCCTGGCAAAAATAAATAAGTGAGATGGGTATATATTTGTTTTTTATTAATTTGTCTAATAATTCTGCTCAGCAATAGTTCAGATTCGATATTTGTGAGTATTTTGGGTTGATTGAGAATATAGTAGTTGTTCAGTAATAAAATGTATCCTCAAAAATACACCTTGCATAATAATTCTGAACACACTGTATATTACACAAGAAGAAGATTAAATAGACAAAGGTTCATGGACATGAGACTCCCAAGTATCGATTGTGATTTTTGAACATTCCATTCTACAGATGTCGAAAAGACAGGTACTGATGTAGGTGGTGTCGTGGGGTTCCTTTCCAGTTCATCTCATAGGTGTTCAAATAACTCTATAAGGTGCCATTCATGATTTCCATACTAAACCATGTAAAGAATATCTTTGTGCACAGCTGCATTGTCAGGCTGGAACAGGTTCGGATCTTGTAGTTCAAGTGAAGGGACAATTTAATGTGGCAACAGCCAAAGACACTCGAATTCAACAGTACTGGACCAGCGGTTTAAGAAAAAACTAGGGCTAGTCCAAGAATATTTACAAGTCCCAGGGACACAAAACAGGAAAAAATACTAATGACGAAAAAAATTGTTAGAGGGGGGGAACGCTTACAAGCTTACCGCACCTATAAATGTGCATTACTTTCAATAGTCCTTTACTCGCAACTCCAAATCCTCATACGGCTCCAAAAACTTCCACACCTAACTGCGGCAGGATACTGGGTTTTTAAAGTTAAAGTCCCTCCCCTGGACTCAATCATTGCTTAAGGAGGGGGATGCTACAAAATAAAACATACCATACAACACGATAAAACAAGTTGACATTTAAGAAATTATGGCTGTGTATATTATCTTGCTGCTTGTAGGGACAGGTCACTCTGTCACAATCACACATTTCACACATGTACCATAAATTAATACTTTTCATATTTCTAATACTCTAATTGTAACAGATGTTATAAATATATCAAAATCTCTTGTAACAAACTTATTAATTATTTTATGTTTATTTCAAATTGGAAAATATTATTTTAATAATAATCTCATTTCAATGTTAAATGTTTGTTTTAATTGTTAAATATGGTACGTATTTCCTTTAAGAATTATGTTCCACTTTTGGTTGTTTTCCATATAAACTGGTTACATACTGTAATATACTGTACAGTAATATATTGAGGCTTTCATACTTGTTATGAATGTGTAGCTAGTAGGTGTAATTCAGGGAAAGTTAGGAAGCGTGAGTGGAGTTTTTTGTTAATAAAATACATCTATCACCTCTTTTATATTCCATCCTAACATTATAAGCGGTAAGCGCAGCTGAGGGAAGATCGATGCTGAAATTATCTGGGAAGGCCACGGACTGAATTTTCTTCTCGAGTGTCTTTGTTGTCTAGGTCTTGTTCATTCCCCTACACAATGCAGAGTGAAGGAGCAGATCACTCACATGGTAATGCCCGCAGCTTAATTGCACGTTTATGAAATGAGTGACGTTAAAGCAAATTTACACTAACTCGTTATTAAAGCTATTATTAAAGAAAAATTATGAATGCAAATAAAGGCTATAAAGGTCAGGTGTCTCAATTCTTTTGTCGGTGTAACGTGTCAGAAGAAACGGTTCATGTTTGGTGTCTTGAATTTGCTGCTTTCGTTTTACCCTTTAAACAAGTAATAGAGTCAATACAGGTCATACAGATGTCTTACTGTATTCTATAAACATAAACACTGTACAATTGATCCTGAATGCTACACAGTTACAGCAAAAAAACAAAAATTGCAATAAAAGCAATAATGCAATAAAAGAGCATTTTAAAGGACCAATCTCAGTAAATGTATTAATATTAAAGAATATTATGTACATACAAGTAGATGAGCCCCGAATATGAACAAATTAAATTACTTAAATTACTTATTAGGCATTTTTTCCACATACAGCATTCAGGAAAATGCTTAACTTCCAAAATCAATAAACACATTAATAATAAAACATACTATGTACAAACAAGCAGTTTAGTTGAGTTTGTTCTCTGAAAAACACTGTGATCACATTAAGCCAAGTTAAGGTCTTTCCTTAACAGTTTTCTATGGAAGAATGCTTTACACTAAATTATATGTTAAATGTTTGTACTATAGACTCATTATTAATGTGTTTACTGAGATTTGTCTTTTAAAAAACGCTGTCTTGTCTCATTAAGCCATGTTAAGAGTTTTCCACACTAACTGATTTAGAATGGCCCTTGTGTATCTTTTATGAGATAGAAAACTTATTGTAAGTGGTTTATACTCACCTCATTGTAGTAGTTGTCATAGGCGTAACCTGTGCTGCTGGAGTAAAACTCGCACCTTCCTTCCATTAATGGTCTCCTGTCCTAGAGCAGAAAGAAAACATTTTCTATTGACCCATATTGACCCTGCACTCATTCATTCAATAAAACTCAAATGAGATGTTTATTATACAGCAGGTCTAGCACAGTTAAAGCAGATAATGTGTTAAATATACTATAATCAAACAAAAATCAGTCTCTGATATTTAATTAGTTACACCGCATGCTTATATCATTCCGTTTTAGCTGAATTTTGCACTAAACACCTCAGATCACTGAACATTGACCAGTTAATTTTATTGAACATTTGTGCCTTTATTACAGCAGTGTTGACTTCAGCTCCGGGCTACTGCAGATACACTCCATGTGACGTCACATTCAATCTTTCTCACCCAAATAAACTTCAAGAACTGCAGTTAATCATCCTTGAACTAATGAGATCTCATAATTCTACAGCAAACTGACACCACAGGCGTATATAAATTCTTGGCCAAATGTGAATGAAGGAGGGCAGAATAGATGTTATAGCCTGCTGACATTAACATTCATGAACTGAGTCGAGTTTTAGGGTCAATCTCAGTTGAACGTGTGTTTTTTACTTAAATAATATGAATGTATTAATGCATATAAATGATAAAAATGTTTAACTTTATTTTTTAAATCTTTGTTTTTTTTGGTTATTTATTTTTTCCAGTCAGCTTTTTGGATTTCTTTATAGGTCATATATATCCTAAAACTATGGGGAGGTGGTTGTCCTGTGATTAAGACATTGGGCTCTAGACATAAACCAATTGCTCAGTCTTCCCCAGCCATAACAGCTGCACAAACCAGTGTCTGCTTAGTGCCGGTCGAAAGCGCAGATTTTATATATATATATATATATATATATATATATATATATATATATATATATATACATATCTCCGGTAGATGGGACTTGGATGGTAGTTCATCTAGGAGATGGAAACTCTGATCACATACATACGCTGCCTTGTGGCAGTACCCACTCACAGGAATGGCTAAGAGAGTAAACTCCTACAGACCTGGTCCATAAGGTAGTCTGACAATGATTTCAACATAACTCCTTCAACTCCTGCGATGCAATTGGTGCAGTCTTTCCTTTGGGTCCACCAGTTGCGTGGAGAGGTGGGATCTGCTCCATGGGCAACAGCTGATTCTCCATTCTAGCCTGGCGAGTCTTTGTAGGCTTTGTGCAGCTGGAGAACACACTCCAGCAGCATCATAAGTTGTCGGCACAGCATGGGAAGCAGCAGTCTACCGGTTCTAAGACAAGAGCTTGGTGCCAGGGGTTACTTTTGACGGGGGGACGGTACCATGTCTCACTGGAGAGCTACCACCCGCCTCAAGTTGGGCAGCCCCCAGACAATAAGGTGCTGTCCTGCCATGGGCTGCTTGCTTCACTGGGTGTGTGAAGCTTAGAGAGCCATTTTGACAAGCAACTTTCCACCAAGCAAGACAAGAAGTAACAGGAAGACTCCAGCTCTTCATTTCGCAATCTGGAACATCAGGACCTCGTGTCCTGAACTCACGACTGACCTGCAGCCGACGAGGCACAAAAGACTGCTGTCATTGATAGTGAACTCTCCCGACTGAATGCCTACATTGGCTGTCTTCAGGAAACCCAACTGGCTGACAGTGGTACCATCAGGAAAACCAACTACACCTACTTCTGGTAAGGAAGGCTCTTAGACAAACTTATGCAGCAGGCTGTTGGCTTCGCTATAAAGAACACACTCATTGCCCTCATTGAGCCTCCGTCATCAGGCACTGAGAGGATCCTTGCCCTCTGGCTGTCAACATCCTCAGGCCCAGCAAATATTCTCAAAAACCCTCTACTCAAAACCAGAAGAGAAAGACCTGTTCTATCAGGCTCTGGATCAAGCAATCCCCAGTATCCCCAGTATTGAGGGCCTCTAACTACCTCTAGCACTTTAATATTAGAGTGGGAGCTGTCTACAAGGCATATCCCCCCCGGCAAGATCAACAAGAATGGTCAGTGACTACTGGAGATATGCTACTCTCACCTTTCTTCAAATGCAAGGAGATCCACCATGTGTCATGGAGACACCCACGTATCAACACTGGCTATTCAATCAACCCAGATAATACAAAACAGTTCAGCTGCAAGCTTCATAAGACTCTCACCAAAGAGACACCTGATGACACCATCGACTCCAAGTGATCCCACCTGCGAGATGCTGTTTATAACTCAGCCATTACTGCATACGGAAAGAAGGATCGCAAAAACACGATTGGTATGAGGCCAACTGGGAGGAGATGGAGCGTGCGACTGAGGCGAAGAGTCTCTCTCAGACAGGGCACTCAGAAAGCTGAGGAGGTGAGAAAAGAGCCAGGAGGAAGGCGAACAAACACCAGCCTCAACAAGCATCGACATTCACCTGCAGCAAGTGCAACAGAGTCTGTCACTACAGGGTCGGATTCTACAGCCACTCGCGAAGGTGCAGACAGGACATGCAAACTGGAAGCTGCACCATCATCTCGGACAGATGCCATAGACACACACACACACACACACACACACACACACACACACACACACTTGATACAGATGTAATAACTATACAGATTTATTCTATTTCAAGAAACTTTTACTCATTTTTATGTGAAATATCTTGTTGCACTTCGGAAAATCACTACTTTAAAATGAATACTCATGGTTTATTAAATAAGAACCTCTTGAATGTGGTTTTATTGAGAATAAATCCTTGCTTTTAAGATTTGTTATACAGGTGAATGACACATTGAATAAATGTGAAACTAATTTTTAATGCCATTTGAATGATAAATATTACCTATTTCGTGGCATTATTTGAATTTTCGTTGGTGACCGTGACCTTTCCTATTATACTTTTATACATTTTATACTTAAAATTTTATTTATATATTCTATTTCTATTTCTATTTACATGTTGGACAGTCGTAATTAACATTTCCCTACTCTATGAATATATGTATATGTGACAAATAAAAATTTATTTGGTTGATTCTGCAAGAAAGATACCTACATTTTCATCAAATGAAATATATTTGTATTGACACACCCATAGTATGATATTACCATGTTTAATATTTCTGGTATATTTCTTAATTCTTTCTAATAGATAGGCCTCTAGGCTTCAGTGACTGGACTGCAGTGAGATTATGGTGTGTGATTGCAGCACTAAGCTACAGTCGCCCGGGTTGGAAAAGACGAGGCTTTGGTTGATTATGACCACAAAGTTTTATTACCGATGCTGACACCCAGAACTAGACTGCAGAAAAAATTGTATGACAAAAGATAAGGTGGTGATGTGATATATGTATGTGCTATATACAAGTCTATGCCCGCATGTATGCAATGTCTAGCATACAAACAATAAATTCTCGTATTCTGCTTACAATGTACTTGGCAGCGATGATGCCGTCCACAATGGCACAGAAGAAGCAGGAGATCACACCCAGGCTAATGAAAATGATGGAGGCCACCAACTGCAAGACAAATAAACATGGATATATATATATATATACTATATATATATATATATATATATATATATATATATATATATATATATATATCCTAACACTGGACAGATCAGACGCTGAAACACACACAAAATAAAACACAAACATTTATGTCTGAGGGCAGTTTATTTTACTATCAAGTCATCATTATTCAATATTTAGTCCCCATTTGCACTGATAATAACCTATAATATTCTGGGAAGATTGTTCCATGTTTGAAGTGTGTTTGGGGAGGATTGTGCTCATTCAGTCATATGTAGGCTAGTAGTCAGATACACATAAGAAGAGATGAGGAGGACTGGGGTGCACTCAATGTTCACATTCATCCCAGAGCTCTATAGCACATATCCAAATTATATCACCTTAGAGCTGTCTTTGTGCACAGGGCTATTGTCATGCAAATAAAATCTGATTAACCTGCCTAGAGAAAATAGTTGAAGGTTAACTTATAACATTATCAGTTCATTGCAGTACACACGTCTGCTTTTAACACATTATTTTAAAAAGTAGAAACACTTTTTAAAAACAGCTATTTCTCACCCTGATGTATATTCTAATATTGATGCATCAATCCATGATCATCATTGATTGGACACTTGGTCTATTTTGTTCAAATTCAGATTTCAGTGTGTAGCAAAAGCAAGAGGTGTGATAAATTTTTGGATGGGAGAGCAAAAAGGATTAATACAAAACTCTACACACATGAGAAAATTCTAATATTAATAGAAAGATGTTACAAAAAGGAAAATTCTATTATTAATAGAAAGATGTTTTTTCTCCTGACCATGTCAGCCTCTTCAGCTGATCTTAGTAGTCAGAACATTTTATCAAACAGAATGAGTAAAACTGGCCTAGAAATATATAATCTAAAAGCTGATCAGTTACAATGGCTAAGGCATTAAAACATATTTATATTGCATAGAAACCCTGAGATATCTTATGTTATTCGCCCTAAATAATTTCTTTATCACTATTAACACCATACTTTTAACTTGTGATAATCATCTACATGTGACACAATGAGTTTAAACACGGTCCAAACATACACATCCATACATAGCCATGAGTATTCTAAATGCCCTTGCCTGTGTTTCCTTTGCTCCTAGTTGATAACTTCAGTGTCTGAATGTGGACTGGAGTAATAAAGGAAATGTACAGCCTGTGAAACTGTCTGCCAACCTGCTCCGTTATGGGTAATTTACTGACCAAAGGCAGCCTGAAGGGCAACACTACACTCAGCAAAGGGCAATCTCGTTCACCTATCTGATTCCACAGGCTTACTGCGAATAATGAAAACTTTTACATCTGGAAATTTCTTTGCTTTCCTGACCATGCTTATCAGCCTCACACAAAATCCAATCCAGTGTTTTTTTTTTTTTAAACGTTCAAGCATCTCCATGCAGGGATATGATGTATGAAAAAACTCGCCAACCCCCAAAACTCGCCAACCCTCCTGCCAGACTGAAACCTCTGACTGATCATACATTTTTGCCACTCCTAAAAATCCTGTCCAACTGGGAGTTTTTAATCAGGGATGTTTCGTAGTCAGAAATCATTAGTGGATGATGAACAGTACATGCGGTAAATTCCACTGTTTGAACCGGCCAAAAAAGAGGCATTAATCACATGTGTGGTTGTATATACTGAGCTAAAATAACGGCTGTGGTCTCTCTGAATTCCTCATCCATCTGCTGGTCATCTGCTGTTGATGATAAACCTTGCAAAAACATTTTGGGATAGACATTCTGATGGACGTGTAGAACGTCCCTTTAAACATTTGGTGAAGACATTCTGGAAAGATGATCCACTAGATTTTCGAGTTCAGTTGTGGACATGTGTGTTCATTCAACCACAAAGGTGTTAGTAAAGACAAGAAGTGATGTTTCAATTCGTCCGAAAAGGGTTGAGGTCGAAGCTGTACAACAGGCCACTCAAGATCTTACACTCCAACCCATGCAGGGATGTGGAAGCCCTGTGGTTAAGGCATTGGACTCTGAACCAGAAGGTCACAGGTTCAAATCCCAGCTCTTTGACAAAGCTGCCCTTAACCCTCAACAGTTCAGTTGTAAACCTTCCTAAACAAAAACATGCGCAAATGTAAACCCTGCAAGTCATATCTTCACGCAACTGGAGCTTTGTGCATTGGGGCATTGCAAAGCTGAAACAGGTTAGCGCCTCCTAGTGATGGGAAACTTTAATTCTAAACTATCAAAGATAATAGTCACTTGTGAGCCTCACTTATATAAATATGGACTTTTTTTATAGAAAGTTCCAGTCGATAATTGTGAAGTTTATTTAACTGACCATCATTCACACAAACAAGATAATAAAAAGCATTGAATAACATCTAATCTTGTCCTAACAAAAATGGGGGGTAACCTTTAATCAAGTTTAAACTTTTAAATGCCATGTAAATGGTATATGAACCTAGTGGTACATCTATTGTACAATCAAAGTGTTACAATAACACCTAATTAAATGTACAGTAGTGTTACAACTATCATGTACATATATGGCATAACATTATGACCACTTGATTAACATTGTGTTGGTCCCCCTTTTGTTGCTAAAACAGTCCTGACCCCCTCAAGTATTAACAACATGAGCGTCTGCAGCAATTTGAGTTGGATCGGATCACATGGGCCAGATATCTCTCCTCACTTGCATTAATGAGCCTTGGCTGCCCATTACCCTGTCACTGGTTCACATTCACAATAGTTCCTTCTTCGGACCTCTTTTGATAGCTACTGATACATGCAGACCGGGACACGGCCCACAAGAGCCGCAGTTTTGGAGATGCTCTGACTGTCATCACAACTTAGCCCTCAAATCCTTACGCTTGCCCATTTTTCCTGCTTCTGACACAACAACTTTGAGGACAAGCGTTCACTTGCTGAAACATATATCCCACCCACTAACAGGTGCCATGAAGAAGAGATAATCAGTGTTTTTTACTTTTTCATCTCTCATTGGTCATAAAGTTATTCATGTCTGGGTTAAAATAGACTCATAATAGAGATTTGTAATTAATATACTTATCTATATGAATATATCTATAATAAGCAAGGCAAAGATCACTGTGGCAAGAGGAAAAACTACCTGAGACAACATGAGGAAGAAACTTTTTGTGAACCACCTTAAAAAGAGAACTGATTTATCTGGGTAACACTGTGTAATAATTGTAGTTTGTGAAATATTTCATTAAAACATGCAATAGTGTATAACAAAAATATTTATAGCTTTATTATGAAGTGGATTAGTGAATCTTAGTGTAGAGACAGGTAGATAAATGGATAAATCCAGAGAGAAGAGTTGCCACACTTTTCTGCTGCTCTCACGAAATAATTTGCCTTCATCTTTTGTCTTTAATGATCTAATTCCAAAACCAGCCAATCAGAGCACTCTACATCCATAAAACCTAAGTGCCCTAATGGAAGAATTGTAAAGAATAAGAAAGCATTTGTATCGCTGCATTGCTTTAAGGCCAAACAGAACAGTGTGGTCAAGTGATCGATGACACGTCTGGTCACTGGTTTAATGAGAACTGTAGGGTATGGATGTAGAATTATGAACCATGACAAGAACACTGCTTTGGCCACAAGGTGACCTAGAGAAGAACAAACGCTGAAATATTTTACAACAGAGGACACGAACAGACACAACAAACTCGATTCACATACACATGATATTAAAATGCATTTCTTTGTCAGTTCAGTGGCAAAGTTCTGTTATATCTTCGCCACCTTTTTTTATATCACTCACCTGAAAACTTAGACATAGCATGCCTTCAATTTAACATATTTTATGCTATAATATTGTGTCACATTGTGCCAAGCTTTATAGGAATAAACAGCTATTTCTAATGTACAAATATATCCTAACAGTACAAAAACTGCACTTCAAATCCCAATGAGAGGAAAAAGTACACAGGAAAGTACAGCACTTTAGAAATAAATCATTTGTATTTTGATACATTTATCAAAAAACAAAAAAGAATTGGTGAAGAACCAATCTAAAATGTGTGTGTTTTCCATTGTATATATCTAAATGCAGAGCCTTGGTCCTGAAAAAAAACAGCCATTTATATATTTCACAGAAAAAAAAATTTGTCACCTAAGGGACAGTACATTCTTAAAATAAAATAAAAATTAGACATTAATATAGAGATGTATTTTGCAGCTATAACAGTTCCTAATATTCTGCAGCGTCTTTCTACAACATTTTTCTTTGGAATGTTTTTTAGACCATTCTTGTTAGAGAGCATTTGTGAGGTCAGGGACTGATGTTGGATGAGAAAACCTGGGTAGCAATGACACAGATACACACTGAACTGATGTTGAACTGTATG
Source organism: Kryptopterus vitreolus (assembly GCA_030449085.1). Classification (NCBI taxonomy): domain Eukaryota; kingdom Metazoa; phylum Chordata; class Actinopteri; order Siluriformes; family Siluridae; genus Kryptopterus; species Kryptopterus vitreolus. The sequence goes on from JACRUU010000022.1 coordinate 3,956,920, forward strand.
TTGGTGATAAGTAGATACCACCAAAGCCCTAATCAAAACAAATTCAAATCCAATGCTTTTAGTTAATTTTTTAATCCTCTCATAAATAAAAAGGGACGACTAATTTTGCAAAATTAAGAAATAAAAACTGTGAAATTTAGTAAAGATAAAGTCTCCCTAAAAGAAAATATTTCAGTAAAGTACATATACGTAAAAAAATAAATAAATAAATACTCATGTGCAATAACAAATGACTTTTACATTATTACAGTCCATCCCTGTGTCTCCAGTTCATTCCAATGGTGTTTGATGGGGTTGTGCTCAGGATTCTGTGTGAGCTAATCAACTTCTTCGATATCAGTAAGTACATGAGGCAATGGTCATGCTGATATACAAAGAACCTTCCCCAAACTGTTCCCACAATGATGGAACCATAGCATTGTCTAAAGTGTCATGCTATATTGAGCATTAAGGAATCCCTTCACTCTTGGTAAGCGGTCTAACCCAATCCCTGAAAAAAATTTACACCTTCTATCTCTCTTAAACCAACCCATTTTCCCCATCAATGTTTGTAAATGTAAATTGCACATCTAAGTGGTTGAACTGATACACCTGTTGCAATGAGTCTGAATGAAGAGGTGTGTCAAATCCATATTTTGCCCATATATTGTATCTGCATGTCTTTATCTAATGATGTTAGTAGTATTTCTGTGTGAATTATTTGCTTGGGCACCATGTGTAGAATTTATTCTTATTATTTTTATTTAATTTATTTATTTAATTTTTATTTTTTAAGTCCAGTCACCTATTGGTGTTTTAGCAAGTAATCGTTGTAAGGCTCAATATGGCGCCAAATACCTCAAAGCGATCATTTATAAAGTTCAATGATGATTGAGTTATTACTTTATTGCTTATTTTTTAAGCTGAGAGTAAGTAAGAGTTAGAGCTGAGTAAACGTACCTGCTCTAAAGGTCATCTGAAGGTCAGTGCTCCTCTAAAACCCTTTATCAGGCCATAGAATTACATCACAGTGCTGCAGAATGTCACAACCAGAGTTTTATGTTACAGATTTTCTCGGATGCTTTGGAGTATTTCTCCGATCCCAAATGAACTTGCTACTAATTTTGTGCCATCATGCTGTCAACCTGTTGTCGATCTTGTTTGTAAACTGTTAAATACCTGTTACCCTGATTGCAATTGTTCATTGGCACAAATACTTACTATTGAACTCCAGTGCAAGAAATCCATTAAAAATCTAGTAAAACTGTTCATGTGAGAACAAGTGTAATATATTTTGACCAACATGATTGTTAATAATGTAATAAACAGCAGACAATTGTACACAATCAAATCAAATGTACTATTTGCTCAAAGCAATAAAAAGCTCATGTTTTTATGATGTGCACAAGTGACTACATTATGAGTTAAATTCTCACTGTGGTTTTCCTTCTTACAGTTATTGAGAAAAATGTGTAATTAAATTAGTTACTTATGAAAATGTTAAAGATTACAAATAAGGTTACATCTATTCAATTCAATTCAATTCAATTTTATTTATAAAGCGCTTTTTACAATGTGTCATCGTCCCAAAGCAGCTTTACATAATACTAATGTGTGAAAAGTGAAAATCAGTTTTGGCCTAATTGTTTCTTGTTGAGCAAGCCGAAGCGACGGTGGCAAGGAAAAACTCCCTGGGAACAGGAAGAAACCTTGAGAGGAACCCGACTCAACAGAGAACCCATCCTCATTTGGGTTGTTAGTGTTGTGTGTGGTTGAGGATGTTTATTGTGTAGTGTGGAGTGTATTCGCGAATTTGAAGCATCTGAACAATTTCATGTAAAATCAGTGATTGAGATTACTGTAGTGGTTCTCAAATAGTGTGGCATGGAGCGATGCCTGAGGGGGAATATGCTTTCTTGACATACTAGATAGTAAGTATAACTGCACATCCAGTACAGTAGGTGGCAGTGGTGCTGTCAGTCTTGGAGTATGTGTAGGGAGCAACATAATGAAAGAATAAGGCGAAGCAGAACACACACACCCACCCCCCAGCTTGAAAAAACACTCGTGCCCCCAATTATTATGGGTGTCAGTCTTTCCAACTACACCACATCATAGGGAACATATTATTTGAATTGAATTGTATATCATTTAACTTTATTGAATCCTAAAGCGACAGGAAAAGACTACTTAGTGTTCATCTCATATTCAAATAATAATATCGTTCCCTTTTCAATAATATTCTACTTTAATCAGTAATAGTCATCAATCAATGGTTGCCTCAATCCAAATCAATCCCCAATTACTGTGGTACAGCACAGGAGTGTAATATGATACCCGGCTTCACCATCACGTCACCTGACACTAGCGATCTGCCTGGAGCATGATAGGGCTTGTTGCACATTAATGTGTGTAAGATGGACCAAATACTCCTTAGTGTGACTTGGAAGCTAAAATGAGGATTATTCAAGGTTACTGTGTGTGTGTACTATTGTGTGTGTGTGAGACACACATAATACCGGGTACTTGAATAAGTTACATGTTGCGAGTCTGTACATACAATATACCATGTGTGTGTATGAGAGCATGTGAATGTGTGAGCACATGCAGGGTTCAGTTACACACACTGTACCCCTCTTTGGTTAAGCATGTGAATGTGTGTGTGCAATGTGGCAGAATCTCCACCATTAAATTTTCAACGGCATTCTGGGATAAGGGTCAAGATGGTGGGCCGAGAGAACAGGTCCTTATATCATACACAGACGTCTCGAGAGAAAAAGAAAAAAAAGATGCCACACATCTGAAATCTCAATTCTGATCACAATGTTACCACAGACTGAACCGACACAATTCGAGAACATGAAGTAGACTTCAATTACACACTGAGGATTGAGGGTGTGTTGTTGTAATAGTATATGTTTGGTGTTATATGTCAGGGGGAACACTGTGTGCGTTTCTCAATTCCTTCGAAATTTGTTTCACTGAAGACGGAGAGAGAGAGACACAGCGATATGGCAACTCGGGTTACACTAAAGCCAGTCGCCATTAATTAGTAAAATGGCGACTCTGTTACAAGATCGGAAGAAAGGACACTTGTCTACATTTATAGTATATAACAGTATATTCTCTTTATGTTTAATACAATATTCTTGCGTGCTTGGTTTTGGAATTCACACTGCATTTAATACAGTTGTATATTGTTCAAATATCCATGAAGTTACTGAACAACTCTTACTTGACAACAGATTTTGACTTTTATTAATATAATAATAATGAATACTTTAACAGTCTGCATATACACACTGTTTTAAATAATCATTTGTTCATTGACACACAGTTATTCTTATTTTAATGCTATTGTGTAAAATCTCATACTGGAAATCAAATAATGAATGTCACTCAAAGTGCTGACATTCATATTCATTTTGAGGCGATATACAATCTTATACTCAATATAGAACATTGTAGCACATACATGATTTAAATTATTTAAGCACGGTTCATTATTAGTGTTAAGCTTATTACTGAACAGTACACCTCAACAATGATGGAACTGTAATGAATGGATAAATAGTGCAATCTAGATGAGCCTGGTAGAATGTATACATTCTTTTATGCAAATTTCATATCTCTGTAAAGTTAACAAATTACATTGCATTAATACAATGACAATAAAAGTATCTATATCCGTGAAGCTGCTATGATACAATCAGTAAAAATGCTATACAAATAAAAACAAATTATAAAAACTGGCCTGTAAAGAAATTTTCACCAGGTAGGATCTTCATTCTTCTACCCGTGTACAATATTATGACCGGTTAAATTTGATTTAACTAATAATTTTATTTTATATGTAAAGTGCTTTTATCGGAAAGCCTGTGTCACCAAGACGAGGTCTGGTTTTCTTTTTCCTCATGTTTTCGGAGTTCTGATTTTACATTTACATTTGCAGCATTTGGCAGACGCCCTTATCCAGAGCGACTTACAACTGAGCAATTGCGAGGGTTAAGGGCTTTGCTCAAGGGCCCACTAATGGCAACTCGATGGTGGCAGGGTTTGAACCCGTGATCTTCCGGTCCAGAGTCCCACTTTCACGTCTCATTAGGTAACAAAATCCTAAATCTAAATCAAATTGTAGTAAAATTATTACATTTGAAATGAAAAGCAATTAACTGCAAATGATTTGTATTCAAGTATTACACACGATAATTATATGTATCATTATTAATATGCTTGTTTGTCCAGTCCTTTTTAGCCTGTAAAAAATGAAGGGACTAATCCACTTTTTTAAATCTGAAAGTTATTGTAAATAAAAATGAACTGAATTAATTTTGATAGGCCCAACAATGAAAGCTATTCATTCATGGGTGTTGGTAAAGTCAAGTACTGATGTAGTGTGAGATGAGGAGGCCTAGAGTGCAGCCAGCATTCCAATTCATCCCAAATTTGCTAAATAGGTATCAAGAGCAAGGTGACTATATCTCATACATTCGAAAGAAGAAAAAAACAGGCTGTGTTGCTTAATTATAGTGAAGTAAATTATAAGTAATTCTAAGTAAATTATAGATTTTGCAAATTAATCGGCTCATGCATCAACAAACGCTTGTTGAAGAAACATAATAATACCGTAAACTCTGGACTATAAAGCGCACCTGCATATAAGCCGCATCCGCTCTATTTGAAAAAAAAAAAAAAAACCCCCCAAAAAATCATAAATAAGCCGCACCTGCATACAAGCCGCATCCGCTTTTGAATTGTAAATGTACATGTATGTACCTAAATAGATCCTTTCCTAACCTGTATTTTAACACGGTGTAACGGTGGACGCTGCACAGAGACGCGGAGATCCGGAATTCATACAAAACAGGATTTATTAGAATAAAGAACTCAGGAGACGCCGCTCATACGGAGCGGCCATTCAGGCTAGGGAGCCTTGCGCTCTGCGCGCCGTGGTACCGGGAGTACCGGAGAGCAGGAGCGGTGGCGGACTTGGAAGTCCGTGAATCGGGAACAGACAAAGGTTAGGCATAAACATATATCGAGCGTCCGTGTCCGCGACACTAGGTATGTGTTACGAGCGCGGACGGGGATTGTAGGGTGAACCGGTCTTATATCGGGAGAGGGAAAATCAAGAACCGCTGAGGCTGTATTGTGCTGTGTGTGTGTGTGATGTGTGTGTGTGCGTGTTTGTGTGTGTGTGTGTGTGTATGTGTGTATGGACCGGATGCGTGTGTGTGTGTGTGTGTGTGTGTGTGTGTGTGTGTGTGTGGGGGGGGGCGTGTGTGTGTGTGTGTGTGTGTGGGGAAAAGAGCAGTGAGGAGAGAGAGCACCGAGTAGCAACTTTGCTGATTAAAACGGTACAGAAGCAAGAGAAAATAAGCACTATTTACAGTATTTATCTTCATTTCTCCTGTGTGTGAAATGACGTCACCTTAACCTTGTAAAGATAGAGTTTGTCCTCCTTCTATCCGCTTCTACCGACTTATATCTGCTAAAGAGGAACTAGCGCATTCTTCTTCTTTGCATTTATTTTGTGTTAGTTTTGATTCTAATTCCGGTTAGAGCCCCTAGCGGTCGGGAAAAAATCTGCAGAATAGCCGCACCTTATTATTAGCCGCATGGTTCAAAACCTAGGAAAAAAGTAGCGGCTTATAGTCCAGAATTTACGGTAATTATGTTATATTATACATTATGTTTTTGGGATAGAAGTTCCTGATTGATTCCACACTTCCTTGCCTAATGTTTAATAGATAAACTTACTGATTTTATGTAGTTACTGAATAAAAAGAAGTTTGAAAACTAGAAATGTATCTAAGAGGTGAAATTGGACAGTTTGAGTAGCAGCATGAAAGATTGGCATTAAACTAACTTTTATCCAATACATTCAATAAACTTTAACATTTTTTCTACAAGTCAGTGGTGACTGTAGAGAGGAAAAACTCCCTGAGATGGTAGAGGAAGAAACCTTTTAGAGGAACCAGACTCATAAGGAAAACAATCCTCATTTCAGGGGCCTCAAATGTCTATTTATCATATCCTTGCTGAGCTCCTGTAAATGCACTTACAGATTCAGTGATTCACGGTTCATGCCAACCACAGCCGTATGCCATTGTAACAAACATATTACATTAATGACAGTCCAAATCCATCCTCATGGATCTTGAGCTTAACAGGAACATTATGGATCTTTGGAGTTAGTGTTTGTGTACCTATTTGGCACATTTGGGATGAACTGGAATGCTGGCTGCACTCTACGCCTCCTCACCTCACACTACATCAACACTTGACTTTACCAACACCCTTGAATGAATTGAATAGCCTGCATTTGTCATATATACATTACAGCGCAGGGTCAGCCATGATACAGCCCCCCCTGGAGCACAGAGGGTTAAGGGCCTTGATCAAGGACCCAGAGATGGCACATTGGCGATATTGGAGCTAGAATTCCCCTGACCTTACACTTACTAACCCAACACAGCTACCCCTCTGTCCAAATCTACAAAGCACACTCCAAAATCAAGTAGAACATCTACATGAAGACTAAATGTGGAATAACAATTGCGACTGAACAATAGTATTTTTGTGAAACCCAATGCTAATATTTACCTTCATGCTCGTGTTTAAATCTATTAACCAATCACAAGGGGATGCTGCTGAGCGCAGGCCGTTGGCAAAGCAATGCCTATTTATTCTGTAATTGCATTTGTCATGCACTTCCAGGTAAAACGACATTTCTTATGCAATAAGATCCCTTCATCCTTTTGCCTGTAACACGATCGCAGAGTGACAAAAATAAGCAGAAGTGCTGAAACAAAATTGCAATTGATTCATGCATCGTTAATGACAATATGATTGAGGACAGAAATAATCCTAGAGATACAAATGCACTCAGGACCGACCTGCAAACCTGATACAATGTCAATTCAGTACACATCACCAGGATTTGTATAAATATAAATTTGTTTGTTCTTTTGTTTTGGATGGAGACTGGACAAATTATTTACAGGAACTTCCAACATTGCCTACATACAGCGAACTTTTGTGCCAAAATTATGAAAATACATTAGTAAAAGATTTAAACGTCTCTTGTACAGTAACATATATATATATATATATATATATATATATATATATATATATATAAAATATGAATATAGTATACATATCTGTGAATATAATATATAATACCATGCTATCAAGTACTCTCAGTTTCAAATCCCACCACCACCACAAGGTTTACAGCAAATTACAACTGAGCAACTGAGGGTTAAGGGCCATTGAGGAAAGGCCCTTAACCCTCAATTGCTCAGGTCAAGGGTGTCTACTAAATGCTTTAAATCTAAACATAAAGAGAAACTTAAATGTTAAAATATTATTAAATAGGTGGGCAAAAGTTATTACATTTAAACAAACACATTACATCTCGTTTTATGATTGTGAACAAATGTTTGTAGATACCAATAGTAATAACCTTCACACTTCTGGAAAGATTTTGAAATATGCTTATGGAGATTTGTGCTCATACAATCTACAGGTGTTCAATAAGATTTAAGCACTATATCAGGACACTCAAAATCTTCCACTCCAATATTCATAGCTCTGTCATGCTGGAACAGGTTTGTGTCTCCTAGTTCAAGTGAAGGGAAAGTCTAATGCTACTGCATTCAAAGATCATATACGATTGTGCACGTCCAACTTTGTAGCAAAAGTTTACAGTAGAATCACAAATGGTTGGAAAAGTACCAATACTTTAATCTGAAAAGTAAACATGCCATTGCTTACCATAGGTCTACGATTTTCCACCACATTGAGTCCAACGATGCCCAAGAACGTCCCAAAACTCAGCTAAAAGAACAAAGGAAGCATTTATGTTTTAACAGTGAAAAAGTTTTGTAAATTTGTAATCGTTCTGATCAAGTTACTCACAATGATGCCCGAGTAATAACCCGCCACTGCCACGTTTCCGGTGCGAGTAGCAGCCAGGAGGCCAATCAGCAGGATGATGACGGAAAGTGTGTGTAGGGCCACAGTGCTCCACATCGCCGTGCAACGTCTCTTTGAGTACTGCTCTGTGGGATGTTTCAACAAAACACACATTTACCTCCCAACAACAGGATTATAAATTTCACTGCACAGGCTCCCTCAGGGTTTCTTCAGGGATATTTTTGTTTTGTTTTAGCTTTCTACTTTAAAAGCTTTATCTTTTTAGTGTTCTACTGATAATGTATGGTTCTGCGAGGGTTTCCCAAAGCATCTGGAACATAAACAGAAGTCTATTATAGTGTTTAAATAAAGGCTCCAATACATGTTCCTCTCTGGAGTTTTACTTAAGGGGTCTGAGGGAACTTAAAGGGTCCCTCAAAAGTTTTATTTTAGAAACTAACATCCTAAATGTTTTTTAAAGTTTTTTTTTCCCCCCAGTTTGAGCATTTATATAATAATATTAATTTTATATAGTGCCTTTAACAGTTATATCTGAAAGTACTTTTCAAGCATAAAAAGTGGAAATACAACTTTTAAGAATTAAATTATTAAGAATTTAAATTATTAAGTATTTTTAAGAATTTAAATTATTATTATCATTATTAAATATATTATAATATTATACAATAGCATCTATCCTAAAACATTAGGTTTAAAGGGCAGATTCAAAAACATATTACAAAAATCATCATTGTAGATGTGCCATCCAGGATTTCTTCCTAGGAATTAATTCGTATAATATTTTCAGATGCTTGTCAAATTGCCAAGTGCAATCAAGAAGATGTGACTCAAGATGTTAATACTGCACTAAATTTTAGATTATAATTCTGGGAGCCGAATGAAGCATTAAATGTCGAATTACATTGAACGATTAACAAATTTGTATCTAAATGGATATTTTTTTATTTTACATATATCAGAGTGATGGCATTTATCTCAACATTCTATAATCTCAATAAACATCACATGCAAACATATGTGTGCGCGTGTGTGTATTTGTATATACATATACACACATTATATATATATATATCTATATAGATATATATATATATATATATATACACACACACACACACACCACACACATATATATATATATATATATATATATATATATATATATATATATATATATATATATATATATATATATATATATATATATTGTGTGTGTAGCTCTTCGTCTTAAAAATATCATTGCCATAATCCACATGGAGTATAACAATAATAGATTGCGTAATAAAAACACATTATATATCATATGCAATTTTACATGCACAAAACACGAAAGAATGAGTAAATTCTTTTGCAATGCCTTTAAACGTGATAAATGCACATATTTATATAATCTAATACATTTTAGACTTGATTAAAAAGGAGGAGGGGAAAAAGCATAAAATGTCTTATATTGTTTATTTATAAGTAAGCATGCAGTGAGCAGCATGAAGTGCTCAAATACACATGCATTTAGTTTGACTTTAAAATGTGTTACGGATGATATAAAAGATACAATTCGAAGTGAAATTGGTTACATTTGCTGTAAAACGAATTTCACATCACTTGTACAGAGTGAATGATTATAATCAGAGGGAGAAGAGGAGATAAGTGTATGAAGCCGTTTCAGGCTGTTTACCTGCCGAGTCCGCGTCTGTGCTCGGGGTTACCGCGGGCTGCTGCATCTTTCAGGTGGATTTAACGAGAACAAATAAAGACGACAAATTTCAATTAAAACTTTTCAATTATTCAAAATGGACTCGTTTTCTTTTCCCCGCGTTGCGAGTTTTAGAGAAAAGCCGAAGAACCGAAGAACTGATGAACCACGCCGCCTGTCAGAGCTCTTCATGCAGGTGTAGCGCTGCTGGAGTGTGGGGTGCGTTCACAAGCCCGGGGTGTGATGTTACCGTTCAACACCAGGCTGAGGCGACACCTAGCGGCTAAAGTGATGAATTTACCAAAACATTTTACTTCACCCAGTGAATCACCAACACTTAGAGCTGGCCTGGCCAACCCGTGGCTCTTTAGGAGCTTTCACATAACATGCGTCAATGGGAATGGTATGATGTGGCTCTTAGCCTCCTACTAGTTGGCCACCCCTTACCTAGAGCTTCAGTGGTGTGCTTCCTAAATCAGCCCACTTCTTTAAATTAGCATTAATAACACCAGTTATCTCATACAGCGAGAATGCCATTACTAGATGGAGCAAGAAACCCAATAAAAGCAAGTCTCCTTTCACTTTAGCCACAGCTGCACCACACACATACATTACGCATTAATGTTTCTGCTTTATTTTGGGTTTACAAGGCTTGGTGTTTGTAACACACAAGTATATTAAAAAGTGCACTTTTTCCACAATAAAAATTCTTGGGAAAAAAAAAAAACAAAAAAAGTTTACAGGAAAGAATATGCAAAGGTGTATATATATATATATATATATATATATATATATATATATATATATATAAGTTATTAATAAGCTTGACATAAGCTTGACATTTCCTCAATAATGTCTAACTTTCATGATGCAAGAACTTGCAGAGCTGACATTGAAGGCTAAAGGCACATATCTCTAATCCTCGTAACACAATGTGACTACAAAAATCTCAATGGATACAAACTCCATTGTAAGCAGATGTTTCTTTGGATCAGTTTCTGGGCTGGTCCTTCATGCATTTATCTTCCTCCGATAGTTGTTTTTTGTTTTAAAAAGAGACATTGGGGTTACTTTTTTTTTTTAAGCATTATTGTCAGACATTAATTCTTAAATGGCCCGTTAAACAAATTAAAAATAATGAAATGGTCCTTTCACATCCACACGATTATTTGCTGCCCATCCCCAAAAAAAAAAACAAACAAAAAAAAAACATTACACACTGAGGTCAGGACCCATTTCTTTCTAGGCTAGACTGTATTCATATAGATGAACAGAGGTGTAATGTGATTACACAGTGAGACACAAGCCCAAGAGCTGTTCTCCATTTCACACACTCTCCATCAACTGCAATTGAGACAGAGCACTGTGTAATGACCTTAACATACAGACGTGGACAAAATTGTTGGTACCCTTTGGTCAATGAAAGAAAAAGTCACAATGGTCACAGAAATAACTTTAATCTGACAAAAGTAATAATAAATAAAAATTCTATAAATGTTAACCAATGAAAGTCAGACATTGTTTTTCAACCATGCTTCAACAGAATTATGTAAAAAAATAAACTCATGAAACAGGCATGGACAAAAATGATGGTACCCCTAACTTAATATTTTGTTGCGCAACCTTTTGAGGCAATCACTGCAATCAAACGCTGTAACTGTCAATGAGACATCTGCACCTCTCAGCAGGTATTTTGGCCCACTCCTCATGAGCAAACTGCTCCAGTTGTGTCCGGTTTGAAGGGTGCCTTTTCCAGACTGCATGTTTCAGCTCCTTCCAAAGATGCTCAATAGGATTGAGGTCAGGGCTCATAGACGGCCACTTTAGAATAGTCCAATTTTTTCCTCTTAGCCATTCTTGGGTGTTTTTAGCTGTGTGTTTTGGGTCATTGTCCTGTTGCAAGACCCATGACCTGCGATTGAGACCAAGCTTTCTGACACTGGCTAGTACATTTCTCTCTAGAATTCCTTGATAGTCTTGAGATTTCATTGTACCCTGCACAGATTCAAGACACCCTGTGCCAGACGCAGCAAAGCAGCCCCAGAACATAACAGAGCCTCCTCCATGTTTCACAGTAGGGACAGTGTTCTTTTCTTGATATGCTTCATTTTTTCGTCTGTGAACATACAGCTGATGTGCCTTGGCAAAAACTTCGATTTTTGTCTCATCTGTCCACAGGACATTCTCCCAGAAGCTTTGTGGCTTGTCAACATGTAGTTTGGCATATTCCAGTCTTGCTTTTTTATGATTCGTTTTCAACAATGGTGTCCTCCTTGGTCGTCTCCCATGTAGTCCACTTTGGCTCAAACAACGACGGATGGTGCGATCTGACACTGATGTTCCTTGAGCATGAAGTTCACCTTGAATCTCTTTAGAAGTCTTTCTAGGCTCTTTTGTTACCATTCGGATTATCCGTCTCTTAGATTTGTCATCAATTTTCCTCCTGCGGCCACGTCCAGGGAGGTTGGCTACAGTCCCATGGATCTTAAACTTCTGAATAATATGTGCAACTGTACTCACAGGAACATCTAGTTGCTTGGAGATGGTCTTATAGCCTTTACCTTTAACATGCTTGTCTATAATTTTCTTTCTGATCTCTTGAGACAGCTCTTTCCTTTGCTTCCTCTGGTCCATGTCGAGTGTGGTACACACCATATCACCAAACAACACAGTGATTACCTGGAGCCATATATATAGGCCCAATGGCTGATTACAAGGTTGTAGACACCTGTGATGCTAATTAGTGGACACACCTTCAATTAACATGTCCCTTTGGTCACATTATTTTCTGTGTTTTCTAGGGGTACCATCATTTTTGTCCATGCCTGTTTCATGAGTTTATTTTTTTACATAATTCTGTTGAAGCATGGTTGAAAAACAATGTCTGACTTTCATTGGTTAACATTTATAGAATTTTTATTTATTATTACTTTTGTCAGATTAAAGTTATTTCTGTGACCATTGTGACTTTTTCTTTCATTGACCAAAGGGTACCAACAATTTTGTCCACGTCTGTATGATCAAGCCAATTGTGCAAACAGTCCGAATGTTTTGTCTGTTTTATCATGTTTGGTGTGGGTCTCTCGCGCGCGCGCACACACAGACACACACACACTCACTTTTAGTAGATAGACTTTATTCTGGATGCTTGGGGAACTGAACTGTCCTCACAAGTGTAACAAACATACATTTAAAATAGAATATTGAAAGAAATGACAGATGAGTCAAACATTGAAAAAACACAGACAAAGAGTTACAGATAAAAATCACTGTGTAGGACAGCCATTGGCATCCAGATTCAAGTTGGTTTTCCTTGGAGAAGAGTTGGGAATATTCCACCAGTTTTCTGGTTTCGAGTCGGTAGAGCCGACTGCCGTGCTGGAGCCGGCGTCTGATAAAATCCAGAAGCACAAGCAAAATAATAGAGACATGGAGCAAACACACACAAATCATAAAAACTTTGTCTGCATCTAATGTCACTTCAGAATAATTTATGCAGAAAAATATTCGATGTATTTTCTAGGTAATCACTAATACCGTAGAAACAGCAATGCAAAACATCTGTTAAACAGTTAATGCGTCAATCAGTTGATAGAAATATTGCACAATCCCCATATTTTCTTTTGTGAAAAATTTGAGGGAATAATACTCTAATAATCTATATATTTATATTCTTATATTATATTCTAATAACACCACCATGTGTGTTTCAAAAAAAGACTGTTACTGGAAATGCATTTGGCTGAAATTGGTGCTCTTTTGTATAGAAATGTTTTTTCTTGAATTAATATATGAGAATATATAAATAAAAAAATATATATAAATTTTGGAGCCAAAACACCGTTTATGTTTTAAATTAAAATAATCTTAAAGCCAAAACAGTGCGTTTTTTTGCCATTATATCGTGTTCACACTCTCACAAGACGGCATGTGATAGCAGGCTAACCCTACATTATCAAAATGACTTCATTTCACTTTGTACCATAGCACACAACACAATGCAATGAGCAAAAAAGGGTTATTTGGCTTAGGCTATAAAAACAAATACAAAAACCCCCAACAACCACTCTCCCAACAGGCCCCGCCCCTTTAAACAAATTGTGTGTGTGTGTTACTGTTTCAGTCTTATTTTTCCTCAATATGTCTTAATATATTAATAGTTATTTAATTCATCACTTTTCAGGATTCATTTGTTGTAACGCTCCCTCCCATGGAGTGTTTCTTTTCTTTCATCCAAAATAAATAAATTAGTTGATTGATCGGTTATTGGCAAGTATGGTTAACCTAGCTATCTGTAAACCCCACTATGACCTTTAGTACAAATATATGTTACATTTAGGAAGTCTGATGGGAAATAATTGACACAGCAAGCATATTATTTGACATTACATGCAATGGTAGCTCTATCTAACTATCTATACATATATATATATATATATACATACATACATACACACACACACACACACACACACACACGACCTTGCATGTAATAATGTTAAATAATATGCTTGCTGTGTCAATTATTTCCCATCAGACTTCCTAAATGTAACATATACATTACAGCACAGTGAAATTGTGAAATCTTGGTTGGAAGCTGGGGTCAGCAATGATACATCGCCCCCAAGGACTCAAGAGTAGCAGGTTAGCAAGAATTTCGCATAAAATGGATGTGGAAGGGTTGGTTAAATGCCATTTTATGTTACAATTTAGCAATAATGAAATTTTGTCTTTTGGCATATCACCAGTGATTTATAATTACTAAACGGACACTAAGGATATTGTCTCTTCTGTTCCAAAACGATCGATCTGCGTACCATTAAAAGAGGAGTTAATGTTTCTCAAGAAACTATGAGGAGGATGATCAAAGAAACCAACCAACATGTATACATACACATCTATCTATCTATCCATCCCTTTCTGCTTTATTCTTATATTGATATTACTTTCTCTTAAGTTTAAGTATAATTTTTTTTGTGTGTGTGAGACACTAGAACAGTCACAGTTTTAACTACTTTCTGTTCATTTCATTTTGTTTGTACATTTTCTCAGTGGAAAATAGTGATGTGCCCATTATAATATGTATCAGCCACTAGATGGGGATGCAATCTTCAGTAACAAATGTTCACCCTTTGGTGTGAGGAAAAAATAATTGTGTACCCCAATGTCCCTAGAGCAGCAGTTCTCAAACCAGGGAGGCTGGTGCAAAATTCTAGAGTTGCTTAATAAATTATTTTAAAACATATATTTTACTTGTATCTCAGGATTGTCAACCTATGTAAACTATTCATTCATCTTCTATTGCTTTATACGACTTCTCTCTCGGGTCGGAAGGAACCTGTGCATAGCTCAGGTGTCTTTGGGTATCAAGGCAGGACACACCCTGTATGGAATGCCAACCCATTGTGCGCATACACTCACATTCACACACTAGGGAGAATTTCCCAAGGGGCAAATCTACCTACCGTGCACGTTTTTGTAAACAACTTGTTTAATAAATAGGATTCACCCTACACAAGGGGGCCTCCTGCTGAAAGTTTTTAGAACCGCTGCACTAGAGAACTTGTTGTTCCGTGGTGTAGGAGAGGAACCAGGTCAGTGAATTTATTAAAAGGAAAGCTTAAACACCACAAACTGTCAAAATGCTCAGTATATTACCATCATCACTTTCTGAGGAATCATCTGTCGATAGCTCAGCTGGTGTAAAGAAATTTAGAGTGTACACAGGAATACACATTAAATAAAAAAGCAACAGCAGCAGGAACACTGGTGCACACATACCTGGCATAGTTCCAAGGCCGGAGTTATCAAAGAACTGTTTGGGGCATTTGAGTGCCAGCTGATCAGTGCCGGCGTTGACGTCGAAGAACTTGCTTTTTGGAGAGTCGAGGAACGTTTTCTTCGGGGAGTTCACTTCACTTTCCGTTAAAAACTGCGTCCGCTTGGTTGGAGTGCGCGGTGAATGAGGAGTCTCTTTCTTGCTTTCCCTCAATTTATATGCTCGGTTTTTCCATTTTGTGATTTCGTCTTGCTGTTTGTTCACCAGGCTAGAAACAAGGCATCACCAAATTTATTATTATTTTTTTTTAAACGCGAGTTCCTCATTCGGATTTAATACTAATTACCACCAACCACCATACCTTTCAAACTGCGCCGTTTTCTTCTCCAGCTCATCGATCTTTTTATCTTTATGGCACGTAGCGGCTTTGGCCTGAGTAGCAGGTTTGGAATGCGGTTCCTCACCATCTACAACTGTGCACAAGGGCAGAACAATGAGTCGACACGCTGAGGCAGGGAAAGAAAAAGCATAATGAACGCGGCCTACATGAACTTTCGTCTTGCTGTTGTGTTTTTCTGAGAGTCTCCTTCAGCTTGCAGATCACATCGCCTCGGTGATCCACCACAGACTGTAACTGTGCTATTCTACAAACCAACAAAAACGAGAGAGATTTATCACAAATATTACGCCATTCAGTATTACACACTGAATTTGAAAAATTCATTTTAAATGTACCAAAACAAACATACTCTTTTTCATGACTGGTCGTTACAGCGATGAGATCAAACTCCATCTTCACCAGTTTGTCCTTCAAGGCCTCCATTTCAGCAGCACTGGGTGGCATCTTAATTTTTGCAAGAGCCTGGAGAACAACAGAAAGTCAATAATATAATGTGCATCATCGTAACCTTAAAATTATTAAGAGAACACTTAAGTGAAGCAGCTAACAGCTGGAACTCTAATGACTGGATATTGGGGACCCACTGATAAAAAGATGGGTTTCCTTTTAAGTCTGGTTCCTCTCAAGGTTTAAAAGTAAAAGAACTCACTTTAAAATTTTCATTTGAGTAAAAGTACAAAAGTATTTGCCTTCAAATGTACCCCAGTATCCAAAATACTAGGGTTTATTAGGTCTATGTTCCTATAATCACTTTTGTCACAAGACTATTTGCTTAATCAAATAGGTTTATGTGAAAAGACTTTGCTACTCTCAGCACAGCAATCTGTAGAATAATAGAATGAAGTTAATGACTCAGACACTGATATGTAGAACAATTGAGCCCAAAAATAATAATAATTATCCACTCATAATAATAGTAATAATTAAATAGTGACCAAAATGTAGTTGAGTAAAAAGTAAAACTTGAAAATAACTAATTGAACTAACTATCATGTATAAGCCATCAGCACTCGGCTCTGTTTTGAACCCACCTCAGACTCAGTCAGCTTGGTTTGCAGGTTCTGAATGAGATCCTCTTTCTCCTTTAAAGCGGACCTCAGTTCTTCAAGCTTGTTAGCATGTTGTTGGTTCGACAGGTCTGTCTGAGCATTGAACGCCTCCATTTCCTTTTGAAGTACCTGACGGATCATATTAAAAAATGACTCGCCTTGTTTTACAAACAGAATCAAGACAAGCAAAACTCAATAAGTCAAACACAAGATTAGTCTATAAAGTGAAAACAGGGCCTCCCAAGGAACATAATTCAACGTCAAGAGCATGAAATCTGTGCCATTAACAGTCCTTTGCAAATGTTGCTTGTCAGAATGTAGAACATAACACAATATACAGACACTCCTTTTACGCCAAGGTTTTTACTCAAGTTACTAAATTTTCCCTGAAGTGATATGAAGTTGCTGCTTTTGTTGGTATTTGGAAATCACCAGAACATCACTGAAGATCAAAAAATTCAGGGAAAAAAATTAAGATAATTATTCGGCTGCATATGAACATCAAACCAGAGAACCCTGGACAAGGAATCTTTAAGAATTTTCTAAATTTGTCTCAGGCAAACAGAATCGCACCTTGGAAAAATGTCCCTAGTGTGTGAATGTGTGTACGCCCTGCTATGGGTTGGCATTCCATACAGGGTGTATCCTGCCTTAATGTCCATAGATGCCGGAGATAGGCACAGGCTCCCCGTGACCCGAGGAAAAATCGGATATGGTGGTAGAAGATGAATGAATGACTGTGTCAGGCAAACAATTAGTGACTAGAATCACAAAGTGTGCTTACTTACAGTGTACCTTACTTTATCCAAACTTATTACATCTTAAACAAATCAGCATCTGAATGATTTTACTTGAACAAACATAGTAAGCACTTTAACACTATCTGTACATTTTATTTATATTTATATATATATATATATATATATATATATATATATATATATATATCTATATATATATATATATATATATATATATATATATATATCGTATATATCGTAAATTTCGGACTATAAGCCGCTACTTTTTTCCTAGGTTTTGAACCATGCGGCTAATAATAAGGTGCGGCTATTCT